>VDFB02281492.1:458035171-458064538 GCA_007258455.2 Sequoia sempervirens | reverse complement strand
AGTTGTATCCCCATTGGTGTGACCTTTCATTCTCGCTGGGACATCTTACCGAAGCCCTTGTGTTAGCCCGATGATCTATCGGTGAGACTCCCTTTAGTCGCTGGGACTTCATACCGAGCAATCAAGTCACCTCGAAGACCCCAGTCGCTGTGAGTCTCCTACTCAAAAAAAGGTCATAGCGAATGCTTCTAGTCATAGCGATAATATCATTCGGCAAGACATCTGCTTTGTCTCGGCGATATGAACATTCCAAGAGAATTCAGAACAGCTAGTTGGCCAAACATGATTAATGTCATAGTGAATTTTCCCTCCAAGAGTTACATGTCAGTATGGATTGAGGAAAATATTCCAACAATCTCCCACTTGACGAAGACCTTACTGACAACTCCAGAGCATAATAAAACTATTGAAATTCATGGGCCAAGAGGCCCATCGAACTGGCACACCACCTATATTTGTCTGTGCTCACAGGCTTCGTCAATGCATCTGCAACATTTTCCAGAGTATCCACTTTCTCCAAAGAGACCTTCCCATCCTCCACCATATCCCGTACAAAATGATCCTGTACATCTATATGTTTCGTCCTAGCATGAAAAGTAGGATTCTTTGCCAAACATATAGCACTCTGACTGTCATAGTTAATATTAATTTTTCCTGCATCAAAACCAATGTTAGAACACAAACGTTTTAACCAGATTGCTTATTTACAGGCATGTGTAGCTTCCATGTATTCTGCCTTTGTAGTGGACAAAACGACTACAGTCTGCCGCTTGCTCATCCAACTCACTGCACCACCATTCATCATGAAAACATATCCATTGGTGGATCTTCTGTTGTCAATGTCCCCTGCCCAATCAAAATCCACATAACCTCGAATACTAAGAGTCCTTTGTGATTCAACCAAGTTCCCATGGTAACACAAAGCATAGTCTGAAGTACCCTTCAGATATCTAAACACTCTCTTCACAGCTCATCCCAATGTGTCCTTCCAGGATTAGCCATAAACCGACTAAGAACTCCCACTGCTTAGGAAATGTCTGGCCTTGTACAGACCATTGCATACATAAGGCTACCAACCGCACTAGCATAAGGTACACTGGTCATGTCCTCCATCTCAGTAGGAGATTTTGGACAGTCTTCAACAAATAGCTTCATTCCCTGCAAAACTGGAACAACTAGCTGCTTGTGCTCAGTCATACAAAATCTCTTTAGAACAATCATGATATACTTACTCTGACTGAGCCAAAGTTTTCTATTTTTCCTATCCCTGGTTATTTCCATTCCCAGAATATACCTTGCTGCACCAAGATCTTTCATTTCAAACTTTGCAGACAACTGAGACTTAAGATAAAAAATCATTAGCTTACTATTGCCTATGAACAACATATCATCAACATAGAGAGCAATAATAAGGACTCGATCACTTTCAGCTTTGTAATAGACACAATGATCACATTTTGATCTCACAAATCCCAATGAAAAAATGAAAGTGTCAAATTTTTGGTACCACATTCTAGGAGACTGTTTTAACCCATACAGAGATTTCTTCAACTTGCAAACCAGTCTTTCCTTACCTTTTTCCACAAAGTGCTCTGGCTGGGACATAAATTTCTTCTTCAAGATCACTATGAAGAAACGTTGTCTTCACATCCATATGTTCAATCTCTAAGTCATATGTTGATGCAAGTGACAAAAGAAATCTAATAGATGTCAGCTTAGCTACAGGAGAAAATATTTCTCCATAATCAATTCCCTCTACCTAGGAATAACCTTTTGTAACCAGCCTCACTTTATATTTTTCTACACTGCCATCCAAACCAATTTTCTTTTTAAATACCTATTTGCAGCCCACAGCTCTTTTGCCTTTAGGAAATGACACCAAACTCCAGGTATCATTCTTTTCTAATGATTCCATCTCTTCATTCATGGCTTCCAACCAAGAGTTTGAATCAGACATTTTAAATGCCTCTTTCATAGTCCTAGGTTCATCAGTGCTAGAAATTAAAGCATAGGCACAAGTAGACTCTATCAAAGAAAACCCATACCTATTAGGTTGCTTTCTTTCACGAGTTGACCTCCTCACATACTGAGGCTGAGGTGGTTCTTCATCTTCTTCAGAACTTTCAGAGCTACTTGAGCTTTCCTCAGTATCAGGTACTTTTTGATTTTTCAATTCCTCTTTATTTGGTATCAAAGGAATTTCTGCTACATCCTTTTCATTTTTTGATTTCTTCTCTGACTGCAGATCCAATGTAGAAGGTTTCAGCTCACGAAAGATAACACTTACGCTATACAAACCTTCTGGGTCTCGGGGTTCAAAGCCTTGTCCTTTTTATGCCGCGCTATAATATTAATAAAAATACACTTTCTGACTTTGTTTTCAACTAGATCTTTTGAAATGACACATATGCATATGCCTCGCGACGAGAACAGAATATGTCTCGGAGAGTTCTTTCTAGACCATGTACCAAGGTGTCTTCTCAATAAGAGAAAAGTTAGGAGAATATTTACCAAGCAACATCTTTGTAAGAGTACACTTCAGCCCTTAACTTCTCCTCAGAAGCCAACCTTTGCTCGACATGCCCATTACTCTTTCCATTCTTGTCCTATTGAACCTTTCAACAACTCCATTTGTTGTGGAGTGTAAGGTGTAGTCTTATGTCTTTTGATACAATGATCCCTTCACGGTGCAACCGATTCCTTGAACAAAACTCACCACCATTGTCGATCCTTAAAATTTTTTATTTTCTACTAGTCGATTTTCCTAGGTTTTAAATTCCTTAAACCATTGAACATAGGTTACTTTTCGGAAAATATACAAATGATCTTCTTGAATAATCATCAATAAGCGACCACGATTATCTTGATTTTAGGCAGGAGAAGGAACATTCACTAGACCAAAAACATCGAAGAATGAATATAATCAAGCAAGCGAGGAATATTTGTGAAATTTGGAATAAATGAAACCGCGATGTTGTTTACCATATACCAATATTCACAAAATTCAAACTCAAGGTTACAATCATAAGCCCCTCAACCCGGGTTTTTTTATTTTTCAAGGTTTTTAAACCTTTCTCGCAATGTGGCCTGGCCTAATGCGAGAACATAGTCTTTTACGCTGGAAGTTAACTTCCATAGAGTTTACACAATTAGGAACATTTTCCTTCTTTCCTCCATGAGTAGCTTTCTGTGACTTTACAGAGACATTATTGCATTGAATAGCATGTGCATCCAGCTTATACAAGGTACCAATACAAGCACCCCTTGCTAGCACCATTGAGCCTCTAGTCATCCTTACTGACCATTTCGAGGAGAGCATTGACATGCACTCTCCAATATCCCATTAAACACTTACAAAAGCGTAAATTCTGAGCGGACTTCCAGTATGTGCATAACATCATTAATTCCCTTTATTCTGCCATCGGGGAATTGAATTCTGACTCTTCCACGATCAACTATCTCCAAAGTAGAATCACTTGCCAAGTACACCTTTCCACCATCATATTCTTCATACTTTGTGAACTACTCTCTGTGAGATGTCATGTGGAAAGATATGCTCCGAATCAATCGGCCGAGCATCATCGGATGCCCGTGTAGCCAAAGCTACAATGAAGGCATCTACATCACTCTGAGAAGAATCATTTCCAGAAGAGTTCTTCTTCTTATTTTTCTCCTCCTTGCAATCCCTTCGGACATGACCAGGTTGCCCACAGTTCCAACACTTCACCTTTGACTTCTTGGGATACTTTGATCTCCCTTAAGTTTGGTCCTGGATTTCTTGTCCTTCTTTACACTTTCCTTTGATGCCTCTCTAATAGCGAGGAGCCCTCCTTGCCATCTAGGAAGATTTTCTTCTCATCTCTTCCGAACAAACAAGAAGCAACAACATCTTCATCTTGAAAGTGGATTCGTACTCCCAATAGCCATCACCAGATGATCCCAAGAATCTAGCAAAGAACATAGCAGCAGCATGCAACAATCTTCATCTTCAATCTTCACACCAACAGATGTTAACTGAGCAATCAACATATTGAATGCATTCAAATGATCAACAGATCCTCCCTCCTACATTCTCAAAGAGTACAACTTCTTCCTTAAGAACAATTTGTTCACCAAGGACTTGCCTTGATAAATAGATGCCTCTTTTCCACAAGGAAGATGCAGTCTTTTCTTCATGCACGTTCAAAAGAACAGAGTCTGCCAAATAGAGCCTTATCAGCCCCTTAGACTTTCTATCTGCAAGATCCCAATCCTCTTGCTTCATGCCTTGAGGCATCGTGCCAGACACAGCAAGCCACAGATCACGATCCACTAACAGATCTTCCATTTTGAGTTTCCACAACTCAAAATTGCTACCATTGAATTTCTCTATTTGTACCCTTCTGGATGTGCTCGCCATCTTAATTTGTAATTAAACTATCAGACCTCTACCAAACTCCCACTGAAAAAGAATTGACACAAAAAACCCAACCCTCTCACAAGGATAACACAACTGGCCAGGCTCTGATACCACTTGTAAGGAAAGAAAAGGTGCGGAAGCAACTTTCCTAACGTCAAAACCATAGGGAAGTAAGCAGACAGTACTTTTAATTTCCAAATTACAATCTAATTAAGACACACATGAAAGATTTACAGAAACAAAGAAGATACTCAAAGACAATGAACAACAGATTTACGTGGGAAACCCTTTTGGGAAAAAACACACCACACCAAGCTGAATCTCTTTGTATTATAATAACAACAATTACATACAATGTAGAGATACAACTCTCTGATATCAGTTCACAGTAGCTTCATTCACTGTTCAATCTCTTACATAAATTCTCTCAACAATCTGATTCATATTTTCATTCTCAGAATTGATCTCCTTTTATCTTATCACATTCTGATTTTTATCTTTTGTTCATCCTTATCCGCCATTGCCCCATCATAGAAAGTTTCCTCTTGAGCATTGATTTTTCCCTGCATGCAGTTTAGCTCAAGCGTCACAACTGTTGCAAAAATCTAAATGCCATCCATTTGAAATTCGCTTCCTTTGATTGGTCCACGAGGCTCCACATAGGATGGTCAATTTGGTCAAAGGCGTTCAAACTTTGTTGGCATATCGGTGAGACACTAACAGTGTCTCCCCGATGCCACAAAGTCTTCACTATCAATATCGGCGTAAGTTCCAACAGTCGGCAAGACATTATAGTGAAGGCCACAAGTCATACCGAAACCACTGACATCCATTGCATTCCTATTGGCAAGAGTTTCTCCATCGGCAAGACATTTTACCGAGCTCGCAAGTTGCATCAACTTCATTTTTCCTTTCGGCAAGACTATCGCTCTTCGGTGAGACCACATTGATATCCTAAGTCACACCGAAGAGTGATACTTGTCGGCAAGACATTTCGCTCTCGCCAAGACCTCCCACCAAGTCTTCATGTTGTTCTGAAGCATCCACCAGTCGGCAAGACTCATCGCTTTCGCCAGGACTTCATACTGAGGTCCTAAGTCATACCGAGCACTCCAATCACCAGTCGACAAGACATTCGTCTTTCGCCGAGACCTCACATTGAGCACCCATGTCTTACCGAGTCGGAAAGACATTTGACCTTCGCCAAGACCTTTCACCGAGCGCTCATGTCTTACTGAGTCGACAAGACATTTGACCTTCGCCAAGACCTCATACCGATCGCCTTGAGCTACTCCGATGACTTTAATTGTATCCCCGTCGGCGTGACCTTCCATTCTCGTTGGGACATCTTACCGAAGCCCTTGTGTTAGCCCGATGATCTATCAGTGAGACTCCCTTCAGTCGCTGGGACTTCATACCGAGCGATCAAGTCACCCCAAAGACCCTAGTCGCTGTGAATCTCCTACTCGACAAAAGGTCACAACGAATGCTTCTAGTCATAGCGATAATATCATTCAGAAATAAATTTGCTTTGTCTCGGCAATATGAACATTCCAAGAGACTTTAGAACAGCTAGTCGGCCAGACATGATTAATGTCACAGCGACTTTGCCCTCCAGGAGTTACATGTCAATATGGATTGAGGAAAATATTCCAACAGGATCAAGTATAGTTAACCTATACTACATCATCGATCACAATTTGGCACTAGAAGGAGGGCATTTTTTTATCAAATTTAATGAATTTCTCTCTAGAATTATGTTTTCTTGGTTTTGCAGATACAGTGATGCTTTTGGAGACTACAGTGACACCTTTGTTAGGGATTTCCATATAGTGATGCCCTTTTCTGTAGATACAGTGACGCTTAATTAAATCAGCAACGTCTATTAAAAATTGTGATGCTAATACTCTTTGCAGGTATCAAAGATTTGAAAACAGTGATGTCTCAAAAAATAGCAACACCATTGTCTTCCCTGTTTTACTGCAAAGTGATGCTTTTTTTCACCAAAGTGACACTTTTTGGAATTATGGCGATGCCTTCGTAAATAGCGACAATTTTTACTAGTAAACAAAAATAGTGACTAAATTTTGACGTGTTTTAAATTTTTGATTTTATATGATCTTTAACATGTCACTGACTTTTGGTTTTTGTTTTCGAGGCTAACTGGTTTTTTAGGTGTGAGCAAAAAAACTTGGAGTGAAGAAGCATACAATCATCATTTGACTATATATTGTAACAAGTGATTTTACACTTATGGACCCATTTATGATGCTTTACTTCACGTTTTAGGACCAACTAGATTTCCTTTGGTTTTAAAATTAACACTCAAATTGGATAAAATTGAACCTTCATATCCTCATTTTGCGATGTTGGCTTAAAATTGAACAATCTAAAACACTTCGTTTGGTGCTTAAAATGAATTCATTGTACTTGTCAATGGTTAAAATGAACATGTGTCTGATTTGCTTGTGTATGCTTGTTGTGTGTATCCTCTCCCCTTGTGCTTCGTGCAATCTTGGGTGAAGAGAAACACACAAGTATACATTTTCTTCTTGGAAGTGCTTATGCTCTCCCCTTGAGCCTTTTGGAAATCTTGGGTGATGAAAAGCATTTTAAGCTTCAAATATGTGTTACCCTTAGAAGGCCTACCTCCCAACTTGTGAGAGGGAATGACCCAAGTGGTGCTTTCATTTCGGTTTGCTATATAAATAATTGGTTGACTAAAGTCATTAACTAGCTGGTATTGTTGTCCTATACTAACTAATGTCTCTCTTAGTATCTATGTGATGCGTTAAAACCCTTAGATATTTCTAAGGGATAGGAGGCCTCTTAATTGAGTGAATCGCAGCGTGTATAGCACCAGTTTATCCTAAATATGATCATTAAAAACCTTGTTTGTAGTGGCTAGCCAAGTCCAAATTTTAAAACGTATTGTAAGGTAGAAGAGGGGGTGGGATAGAGTTCCCCCCAGTTCATCGAGATAGAGTTCCCCCAACTAGAGCTGAACGGCTATCCTCTTAAGTTCCCACCCCTTCCCCTACTATTCTAACTTCTTAGGAATCGTTTCCTATTTTCTTTCTAATTCCCCCCCACCCGGGGCTCAACTAGAACTAAATACGCTACAAGGTAACCTTAATCCAATGGATCTATGCTTGGCAATAGATCAACTTAAACTGAATCAACAAGCGGTCAACATGGGAAGTGCACCACTCCTAGAAGCTACTTACCATGTTTTGTTTTTGGTTGAGGCAATAAGGAAAATGGGGAAGGGACTCCTTTGCTTGGAATGTCAAGACGGTACATTTCCTTGACATAGCCTATTTTTCCATTCCATATTCACGAATTAATCATCTCTTAGGGGATGATGGTAAGGCTACTAAGAAATACGTACCCACAAAAACTAGGATTGTAAATGATTGTGCGTTAATTAAACACTTGCTTGGTTCCAAAATAATTTACAAACAAACATCAACAAATCTTTTCAAAATTTCAAACCCTTTCGTCTAAGCATGGATACCCTTTGAAAAAGCCTTGATATTGATGCTTGTCCTAAGGATTCTATCCTTAGAGACTTCTAAACATTTTGGTTTAATCTCAATCCATACTTTGCAAAGTTAACATAGGTAACTATGCCCCTAAATTCATGATTTTCACATAATGGACTTTGTGAAATGAATGATGTTTTTGACATAGATATTTAATTTGTAACTTAAGCAAGACAAGTTTTTGTGGTAAAAATAAACTCATTTAAGCAAGATAAATTGACAAATTGAACCCCACATGACCATTTGGCATCTGATCGCTCTAGTTGAACAACCAAACCTTATGTTAGCTATCACTCAACCAAACTTTGAACTAATTGAAGGAGAACAAATAGACATAATTAGTAGTTTGAGGAGCTTCACTTTTGAAACAAAGGAAACACCAACCCAGTGGAGAAACACAACATACATCTTAGACAAGAGAGAGGAAAGAGTCGATATTGTGGCCGAAAGGCCTATATTACCACCTCTTGTGTGGTAATAAATATCCTCTTTTCGTAGTCTTTTTCTTGTCTCCATGATCTCTCACAAAATCAAAATCCCTAAGAGAAGGTCTACATATCGCCACTTCAAACTTAGAAATCATAGTTCAAATTATATCAAAATATGTATCTTAAAGAATCACCACAATTGAGATAGAGCAATAAGGATATTTTATCTATGCTCTTACATAAACGAACTAGATCTACACATTTCACAAGCACTTCTCATTTAATCATTGAGTTATTAGGGTTTGAACACTTTAGAGGTATAGCATGTTTCTCACTACCTTGGTCTTCCAGAACAAAAGTTCACTCTAGGTTAACATTTTGGGTCAAACATTTCATCCACCCCTTATCATCTTTCACATTTCATTTCACCAACCTTTGGAAAAAAATTGAATACACCAACACTTTGGACTTAAACATCTATCAATCTAAACCCTAACTTAGCTACTTTGTGTGTGAAATGAATCCTTTTCCATGCATTTAGTTAAGTTAGTTATCACATCTTGGACTAGTTTATCTTGAAGTTCACAAGTCTACCTTAAAGATTTGCAAAATCCATTATCCATCAAAACAAACATCAAACTTATAGTCAAAAGTGTTGTCCCAAAACATTTGTAAAGATCAATATCTACATCATTCATCATTTTCATCTCCCATTATCACCATTGCTCCAAAACGACTTAGAGTGTCCCTTTTACCAAGATTTGAGTCAACTAGAAAGTTTAAACATTACAAATCTCAACATAACTCTCCCATAGGTGACCCACAATTTATGGTAAAGACAAGATCACAACACAAGATAATCATGGAAAAATCCAAAGTCACATTCACTTCAAGTGATACCAATCCTCAAGAATTTGATCCAAGAAGTCATGTTACCCCATCACAACAACCCTCGTCCCCATTAGAGCCATATGAGATAAAAGACGTCACAAATAATCTGTTTGGACTTACTAAGGAAGAAATCATGGAGTACAAACAAAAACATCAAGCCTTAGAAAATGTAGCTATAATTTCCCCATCTTTTGTTATGCTACCCTTAACACAAGGCTTGACTACATCCACCATTCAAACAACTCCATCATTAGGGCTAAGTCAAACACAAACTCCTAGTATTGCAGCTAGTCTTGCTAAGGACTTTCGCCACACTTTTCCATTGGAAAGCAACAACTTGTGGATACCCTAAACACCAATCCTTCTCAAAACACCACTTGGACACCAACATTTGGAACTCCTCCCATTCCCAAGAATCCTCTACATCCACATAAACGACTTATAGTACATTGTTCCATGACAACATCAAAATTTTAGGGATAATCATCTTCATCTATCCCCATAAGTACCGCAAGTGTTCCCAACATCACACAAGGTAGTTTGGACCAAGTGTCGCAAATAGACCCAAAAGGGAAAGTTAATAACCTGAAGCAAAATCATCCTTTAACACAACATGGGACATCTTCATCCAATTATCTCATTGATAAATCAAACCCATCGGTTTCCCAAAACACATCTATCCCATCCATCATCAACCCCTTGGTCACAAACCCCATCAACCAAGGTAATACCTTGGCCACATCCCAAACACAAGGAAATCCCCCACACACCGGTCAAGGGAATCCTTTTAATCAATGGACTCAAGGTCCTAATGTTCCATTACCATCACATTACCAACTAACACCATTGTCCTCTTTACCATTCATCCCCCAAGTCATGCAAAATAAAATGGGATCTCAAACTTACATTCCTCCATCCCAACCCACCATTTTATAAGGAATGTTAAACCAAGGGAACCTCCAACCTCTCATCAACAATCTGCAACCCACGTAAAACATCATCCTAAACCCATCACAAATATCCCAATAACCAGCTGATCCTACAATGCAAGCACATGCCCTAGCCTTACAAAAATCACAAAATGCATATTAGTAAGTTGTACAATAAAAACAAGCACAACAAGCAACCTTAGCAGCACAACAAGTAGCCTTAGCAACACAACAACAAGAAGCAGCCTTAGTAGCACAACAAGCACAATAAAAATCCCTCATGGTGCAACAACAATAACAGGCCCAACAACAAACCCTACTAGCCCAACAAAAATACCAAGCAACCTTAGTAGCACAAAAAGAAGCCCTAGTGGCCCAACAACAACAACAAGCCCAACAAAGCCCAACAAGCAACCTTAGTAGCACAACAACAACAATAGGGGTTATACTATAACCCTCAACAAAACATTGCCAATACAAACATGTTAGGAACATATACGCCTTCGCCACTGTCACCTTCACAATATCTTACACCACCATACACACCATACAACACACCATCATATCAAAATCCCACATACAATCCATCTGCCATCCCACAATACCGAACACGTGTTCCTCCACCAAACCCACAAGATGATGTAGCCTCACAACTTAAAGTGTTATCACAAGAAATGTAGGATATATGGATGGGAAAAATGAAGAATCCCCATATGCAACAAAACCTATTCCCATATCCATTTGATCAAAACATCATAATGGTACCTTTTCCTCCTATTTTTTAAGTCCCCAAATTTGATAAATACAAAGGGAGAGGAAGTCCTATGGACCATGTCAAATATTTTAATGTCATGTGTATGAAGATCTCATACAATGATTCCTACTTGATGCACCTCTTTCCACAAAGTTTGATAGGCCCAATCATTGACCGGTTTTCTCATTTGCCTCCCGGTATCGAAACTTTCCAAGAAATCATCGATAAGTTCATAGATCACTTCTCCTTTAATCTTGGCATGGACGTGAGCCTAGAAGAGTCGTACACTCTCAAAAAAATAAAGGAGAATCTTTCACCAATTTCTTACAACAATGGAGGCAAAGGGCTAGTAAGATCAAGTGGCCAATTCTCGATGAACAACAAGTGGGGATCATCATAGCAAATGTAGATCTCGATTTATCCTTCCACTTAAAAATGTAGTGCATTACCACCTATGATGAGCTTGTCCCTAGAGCCCTTAACATGGAGAGAGATCCAATATCATAGGGAAATACCCATGCATACAAAGACAACCACCCATCAATTAGTTCAAATGAAAATCCTTGTGTTTGGGCTAAGAACAAGAACATGATGAATGATGGCATCGTAGATGCTAAGGTGGTCTAAATGCTCCTAGGACAAACACCAATCAAATGAATAATGCTCAACCAACCATACAACAAACCACATCACCACAAAACAATCAAATCAACAATGACGAACCCTCAATAGGAATAACTATCCAAAACTCAAATACATAGAGTTGTTAAAACCTATTGAAACAATGATGAAGAAATTGGTAGATTCAAACCTGATAACACTTCCCAATTTCAAAAACTACTAGGTACCACAAGAAAAACCACCATGGTACAATTAAAAAGATCTTTGTGACTTTCACAAAATCAAGGGACATAAAACATCTAATTGCATGAAGCTAAAGAATGTTATCCAAGATATTATTGAGAACAGAGACATATCTATTGAAGTACCAGTCGGTAAATAGGATCTCAAGATATACAAGAACTCTATGCCAAATCACAACAAAGGAAACAACAATGGAAAAGATAATTATTACACAAACATGCAACATGTCTATTCTAATGTATTCGCTTCCTGTGATAGCATCATCACAATCGTCACCATCAAAGGGCCTAGTGTAGAATGTGGAGTCACCAAACGACGTGGAAAATTCACCATCCAAGGGGTTTCAAAGTCACCTACATTGCCAACATCAAACCCTAGCAAATATAGTTTCCTAGATCAACTTAAGAAGATTCTCGTATAGATTTCTATTTTGGAACTATTGAGGCTATCCCCCACACATAGGGAAATCCTAGAGAAAGATGTATCCTCATCATCTATCCCTAAGGATATGGATACATAGCAGTTTCAAGCTATGGTAGGGCATATCACTATCCCTCATCTTCTCACCTTCTCAGAACAAGGCCTATCGTCACAACCATCTCATAACCGTGCTTTACACCTTGAGGTCATTATTCATAAGAACAAGTTTGAAAGAGTCTTAGTATATGGAGGCACTGGTTTGAACATTTGCACCCTTCAGTTGATCAAGAACCTGGGATATTCAGAGGATACTATTGAGAAAGAAAAGAATACCACCATTAGAGTATATGACAATCAAGAGCGAGTATCACAAGGAATCATCACACTACCCATCCAAGTGGGACCCGTCATTATAGAAACTACATTCCAAGTGTTAGACCTTGATCTCCCCTACAACATCTTTCTTGGCCAACCCTAGATACATGCCCTAAAAGTTGTAGCTTCAACCTATGACCAATGTGTAAAGTTTCCTTTTGAGGATAGAGAAGTTACCATCCATGGTGATCCTAAGCCCTTTTACTACTGCAAGAATCTTGAGGCCAAGTTCTATAAGATCCCCCAAATACCAAAGAATGATGAAGGGCCTATACCCTCCTCCTCATTTTTTTACCCATCTTCCCTCGCATCTACTTCAAAAACAAAGACACCCATTGTGCAGAACATTTCTGACATCAAAGCAGTGATCCAAGATGATTGTTGTTGAAATTATAAATTAACGGACACTTTTGTGCTCGGAGAGCTAACTCTTTCTCCCAAATCTCATGGGAAACCTGCACCTATCAAAAAAGTGGCTAAAACATTAAAGATAGCATCAACCACCTTCACCAAGTGGGGGGATCTAAACAAAGAAGATGTAAATGAGGAGGATATCTCTAAACTGCTATATCAAGATGATTGCCTTGTGCCTGTTCTTCTCATGGAAGATGACAATAAAGGCTTGCAACTAATGAAGGAATGGGGATACAACAACAATGATAAACTAGGACAAAATGACAACGGTTTGCTAGAACCCATCGTTCCTGAGAAACGTCCAAATAATATTGGCTTAGGATGTACTACTACTAAGGTTACCCTTCTTGGAAAAAGTACTACTAAATGGGTTGAGGCTTCCTCTTGGTTACCAACATCATGAGTTACTACCCTAGATGACTTCCCCCTTGATGTTGCTGACCTATTTGAGAATAACTCTCTTCATGATATCCACAACATCCTTCACCCCAATCGATCAACCAACTAAAATAAGCCTAGTATACCCACAACTCATTGACTGGGACCAACAAGGACCATCGATTTTGGATTTATTTAAAAATGATGAAGTGATCTCAGAATTCATGGGACTCTACAACAACTTACCATGGGTAGATCACAAAGCAAGTTTTTATATAGAGTTAGACACATAGGCATACTAGGGGGAGATGATTGAATCCTTCAGTTGCACAATTGGAAACATGCAAATGACATGCAGATCTTTGAGTGAAAACCACATTGTGGCACTTTCTGATCCTAAAATAGTAAAAAGAAAGGATGCATTCGAGGGTGAAAAATTCTCTAAGGCACCCAAGGATGAGGGATTCAATCTCCCTCTTAGTGCAATGCATCCTAAAAAATTAACAATTCTAGCAAAAAAGGATGCACCAGTAAATGTGGGAACATATGAGGCTCCTAAGATCACCTTTTATGTTGAATCCTTGTTAGCTGAAGAACAGAAAAACCTTACAGTGTTCCTAAAGAAGAGAAGAAAAAACTTTGCATGGTCATACATAAATAGGCCAGGGTTAGATCCAAAAGTGGTGGTGCATCATTTAGCAATCTATCCTAAAGCCAAACCAGTGAAGTAGAAATTAAGGAAAATGCACCCTTAGATAACACTCTTGGTGAAACTTGAGTTACAAAAGCTTCTTGATATTAGAATTATCCAACCCATTGAATATCATGAGTGGGTTTCAAACCTGGTACTTGTTTCCAAACCCACTGGGGGCATCAAAATATGCACAAATTTTAGAGACTTAAACAAAGCATGCTTGAAGGATGATTTCCCTCTTTCTAACATCGACATCATCATGGATTTAACAAATGGACATGAAATGCTATCGCTCATGGATGGTTTTTCAAGCTATAATCAAATCATGATTGCCAAGGAGGATCAATGCAAAACTACATTCACTTGTCCATGGGGAACATATTGTTGAAACATGATGTCATTTGGGATGAAGAATGTAGGAGCAACCTATCAAAGAGAAATGACCCTCATATTTCATGACATAATCCACAAAACAATCAAAGACTATGTGAATGATATTTTGGCCAAGTCAAATAAAAGGAGTGGACACATAGAAGTCTTAGGACCCATCTTCGATAGGCTCAAAGAGTATAAGGTGTGGTTGAACCTGAAAAAGTGTGTCAAGTTGGGGTTACATCAGGGAATCTTCTTGGCTACATGATATCACAAAGAGGGATAGAAATAGATCTATCCAAAGTGAAAGCTATCCTAGACATGGAACCTTCGCAAACACTAAAAAAAATGAGATGGCTACAAGGAAGATTGCAATCCATTAGAAGGTTCATATTGCAACTATCAGATAAGATCCATCCTTTCTCACATCTTCTCCATATAGGAATAATGTACAAATGGGATAAGAAATGCAATAAATCCTTCTAGTAGATCAAGGACTACTTATCGAAACCTCCAGTGCTCATGCCGCCAATACCAAACAATCCATTGATCTTATATATCTCAGCAACATCAACAACACTAGGTGCTCTTCTAGCACAACATGATGAAAACGGAAAGGAAAGAGTCATTTATTACATTAGGAGGACCTTGGTGGGATATGAAATGAATTATTCATCCATTGAGAAAGCATGCTTAGTGGTAGTTTTTGCTTCAAAAAATTTTAGACATTACATGTTGTTGGATCAAATCAAGCTTATCACAAAGATTGACCCCTTGAAATACATGTTATCCAAAGCAACTCTCACTGGGAAAATGGAAAAATGGGTAATGATCTTAACTGAATTTGACATAGAGTATGTGGAGTGCAAGGAAATAAAAGGAAAAGTGATTGTAGACCAACTAGAAGACACACCTATATATGTAGAGAACGCTTTGATATCTGAATTCCCTAATGAATTAGTGTTCCTTATCAATACAAAAAATAAGTGGAAAATGTACTTTGATGGATCATTTACCCAACATGGATCAGGGGTGGGTATTCTTTTTATCACCCCTCAAGGTGATTGCATTCCAAAGTCATACCGTCTATCATTTCCCTATACTAACAACATTGCAAAGTATGAATCCCTAATCATAGGTCTAAGGATAGAAGTTCAATGGTAGATACAAGAGTTGAAATTCTATGGGGACTCATAGCTAGTTATCAACCAAGTCAATGATAACTATGAAACTAAGGATGATAAGCTTACTCTTCATAAGAAGATGGTAGAGAGTCTCAAGGAACTTTTCATTGATATAACTTTTGAGAAAATTCCTTGCATGAACAATCTAGTAGTAGATGCCATGGCAACAATTGGATCATTGTTAGACACCACACAACGTCCTTCAATGTGAATTCTTGGTAGAGCAACTTCTCATATCAGCTTTCAAAATCCCAAAATCTGAATTTGTGTGTGTCATCATTGGTCCTGGTTCCCCGTGGTATCATGATATATTCACCTACCTTAGTAGAGGAACTCTCCCATCTATTATCACCTCCAACCTTAAAAAAGACCTTTGTTAAGAGGGCATCTCGATTCATGATCCTAGATGATACCTTATACCATCGAAGCATCAAGGGGACATTACTATGATGTCTTAACCAAGAGGAAGCCTTGACTTCTTTAATAGAAGTTCATGAAGGCATATGTGGTTCCCATTCTAGTGGTATGACTTTAGCTAAGAAACTATTGAGGATGGAGTATTACTGGCCAACCATGGAAAGAGAAGCTCCTCAATAGGTGCATAAGTGTGTCCAGTGTCCACAACAAGGAGATCTAACTCATGCTCCAATGTAGGAGTTACAACCGATGGTCACACCTTGGCCTTTCTCATAATGCGGGCTTGACCTAAAAGGAAAGATTACTCCCACCTCATCTAATTGTTAGGATTTAGGTTCCATCAACCTTGTAAATCCTTTAATTAATTATTCTCCTAAAGTGTTTTCAACATTTACCCATAAGAGGTGAAACCGTTAGACCAACAGTGGTGAAAGAGACAATGTAAATGTAGTGTTACCGTTACTATTTGTCGTTTAGGAAAAGGAAAAAATAGCTAGGAATCCCACTTGGAATCTTCTAGAATGAGGTTGTTAGGATGTTGTAAGAGCATCTATGACATGTATGTTAGTTTTCATAAGATTCTATGATAGTATGATAGATTCCTATGACAAGTATGACAAATTCCTATGACAAAATATGCTATCTTTGACCCCAAGTGCTCATGCATAAGTTATGCCTTATGACAGTTGTAAGAGCATCTGTAAGAGGATATTTTTAGGATCTCATGGCCATTTCATGAAGGGAGGCATGTGTTTTTTTAGGTGGTATTTCTGCCTATTGCTTGGTGAAACCATGGTGGTTTTCATTCTCACAAATCTCTTTAAATAGGGGCCTTGAGCTAGAGTTATTCAATTCAGTTTTGTAGGTTTGCAAGGTAATAGGGTGTTGTAGGATTTTACAGGGATGATAAGAGAAGTCTATTTCTTCATGTAATATTTTATAATATTATTAATATAATTGCCTCTCTTTTGATGGTGGAGTTTTTTCCCTTCGGGGTTTCTCCACGTAAATCTGTTGTTGCATGTGTTATGATTCTTCTATCTCTTTCCCCAATTTATTTATTCACACTAAGTATAAAGGTTAATCTACATATTTCAGATTTGCATTCACCTATTTTAGTTCATATTGCAATATTTCTTCACCTTGATATTCAACATTTGGTATTAGAGCTAACAGTTCTGTTAAGGAAGGGACACTTTCCTTTTAAAGTGTTGAAGGGTTTTTGTTGCAGTGGGAGCTTTTATGTTGTGAGTTTTGCAGATTTGTGAAAGATTGCATACCATGGCCTCCACCTCTCTTCAAGATATTGAGAAGTTCAATGGCACTAGTTACAAGATGTGGAAGTTGAAAGTGGAGGATCTCCTTGAGGAGAGAGATCAGTGGTTAACAGTTTCAGTTGATAAGAAGCCATCTACTTCAACCTTGTTGAATGAAGATTGGAAGAAGTTAGACAAGAAGGCTCGAGGGACCATTCGGTTGTGTCTCACTGATTCTTTCCTCTCGAATTTCTCTTCAGAAGACACGATATACAAGCTTTGGAGGAAGATAGGTGAAATCTATCAAACTAAGAGTTTTTCTAACAATTTGTATCTCAAAATATGTTTATATTCATTAAATATGAAGAATGGTGATTCTATTGCTGAAAATTTGAATGCTTTTAATTTGATTATAAGTAAGCTTGCATCTATTGATGTTAAAATAGAAGATGAGGATAAATGTATTTTATTGATTTTCTGTTTGCTGGAATCTTGAGAAAATTTAATTATGGTTATAACAAGTGGTGGTGCATAACCTAAGATGGATAATGTTATTCCCATACTTCTTTCAGAGGAGATGAGGAGAAATACCATGCATAGTGGCTCCCAAGATGCCTTGCATGTGCGAGGTAGGCCCAAGGAGAAAGGAACTAAAGGGGATAAGAAGAAGGATAAGTCTAAAGGATGATCTAAGACCCCTAGAAAGAGAAGAGTGAAGTGTTGGAACTGCGGTAAATGGGGAAATGTGAAGAAGGAATGTAGAAATAAAAAAATGAATGCAGATTCCTTCATGGAAAAGTCCTTTGATAACAGTGATTCTGATGCTTTGATTATTTCAGCTAACACAATTTGTAATGATGCTTGGCTTATTGATTCAGGTGCTTCCTTCCATATGACTCCTCACAAGGAGTGGTTTTCTACATACAAAGAATATTATGGAGGAGAGGTCCTCATGGGTGACAATAGCTCACAAAAGATTGTCGATAAAGGAAAGGTAAAATTGTGTTTCAATGATGGGAGGGTTAAAATCCTTGATTATGTTTTACATATTCCAAGACTTACAAAATGTTTAATTTCCATTTCCAAGTTGAATGATTATGGAATGAATGTGACATTTGACAAGTCTGGTTGCAGGATGATAAGTGGAAGTTTTGTGGTTGCTAAAGGATCTCGGATGGGGAATCTGTTTACTTTACATGCCTCTACTTTTTGTAACTCCTCTTTTGTAACTAGCACTGAAAATGCATGTATGTGGTGGCACCATAGATTGGGTCACATTGGTGAAAAAGGTCTTAGGACCATACTTGATAAGAAATTAGTAGATAGTATATTTGATTATTTTGTTGGTAAAAATGATTTTTGTGAGGATTGTGTGTTTGGTAAACAAAATAGGTCATCATTTCCTAAAGGAACTAATAAAGCTAATGGATTGTTAGAACTAATTCATTTGGATGTATGTGGTCCAGTGGATACATATTCTTTGAGTAGATCTTGTTATTATGTTTCCTTCATTGATGATTACTCAAGTTATACTTGGATTTATTTTATGCATACAAAATTTGAAGTTTTCACCAAATTTAAGGAATTTAAGGCATTGGTTGAAAAGCAAACAAATTATAAGATAAAAATATTGAGATCTAACAATGGGGGTGAATATTGTTCTAAGGAATTTGATGAGTTTTGCAAACATGCAGGAATTGTTAGGAAAAAGACTACACCTTACACACCCCAACAAAATGGGGTAGCAGAAAGAATGAACTGTACATTAATGGAAAGAGCTAGGAGCATGTTAAGTAATGCTAAGTTAGATAAAAAAAATTGGGCAGAAGTTGTTGATACTGCTTGTTAATTATTTAATTAATAGATCTCCTTGTAAAGCTCTTGTTGATAAACCACCTTATGAAATGTGGTTGGGTAAAAAGCCTTCAGTTTCACATTTAAGGGTCTTTGGTTGTGAAGCTTTTGCTCATGTGCCTAAAGAGAAGCGGTCTAAATTGGATCCAAAATCTCAGAAATGCATCTTTGTAGGTTATGGTGAAAATATTAAAGGTTATAAACTTTGGAATCCACTAACACGAAAGATGATATTTTGTAGAGATGTTAGTTTTAGGGAATTTAGAGCCAAATCTGAAGATGAGCAACCAAAGGAAAAGTCAAAAATAGTGCATTTTGAAACTAATCAAGAAGATGCACATGTGGAAGAACAAATAGATGGACAAGAAGATGGAGAAGAAGAAGAGAGTTCTATAGAATTTGTTGTAACAGAAGAAGTTTAAAACAATGAGGATGAACATGAGGAGTAATCTCTTACTCCACCTTTGAGAAGGTCCACAAGACAACGAAATCTAGTTGATAGGTATATCCCACCTAATTTTCATTGTAAATTTGCTTTGATATGTACTGATGATGAACCTAGATCTTTTAGGGAGGCTCTCTCTTCAAAAGAATGTGATTCTTGGATGCAGGCCATGCAGGATGAGATGATGTCTTTGAAAAACTAACACATGGGATCTTTTTAGTTTTCCCAAAGGAAGAAAATCCATTGGTTGTAAGTGGGTATATAAAAATAAGTTTGGTGCAAATGGTAAGTTGGAATGGTACAAGGCCAGATTAGTGGCCAAGGGCTACTCCCAGAGAGAGGGAGTTGATTTTAGTGAAATATTCTCTCTTGTTACTAAGTCAACTTCTATTAGATTCCTTTTATCCATTGTTGTTGCTTATGATTTAGAAATAGAAAAAATGGATGTTAAAACTACTTTCTTGCATGGGGATCTCAAGAAAGAAATTTAGATGCAATAGCCTGATGGTTTTGTTGTGAAAGGAAAAGGATACTTGGTTTGCAGGTTAAAACAGTCTCTATATGGTTTGAAACAGTCACCTAGGATGTGGTACCAAAAGTTTGATGCCTTTGCATTAAATATTGGTTTTGTTAGAAGTGAAGAGGATCACTGTGTTTATTTTAAAGTTATTGATGATCAGATATTGATTATTGTCTTATATGTGGATGATATTTTGTTCATTGGTAACAATAAGGCAATGATTAGGAAACTTAAAACTTAGCTTTCTGGCACATTTGATATGAAAGATTTAGGGGCTGCTAAATATATTCTTGGGATGAAAATCATTAGGGATCGGGTTCACAGAAAGCTTTGGTTAAGTCAGAGTAAGTATGTTAACACTATTTTGTAGAGGTTTAATATGCATGACTGTAAACCAGTAAATATTCCATTTCCTTTTGGTACTGAGTTAAGTTTAGACATATGTCCTAAATTGGATGATGATATCGATGAAATGTCTAAAGTTCCTTATGTTAGTGTTGTCGGTAGTTTAATGTATGCAATGGTTTGTACTAAACTAGATATAGCCCAAGCAGTGGGAGTTCTAAGTAGGTTTATTTCTAACCCTAGTAAAGAACATTGGAATTTTGTTAAAAGGGTATTTAGATATTTACGAGGCACTTCTGATCACTGTTCGGTTTATCATGGTACTAAAAAATGTGGATAAGTCATTGGACATACATGGTTTTGTTGATTTAGATTGGGTAGGTGACTTGGATAGTCGAAGGTCCACTAGTGGCCATGTGTTTACTTTGTTTGGAGGTACAGTGAGTTGGATGAGTAAAAGACAACCTACAGTTTCTTTTTCCACCACTGACGCAGAGTATATGGCTACTACACATGCCTCTAAGGAGGCGGTTTGGTTACAAAGACTTGGTAATGGTATTGGTTTTGATTGCAGGATAGTGAGGATCAAATGTGACAATCAGAGTGCCATATGCTTGGCTAAAAATCCTATGTATCATGCTCGTACTAAGCATGTTGATGTTCAATATCACTTTGTACAAGAAATGGTTGAGAATGGACAAGTCTTGATTGAAAAAGTTGACTCTTTGGATAATGTTGCAGATTCTCTTACAAAGCCAATCACCATGGATAAGTTCTCTTGGTGCAGAAAGGCCATGGGCCTTGATAACTATACTTAATTCTATGTAATTGTATCTCTATGGGTGTAATTTACAATGTATGATGTCAAGTGGGAGAATGTTAGGATTTAGGTGTCATCAACCTTCCAAATCCTTTAATTAATTATTTTCCTAAAGTATTTTCAACATTTATCCATAAGAGGTGAAACCGTTAGACCAATGGTGGTCAAAGAGACAATGTAAATGTAGTGTTACCGTTACCATTTGTCATTTAGGAAAAGGACAAAATAGCTAGGCATCCCACTTGGAATCTTCTAGAATGAGGTTGTTAGGATGTTGTAAGAGCATCTATTACATGTATGAAAGTTGTCATAAGATGCTATGACAGTATGACAGATTCCTATGACAAGTATGACAGATTCCTATGACATAATATGTTATCTTTGACCCCAGGTGCCCATGCATAAGTTATGCCTTATGAAAACTGTAAGAGAATCTGTAAGAGGCTATTTTTAGGATGTCATGACCATTTCATGAAGGGAGGTGTGGGTTTTTCTAGGTGGTACTTTTTCCAATTGTTTGGTGAAACCATGGTGGTTTTCATCCTCACAAATCTCTTTAAATAGGGGCCTTGAGCTAGAGTTATTCAATTCAGTTTTGCAGGTTTGCAAGGTAACAGGGTGTTGCAAGATTTTACAAGGATGATAAGAGAAGTCTATTGTTGCATGTAATATTTTAGAATATTAGTAATATACTTTCCTCTCTTTCAGTGGTGGAGTTTTTTCCCTTCGGGGTTTCTCCACATAAATTTGTTGTTGCATGTGTTATGATTCTTCTATCTCTCTTTCTCATTCTTTCTTCACACTAAGGCTAAAGGTTAATCTACATATTTCATATTTGCATTCACCTATTTAAGTTCATATTGCAAGCTTTCTTCACCTTGATAATCAAAACTAATGGCCATAAATTCATCCTCACAACTACTGAGTACTTTACCAAGTGGTTCAAAGCCATCAGTATGACCTATGTAATAAGGAAACAAATCTCTAAGTTTATCCTAAATTATCTTATATGTTGTTATGGTGTTTCACAAGCCCTTATTTCAATAATGAAACACCCTTCAAAAATTAGGATGTGAAAGAGCTATGTTAAATATTCAATATCCAACATCGATTCTTTATCATGTATTACCCATAGGGCAACAATCAAGCTAAGGCTACAAACAAGACCATTCTAAAGATTCTAAAGAAAATGGTCAATGAAGTTGGTCATGACTAGAATTTGTAGTTAAATCCCACCCTCTAGGCCTATCAAACCAATATCTATACACCTACATGTGCAACCCCTTTTTCCTTGGTCTATGAATTAGAAGCCATCCTACCTATTGAGGTCGAGCTTCCTTCACTGTGAGTTTCACTGTAGAACCTAATCACTGATGAAGAGTACATAGTATCTTGGCTAAATGAGCTAGAATTCTTGGATGAGCATCGTCTTGATGCCCTTAATCACTTGCAAGTATATCAAAACTGACTAAAACAAAGCTATAAAAAAAAGATCAAGAGTTGGCCTTTCCAAGTAGGGGATCTTGTCCTAAAGTAGAATCAGAAGAATCTTCCAGATCAGGACAATAAAGGAAATTTTGAGCCTAACTGGTTAGGACCCTTTGTCATCACAACAAACTATGGATCAGGGGCATACCAATTATCAACGCTTGAAGGTGAACCTTTGTAAGAACTGACCAATAGTCAGCATCTTAAAAAGTTTTATTCCTAAGCTTGAAGGGTGTAAATCTAAAAATACAAAAAAATCAAAAAATGATCATAAATCCAAAAAATGATCATAAGTCCAAAAAATAAGAAAAAGGATTGAAAAAAGTAAAGAAAAACAATCATCCTCTAGTAAAAACCACTTTGGTGGCACTTTGGGAAAGTACCTTGGTGAAAACCTGGCAAACAGGTGCCTCGCATAAATAAAGTACCTTCATCTATTCTTTGGATATTTACCCTATTATTCTTTGCATCGCATTCATCCATCGCATCATTCATCCTATTTATTCCATCACCCATTCACATTTGTATCACAGCTTGATATTGTGAAGTATTGTATCCCCTTTAGTACTGCTTGGCATATTCCAAAGGTTAGTTTGTCTTTCCTATATTGAGGTAGTCTATCACCACACATTGGGGCCAATTTGTTATGGATCGAATCGGGTTCTTGTATATCTTAAGGTTATTAAAAATATAATTGAAAATCCAAAAAAAAATCATAAAATCTCATCAAAATTACAAAAAAATCCAAAATCCTATACAACTAAAATCCAAAAATATTAAAAAATTTGTAAAGTCAAAATCCCAAAAACATCCAAAACACATCAAAATCCCTAAACAGGTCAAAACATCAAAAAATACAAAAACAGAACCATGTCAAACTACATTGTCTCTAAGCGTGAACATAGGCAAGGCCATCACTTATGTGCCCCCGAGACACTGTACGTTAGAAATCCATCATAATAAACTAAGAATCCATCAATTTTTCATATCTCATCAACAATAAGTCAAAGTCAGTCAAACTATGTGGTCTTTATGTGTATAACATAGGCAAGGCTCATCTTTGATAAGCCCCGGAGGCCCCTTAGATAGTCTATTAGATTAGGTTCTTGGTTGGAAATCTTAGAAAACCCCAAACATTCATAAAACTTAGAAAAACACAACAACATTTGAAAACTCAGAAAAGCCTTAAACATTCAAATATCAAAAAACCCAAAAACATTTGGAAAACTTGGAAAATCCTTAAACATTCAAAATATCAGAAAATTCAAACACATTTGAAAACTTAGAAAAACACAAAAATATTGGAAAATCAAAAAAACCTAAATAGCCTCAAATAACCAAAAACCAAAACATTCATATAAACTTTCAAAAAGATAAAAAAATCCTCAAAACACCAAAAACATTGAAATATTCCAAAAAATCCAAAACCAACATCCCATCTCACTTTCACCCGCATTAAACTTCATCCATAATAAATCAAACGTCCTCTTCAACCTTTGGTAAAAAAAAAATAGAAAGCAAGTGTTGCAAGTCATAAAGTCGGAACCTAATTGTCAAAATCTAAAGTCTAAATCATAGGTAAACGAGTCAACAGAGTTTGTATCAATGGCCTATCACACACCTAATCCTAATCAAAACATCTGATAACATGTCCTAGGATGTATCCTTCTAACAATGGACATCAACATCAAAAATCACCTTAGCTAAATTAAACTGGCAAGAGATATAGATTAAAGTTGATTTTTAGTCTTTGATCTTTTCTTATGATTTATCTTATTGAACCATTTTGAGGACCTCTCAATGATGTCTCAACGATTTAGAGAGAAAAGAATGGGGCATCGATCATTATCTTTCATTTTTTGTGCGTGTGGATATTCTTGTAAACTAATCTTGGTGCATACTTGCTTAGTTGTGTGTAGAGAGGTTGTTTGGAGGAGATTGTTGACTATTGAGTATGCTTTGGTATGATATATTCTAAACTTCTAAACTAGATTCCAACGAAGTTTTCGTATGTCAAGATGTGAACAAGAACTATCCTATCTATTTGTAGAGTCAAAGTCCATTACACTAGATACAACACCATCCTGATTATTAATACCTTGATGCATCGTGTCTATGTGTTATATCAAAAATAAGGAATGACAAAAATTCCCAATCCCGAATATGATAAAAATCATCCCTTTCATCACCACACCTAATAAAGTATTGGTGGATCATAGACTTGTTGGACTTTGGAATCAATCTTAAAATCAATGGTCAATTCATTCAT
Source organism: Sequoia sempervirens (assembly GCA_007258455.2). NCBI lineage: Eukaryota > Viridiplantae > Streptophyta > Pinopsida > Cupressales > Cupressaceae > Sequoia > Sequoia sempervirens. The sequence goes on along the minus strand of VDFB02281492.1, from coordinate 458,039,477 downwards.
TTTCTTCTATCTTCTTTCCACACTAACCTGGTATCATGACAGTCAGCAAAAACATCATCAATGCATTCATCCTACATCCACAAAATCATCAGCATGCATACATCTTGCATTATCACAACATATCATAATAACGAAAAATATAATCCACTGCATCATTATTATCATTTAAGTTGTTTGGAATAATATAGATTTTTTATTCTAAGTATCTTAATACATTGCATTATCATTCATCGCATCCATATCATAACATCCATACTATATGCATCATCCATATATACATCTATATGTATAAACATATCATTAGATCATAACATCGTAAACTACATGAGAAAAGTACACAAAAATAAATGCATCCATTCATACATCCTGCATATCATAACATGTCATAACATACTATACAAAGATACTGAAAAAGAAGATAACAAATCCATTGCATTGCATCCATCTCATAAACATCGCATATCATAAACATTACATCATAGATCATCACATATCGTATAAACATAAATAAAAAAATGCATCCATACATAATCATAACACATAAGTATAGCATTGCATCATATCATATGCATCCATACATCCATAAAGCATGAAAAAAAGGCATATCATATTGAATCTGAATCATCTCATATATTTATCTAAAAAATGACTCTCGTGATACAATATCTAAATCAGTGTGTATGAATATCATCAAAATGTACAATGTAAAAGAGGCTATCAAAAATGAGCCTATGAATGTATGTCTGTATAAATAATCAGGCTAGACAACAAAAAGGTGTCTACAAAACTCAGGGAGCTCTATCCTTGGCTGCCTTTGTCCCCATCTACTAGCTAATTTGGTTGTCTAACAGAGGTGGAAGCACTTAGTTGTACCTGGCTACGATGCTCAAAATCAAGTTTCCTACGATGGGGAGGGATGTCTCTATAGTACAAATTCTGCCAGTATGCCACCTCCTCCCTCGTTGTCCCATACAACTATGCTAACACTATTTATCCAACAAGCCCCTATGCCTACTAAGATTGCTGCTAAGAAATGGCCTCTAACTGTTGTCGCCACTCGACCTCCTATGCCAACTGAACATCAAAATTTTGTCTAAGTTGGCACTCGTGATCCCTCTCTATCATAAGTGTTAGAACCTATTGCCAAGCCTAATCTCACTCAGCCATCACAACCTACAACTATTGTCACAACTACTGTATTTTTACATCTTAGGGATTTGGCCCCAATGATGGTTGTTGTGCAGGTGGTTGTTGTTCCAGTGGCTACTATACGAGTGGGTGTTGTGTGAGTGGTTGTTGGTGTAGTGGAGGTGGTGGAGGTGCATCAAGGACCTATCCATCATGGCATTGTCCATCCTAGCCATCTTGTCCTCTCCCTTGTCCTCTGCCCTTCCCATCCTACTGCTAGCCTCATCCTCTACCTACTCCCCTCCCTCTTGGCCTCCCTCAAGGAGGAATTCTTGTTGGATCTATAAGTATGGGAGGGGACACAAACCAAGCATCATATATAGGAATAGTCTAAGCATCGACCTACCCCTGATCATAGGCCCATGGCCTAGAAACAAGCTATATAAAACCCTCGACAACCTCATGGAGTGGTATCATAGGCCCCCAAGTCACCTCTTGAGCTGACCTAGCAAAAATGTAAGTATACTAATTGTTGGGCTTGTCTTGCCTCTCGCAAAACTATTTGGATACCTTGTCTGACAGGTATCACTCGATCATGGTATGCTCTCGACCTTGCATATAACAGGTTTGGTGAGCAAAGAAGAGTTGTTGCACATCGTCACACTAAGGTGGCATCTGTAGCCATGGCCGCCATCAGAACACTGTCATTTCATCAATCACTCTCCTCCAATATGGCATGTCGAGTTGGCCTATATGTTGTAGGGTGATATCCCCTCTGTACCTCCAAACAACTGGATCATCTAGCTCCACATAAGTCATGTGGATGATAGGTCAAAGAACGAAAATGTGCTCCCATGCCCATATGTGCAAGAGTGATTCCTGTAGCAATCACCTTGCCATCATAATACACAAACTAATGCATGTCATGATAAAGTGAGGCCAGCATCACTGGCTCCCATGCATATTGAGTCCTCCTGAAAATCATCTAGCGCCATGCCAACCCCCATCCGAGACTAAACCCTCTGCTTCGTCGATCTAGGGAAACCAACCCTAAGATCATTGCACTGACTATCAATCTAAAAAATTGGTGAGTGCCCTCTATAAATCTCGAGGTCAATTTGTGAGTTGGCCAAGACAATAATGTCCTACAAAAGAACCTCATGGCAGGACTCATATCCTACATTGGTATAATAGATCACACACTCACCATGTATCGACAATCACAATATCTGCCATACATCCTCTAGTGTGATTGTCGCCTCACTAGTGGGTAAGTGAAAGTACGAGGTATCGCTATGCCACCGCTTGCATAGCATTATCATCATCACCATTTATGAAGGTGTCACCATAATTCAAATTCCAAACAATGACGCCAAATGCATCCAAATTATAAATCGCGACTAGCATCACTATTTACATGGGCGTCACCATTTGAAATCTGAAATCCTAATTCTAAATTACAAATCAAGGGGACACGTCGCTTATTACATCTATGTCACAATTTGAAATCTACAAACCTTAATTTCAAATCACAAAGTGCGTCGCCATTCACAATGATGTTGTTAAAAGGGTGAAAAGCATCACTAAAACTCTAAATAGCATCACAATACAACAATGCCAACCTAGACCAAATTTCAAAGCTTAATAAATGCATCAAAAAGTCAAAATGCAAGGAAAGTTTCGAATTGTGTACTGTTGGTCCTGCACCTAGAGGCCTTTGGTACTCTCGAACCCGATCCAAAATGTGTCGTGGGAGCACTCATTGCACCATTTCGTCAGGAGGTCAAAGCTCAAAGTACAACAATTCTCTCAAGTATGAATGCATAAATGACTTGAAAGTGACCCTTCATCACCCATTTAAGCCTAAAAATTAGGGTTTTTTGCCCTAATTTGAGCCAAAACTAGGGTTTTGACTTGTTTTACCTATTTCCGCACTTTGTGAGCCATTTTTGTGTTTCTGAAGCCATTTTTGGCATCCTGAGGCATGTTTTGGCACCTAAACCTGTATTTTACCTTTGTCAAGAGATCAACCCAAAATTCAAAATTTTTGCCCGATCTCTTGAGTGGGAAGGGTACCAACTTATTCCTTCTGCTAGGGCAATAGTGGTGCATCCAAAAAATCAAGAATTTTTAAATTTTTTATCTAAGCGGCAACATTAATCCAAAAAGCATCGATCATTGAACCAATATAATAGGTACCTCAATTCAAAGAGGGAAAAATGTAGACACTTCAAAATTTCTTAAATGATATCATGCACTCAAATCTAATATACTAACATCACTTCATCCTAAAATCCATCTTCTTTTCTCTTAATTGATTAAATTAGCCTAGCTATTTAATTAACCGCATCATTTTCATCTATTAATCTAATTGACCCAATTAGGTTAATTCCCCCCTCTTGAACTAACCTTTCATCCTATTAAATTAGATAAATAAAATTATTCAATTTAATCCCTAAGTCCTCTTATTTAATTAAATAGCCCTAAGCTATTTAATTAAATATCATATCACATCCCCCTTTTCATTAAATCATTTATTTAAAAAATATCATATAATTCCCCTAATTTTCATAATTAAAACTTTGTTTTAATTATCAAATTACTAATTAAATCTAATCTTTCCACTTGCAAGGGAATATTCCTTGATAATATTCATCCTTTGCACATTCCTCCAAAAGGGAATATTCTCATGTAATATTCCTTCCCCTTTTGTACATTAAAATTTGGTTTTAATTAACTAAATGCTAACTTTTCCTCACCCATAAGAATAAATTCCTTGAGAATATTCTCTCTCTTTACTCATTTGAAAAAAAGAATATTCTTCCTTATAACAAACTTTCAACAAGCTTCTTGAGAAAGCTTTGAAAGTGTGCTTTTTTGCATGATTATGGACCGTTGATTAAATATCACCTTACATCCTCAACCCTTGATGAGAATCCATGATCCATGCCTCCATCTTCTCTCCATCTTGACCATTGATTGATTCTTTCAATCTTGACCCTCGGTTTCTCATTTTCTCTCCTATAAATAGTTCACTATTTGGAGAAAAAGGGATCCACCTTTTCAAAGCAAACTTATGCTATTGAAAATCACATCCATTTGCACTCACATTTTATGTTTTAAAAGAATTTTAGGTTATTTTACATGCATTTTTAGCTTAGCTTCAATTAATGGCTTC
>VDFB02281492.1:457751193-458035071 GCA_007258455.2 Sequoia sempervirens | reverse complement strand
TCAAACATTTCATCCACCCCTTATCATCTTTCACATTTCATTTCACCAACCTTTGGAAAAAAATTGAATACACCAACACTTTGGACTTAAACATCTATCAATCTAAACCCTAACTTAGCTACTTTGTGTGTGAAATGAATCCTTTTCCATGCATTTAGTTAAGTTAGTTATCACATCTTGGACTAGTTTATCTTGAAGTTCACAAGTCTACCTTAAAGATTTGCAAAATCCATTATCCATCAAAACAAACATCAAACTTATAGTCAAAAGTGTTGTCCCAAAACATTTGTAAAGATCAATATCTACATCATTCATCATTTTCATCTCCCATTATCACCATTGCTCCAAAACGACTTAGAGTGTCCCTTTTACCAAGATTTGAGTCAACTAGAAAGTTTAAACATTACAAATCTCAACATAACTCTCCCATAGGTGACCCACAATTTATGGTAAAGACAAGATCACAACACAAGATAATCATGGAAAAATCCAAAGTCACATTCACTTCAAGTGATACCAATCCTCAAGAATTTGATCCAAGAAGTCATGTTACCCCATCACAACAACCCTCGTCCCCATTAGGAAGAAATCATGGAGTACAAACAAAAACATCAAGCCTTAGAAAATGTAGCTATAATTTCCCCATCTTTTGTTATGCTACCCTTAACACAAGGCTTGACTACATCCACCATTCAAACAACTCCATCATTAGGGCTAAGTCAAACACAAACTCCTAGTATTGCAGCTAGTCTTGCTAAGGACTTTCGCCACACTTTTCCATTGGAAAGCAACAACTTGTGGATACCCTAAACACCAATCCTTCTCAAAACACCACTTGGACACCAACATTTGGAACTCCTCCCATTCCCAAGAATCCTCTACATCCACATAAACGACTTATAGTACATTGTTCCATGACAACATCAAAATTTTAGGGATAATCATCTTCATCTATCCCCATAAGTACCGCAAGTGTTCCCAACATCACACAAGGTAGTTTGGACCAAGTGTCGCAAATAGACCCAAAAGGGAAAGTTAATAACCTGAAGCAAAATCATCCTTTAACACAACATGGGACATCTTCATCCAATTATCTCATTGATAAATCAAACCCATCGGTTTCCCAAAACACATCTATCCCATCCATCATCAACCCCTTGGTCACAAACCCCATCAACCAAGGTAATACCTTGGCCACATCCCAAACACAAGGAAATCCCCCACACACCGGTCAAGGGAATCCTTTTAATCAATGGACTCAAGGTCCTAATGTTCCATTACCATCGCATTACCAACTGACACCATTGTCCTCTTTACCATTCATCCCCCAAGTCATGCAAAATAAAATGGGATCTCAAACTTACATTCCTCCATCCCAACCCACCATTTTACAAGGAATGTTAAACCAAGGGAACCTCCAACCTCTCATCAACAATCTGCAACCCACGTAAAACATCATCCAAAACCCATCACAAATGTCCCAATAACCAGCTGATTCTACAATGCAAGCACATGCCCTAGCCTTACAAAAATCACAACATGCATATTAGTAAGTTGTACAATAAAAACAAGCACAACAAGCAACCTTAGCAGCACAACAACAACAAGAAGCACAACAAGTAGCCTTAGCAACACAACAATAAGAAGCAGCCTTAGTAGCACAACAAGCACAATAAAAATCCCTCATGGTGCAACAACAATAGCAGGCCCAACAACAAACCCTACTAGCCCAACAAAAATACCAAGCAACCTTAGTAGCAAAAAAAGAAGCCCTAGTGGCCCAACAACAACAACAAGCCCAACAGTAAGCCCAACAAGCAACCTTAGTAGCACAACAACAACAATAGGGGTTATACTATAACCCTCAACAGAACATTGCCAACACAAACATGTTAGGAACATATACGCCTTCACCATTGTCTCCTTCACAATATCTTACACCACCATACACACCATACAACATGCCATCATATCAAAATTCCACATACAATCCATCTGCCATCCCACAATATCGAACATGTGTTCCTCCACCAAACCCACAAGATGATGTAGCCTCACAACTTAAAGTGTTATCACAAGAAATGTAGGATATTTGGATGGGAAAAATGAAGAATCTCCATATGCAACAAAACCTATTCCCATATCCATTCGATCAAAACATCATAATGGTACCTTTTCCTCCTATTTTTTAAGTCCCCAAATTTGATAAATACAAAGGGAGAGGAAGTCCTATGGACCATGTCAAATATTTTAATGTCATGTGTATGAAGATCTCATACAATGATTCCTACTTGATGCATGTCTTTCCACAAAGTTTGATAGGCCCAATCATTGACCGGTTTTCTCATTTGCCTCCAGGTATCAAAACCTTCCAAGAAATCATCGATAAGTTCATAGATCACTTCTCCTTTAATCTTGGCATGGACGTGAGCCTAGAAGAGTCATACACTCTCAAAAAAAATAAAGGAGAATCTTTCACCAATTTCTTACAACAATGGAGGCAAAAGGCTAGTAAGATCAAGTGGCCAATTCTCGATGAACAACAAGTGGGGATCATCATAGCAAATGTAGATCTCGATTTATCCTTCCACTTAAAAATGTAGTGCATTACCACCTATGATGAGCTTGTCCCTAGAGCCCTTAACATGGAGAGAGATCTAATCTCATAGGGAAATACCCATGCATACAAAGACAACCACCCATCGATTAGTTCAAATGAAAATCCTTGTGTTTGGGCTAAGAACAAGAACATGATGAATGATGGCATCGTAGATGCTAAGGTGGTCTAAGTGCTCCTAGGACAAACACCAATCAAATGAATAATGCTCAACCAACCATACAACAAACCACATCACCACAAAACAATCAAATCAACAATGACGAACCCCCAATAGGAATAACTATCCAAAACACAAATACACAGAGTCGTTGAAACCTATTGAAACTATGATGAAGAAATTGGGAGATTCAAACCTGATAACACTTCCCAATTTCAAAAACTACTAGGTACCACAAGAAAAAACACCATGGTACAATGAAAAAGATCTTTGTGACTTTCACAAAATCAAGGGACATAAAACATCTAATTGCATGAAGCTAAAGAATGCTATCCAAGATATTATTGAGAACAGAGACATATCTATTGAAGTACCAATCGGTAAATAAGATCTCAAGATATACAAGAACTCTATGCCAAATCACAACAAAGGAAACAACAATGGAAAAGGTAATTATTACACAAACATGCAGCATGTCTATTCTAATGTATTCGCTTCCTGTGATAGTGTCATCACCATTGTCACCATCAAAGGGCCTAGTGTAGAATGTGGAGTCACCAAACGATGTGGAAAATTCACCATCCAAGGGGTTTCAAAGTCACCTATATATCAAACCCTAGCAAATACAGTTTCCTAGATCAACTTAAGAAGAAACTCATATAGATTTCTATTTTGGAACTATTAAGGCTATCCCCCGCACATAGGGAAATCCTAGAGAAAGATGTATCCTCATCGTCTATCCCTGAGGATATGGATACATAGAAGTTTCAAGCTATGGTAGGGCATATCACTATCCCTCATCTTCTCACCTTCTCATAACAAGGCCTACCGTCACAACCATCTCATAATCGTGCTTTACACCTTGAGGTCATTATTCATAAGAACAAGTTTGAAATAGTCTTAGTATATGGAGGCGCTGGTTTGAACATTTGCACCCTTCAGTTGATCAAGAACCTGGGATATTCAGAGGATACTATTGAGAAAGAAAAGAATACCACCATCAGAGTATATGACAATCAAGAGCGAATATCACAAGGAATCATCACACTACCCATCCAAGTGGGACCCGTCATTACAGAAACTACATTCCAAGTGTTAGACCTTGATCTCCCCTACAACATCTTTCTTGGCCAACCCTAGATACATGCCCTAAAAGTTGTAGCTTCAACCTATGACCAATGTGTAAAGTTTCCTTTTGAGGATAGAGAAGTTACCATCCATGGTGATCCTAAGCCCTTTTACTACTGCAAGAATCTTGAGGCCAAGTTCTATAAGATCCCCCAAACACCAAAGAATGATGAAGGGCCTATACCCTCCTCCTCATTTCTTGACCCATCTTCCCTCGCATCTACTTCAAAAAAAAAGACACCCATTGTGCAGAACATTTCTGACATCAAAGCAGTGATCCAAGATGATTGTTGTTGAAATTATAAATTAACGGACACTTTTGTGCTCGGAGAGCTAACTCTTTCTCCCAAATCTCATGGGAAACCTGCACCTATCAAAAAAGTGGCTAAAACATTAAAGATAGCATCAACCACCTTCACCAAGTGGGGGGATCTAAACAAAGAAGATGTAAATGAGGAGGATATCTCTAAACTGCTATATCAAGATGATTGCCTTGTGCCTGTTCTTCTCATGGAAGATGACAATAAAGGCTTGCAACTAATGAAGGAATGGGGATACAACAACAATGATAAACTAGGACAAAATGACAACGGTTTGCTAGAACCCATCGTTCCTGAGAAACGTCCAAATAATATTGGCTTAGGATGTACTACTACTAAGGTTACCCTTCTTGGAAAAAGTACTACTAAATGGGTTGAGGCTTCCTCTTGGTTACCAACATCATGAGTTACTACCCTAGATGACTTCCCCCTTGATGTTGCTGACCTATTTGAGAATAACTCTCTTCATGATATCCACAACATCCTTCACCCCAATCGATCAACCAACTAAAATAAGCCTAGTATACCCACAACTCATTGACTGGGACCAACAAGGACCATCGATTTTGGATTTATTTAAAAATGATGAAGTGATCTCAGAATTCATGGGACTCTACAACAACTTACCATGGGTAGATCACAAAGCAAGTTTTTATATAGAGTTAGACACATAGGCATACTAGGGGGAGATGATTGAATCCTTCAGTTGCACAATTGGAAACATGCAAATGACATGCAGATCTTTGAGTGAAAACCACATTGTGGCACTTTCTGATCCTAAAATAGTAAAAAGAAAGGATGCATTCGAGGGTGAAAAATTCTCTAAGGCACCCAAGGATGAGGGATTCAATCTCCCTCTTAGTGCAATGCATCCTAAAAAATTAACAATTCTAGCAAAAAAGGATGCACCAGTAAATGTGGGAACATATGAGGCTCCTAAGATCACCTTTTATGTTGAATCCTTGTTAGCTGAAGAACAGAAAAACCTTACAGTGTTCCTAAAGAAGAGAAGAAAAAACTTTGCATGGTCATACATAAATAGGCCAGGGTTAGATCCAAAAGTGGTGGTGCATCATTTAGCAATCTATCCTAAAGCCAAACCAGTGAAGTAGAAATTAAGGAAAATGCACCCTTAGATAACACTCTTGGTGAAACTTGAGTTACAAAAGCTTCTTGATATTAGAATTATCCAACCCATTGAATATCATGAGTGGGTTTCAAACCTGGTACTTGTTTCCAAACCCACTGGGGGCATCAAAATATGCACAAATTTTAGAGACTTAAACAAAGCATGCTTGAAGGATGATTTCCCTCTTTCTAACATCGACATCATCATGGATTTAACAAATGGACATGAAATGCTATCGCTCATGGATGGTTTTTCAAGCTATAATCAAATCATGATTGCCAAGGAGGATCAATGCAAAACTACATTCACTTGTCCATGGGGAACATATTGTTGAAACATGATGTCATTTGGGATGAAGAATGTAGGAGCAACCTATCAAAGAGAAATGACCCTCATATTTCATGACATAATCCACAAAACAATCAAAGACTATGTGAATGATATTTTGGCCAAGTCAAATAAAAGGAGTGGACACATAGAAGTCTTAGGACCCATCTTCGATAGGCTCAAAGAGTATAAGGTGTGGTTGAACCTGAAAAAGTGTGTCAAGTTGGGGTTACATCAGGGAATCTTCTTGGCTACATGATATCACAAAGAGGGATAGAAATAGATCTATCCAAAGTGAAAGCTATCCTAGACATGGAACCTTCGCAAACACTAAAAAAAATGAGATGGCTACAAGGAAGATTGCAATCCATTAGAAGGTTCATATTGCAACTATCAGATAAGATCCATCCTTTCTCACATCTTCTCCATATAGGAATAATGTACAAATGGGATAAGAAATGCAATAAATCCTTCTAGTAGATCAAGGACTACTTATCGAAACCTCCAGTGCTCATGCCGCCAATACCAAACAATCCATTGATCTTATATATCTCAGCAACATCAACAACACTAGGTGCTCTTCTAGCACAACATGATGAAAACGGAAAGGAAAGAGTCATTTATTACATTAGGAGGACCTTGGTGGGATATGAAATGAATTATTCATCCATTGAGAAAGCATGCTTAGTGGTAGTTTTTGCTTCAAAAAATTTTAGACATTACATGTTGTTGGATCAAATCAAGCTTATCACAAAGATTGACCCCTTGAAATACATGTTATCCAAAGCAACTCTCACTGGGAAAATGGAAAAATGGGTAATGATCTTAACTGAATTTGACATAGAGTATGTGGAGTGCAAGGAAATAAAAGGAAAAGTGATTGTAGACCAACTAGAAGACACACCTATATATGTAGAGAACGCTTTGATATCTGAATTCCCTAATGAATTAGTGTTCCTTATCAATACAAAAAATAAGTGGAAAATGTACTTTGATGGATCATTTACCCAACATGGATCAGGGGTGGGTATTCTTTTTATCACCCCTCAAGGTGATTGCATTCCAAAGTCATACCGTCTATCATTTCCCTATACTAACAACATTGCAAAGTATGAATCCCTAATCATAGGTCTAAGGATAGAAGTTCAATGGTAGATACAAGAGTTGAAATTCTATGGGGACTCATAGCTAGTTATCAACCAAGTCAATGATAACTATGAAACTAAGGATGATAAGCTTACTCTTCATAAGAAGATGGTAGAGAGTCTCAAGGAACTTTTCATTGATATAACTTTTGAGAAAATTCCTTGCATGAACAATCTAGTAGTAGATGCCATGGCAACAATTGGATCATTGTTAGACACCACACAACGTCCTTCAATGTGAATTCTTGGTAGAGCAACTTCTCATATCAGCTTTCAAAATCCCAAAATCTGAATTTGTGTGTGTCATCATTGGTCCTGGTTCCCCGTGGTATCATGATATATTCACCTACCTTAGTAGAGGAACTCTCCCATCTATTATCACCTCCAACCTTAAAAAAGACCTTTGTTAAGAGGGCATCTCGATTCATGATCCTAGATGATACCTTATACCATCGAAGCATCAAGGGGACATTACTATGATGTCTTAACCAAGAGGAAGCCTTGACTTCTTTAATAGAAGTTCATGAAGGCATATGTGGTTCCCATTCTAGTGGTATGACTTTAGCTAAGAAACTATTGAGGATGGAGTATTACTGGCCAACCATGGAAAGAGAAGCTCCTCAATAGGTGCATAAGTGTGTCCAGTGTCCACAACAAGGAGATCTAACTCATGCTCCAATGTAGGAGTTACAACCGATGGTCACACCTTGGCCTTTCTCATAATGCGGGCTTGACCTAAAAGGAAAGATTACTCCCACCTCATCTAATTGTTAGGATTTAGGTTCCATCAACCTTGTAAATCCTTTAATTAATTATTCTCCTAAAGTGTTTTCAACATTTACCCATAAGAGGTGAAACCGTTAGACCAACAGTGGTGAAAGAGACAATGTAAATGTAGTGTTACCGTTACTATTTGTCGTTTAGGAAAAGGAAAAAATAGCTAGGAATCCCACTTGGAATCTTCTAGAATGAGGTTGTTAGGATGTTGTAAGAGCATCTATGACATGTATGTTAGTTTTCATAAGATTCTATGATAGTATGATAGATTCCTATGACAAGTATGACAAATTCCTATGACAAAATATGCTATCTTTGACCCCAAGTGCTCATGCATAAGTTATGCCTTATGACAGTTGTAAGAGCATCTGTAAGAGGATATTTTTAGGATCTCATGGCCATTTCATGAAGGGAGGCATGTGTTTTTTTAGGTGGTATTTCTGCCTATTGCTTGGTGAAACCATGGTGGTTTTCATTCTCACAAATCTCTTTAAATAGGGGCCTTGAGCTAGAGTTATTCAATTCAGTTTTGTAGGTTTGCAAGGTAATAGGGTGTTGTAGGATTTTACAGGGATGATAAGAGAAGTCTATTTCTTCATGTAATATTTTATAATATTATTAATATAATTGCCTCTCTTTTGATGGTGGAGTTTTTTCCCTTCGGGGTTTCTCCACGTAAATCTGTTGTTGCATGTGTTATGATTCTTCTATCTCTTTCCCCAATTTATTTATTCACACTAAGTATAAAGGTTAATCTACATATTTCAGATTTGCATTCACCTATTTTAGTTCATATTGCAATATTTCTTCACCTTGATATTCAACATTTGGTATTAGAGCTAACAGTTCTGTTAAGGAAGGGACACTTTCCTTTTAAAGTGTTGAAGGGTTTTTGTTGCAGTGGGAGCTTTTATGTTGTGAGTTTTGCAGATTTGTGAAAGATTGCATACCATGGCCTCCACCTCTCTTCAAGATATTGAGAAGTTCAATGGCACTAGTTACAAGATGTGGAAGTTGAAAGTGGAGGATCTCCTTGAGGAGAGAGATCAGTGGTTAACAGTTTCAGTTGATAAGAAGCCATCTACTTCAACCTTGTTGAATGAAGATTGGAAGAAGTTAGACAAGAAGGCTCGAGGGACCATTCGGTTGTGTCTCACTGATTCTTTCCTCTCGAATTTCTCTTCAGAAGACACGATATACAAGCTTTGGAGGAAGATAGGTGAAATCTATCAAACTAAGAGTTTTTCTAACAATTTGTATCTCAAAATATGTTTATATTCATTAAATATGAAGAATGGTGATTCTATTGCTGAAAATTTGAATGCTTTTAATTTGATTATAAGTAAGCTTGCATCTATTGATGTTAAAATAGAAGATGAGGATAAATGTATTTTATTGATTTTCTGTTTGCTGGAATCTTGAGAAAATTTAATTATGGTTATAACAAGTGGTGGTGCATAACCTAAGATGGATAATGTTATTCCCATACTTCTTTCAGAGGAGATGAGGAGAAATACCATGCATAGTGGCTCCCAAGATGCCTTGCATGTGCGAGGTAGGCCCAAGGAGAAAGGAACTAAAGGGGATAAGAAGAAGGATAAGTCTAAAGGATGATCTAAGACCCCTAGAAAGAGAAGAGTGAAGTGTTGGAACTGCGGTAAATGGGGAAATGTGAAGAAGGAATGTAGAAATAAAAAAATGAATGCAGATTCCTTCATGGAAAAGTCCTTTGATAACAGTGATTCTGATGCTTTGATTATTTCAGCTAACACAATTTGTAATGATGCTTGGCTTATTGATTCAGGTGCTTCCTTCCATATGACTCCTCACAAGGAGTGGTTTTCTACATACAAAGAATATTATGGAGGAGAGGTCCTCATGGGTGACAATAGCTCACAAAAGATTGTCGATAAAGGAAAGGTAAAATTGTGTTTCAATGATGGGAGGGTTAAAATCCTTGATTATGTTTTACATATTCCAAGACTTACAAAATGTTTAATTTCCATTTCCAAGTTGAATGATTATGGAATGAATGTGACATTTGACAAGTCTGGTTGCAGGATGATAAGTGGAAGTTTTGTGGTTGCTAAAGGATCTCGGATGGGGAATCTGTTTACTTTACATGCCTCTACTTTTTGTAACTCCTCTTTTGTAACTAGCACTGAAAATGCATGTATGTGGTGGCACCATAGATTGGGTCACATTGGTGAAAAAGGTCTTAGGACCATACTTGATAAGAAATTAGTAGATAGTATATTTGATTATTTTGTTGGTAAAAATGATTTTTGTGAGGATTGTGTGTTTGGTAAACAAAATAGGTCATCATTTCCTAAAGGAACTAATAAAGCTAATGGATTGTTAGAACTAATTCATTTGGATGTATGTGGTCCAGTGGATACATATTCTTTGAGTAGATCTTGTTATTATGTTTCCTTCATTGATGATTACTCAAGTTATACTTGGATTTATTTTATGCATACAAAATTTGAAGTTTTCACCAAATTTAAGGAATTTAAGGCATTGGTTGAAAAGCAAACAAATTATAAGATAAAAATATTGAGATCTAACAATGGGGGTGAATATTGTTCTAAGGAATTTGATGAGTTTTGCAAACATGCAGGAATTGTTAGGAAAAAGACTACACCTTACACACCCCAACAAAATGGGGTAGCAGAAAGAATGAACTGTACATTAATGGAAAGAGCTAGGAGCATGTTAAGTAATGCTAAGTTAGATAAAAAAAATTGGGCAGAAGTTGTTGATACTGCTTGTTAATTATTTAATTAATAGATCTCCTTGTAAAGCTCTTGTTGATAAACCACCTTATGAAATGTGGTTGGGTAAAAAGCCTTCAGTTTCACATTTAAGGGTCTTTGGTTGTGAAGCTTTTGCTCATGTGCCTAAAGAGAAGCGGTCTAAATTGGATCCAAAATCTCAGAAATGCATCTTTGTAGGTTATGGTGAAAATATTAAAGGTTATAAACTTTGGAATCCACTAACACGAAAGATGATATTTTGTAGAGATGTTAGTTTTAGGGAATTTAGAGCCAAATCTGAAGATGAGCAACCAAAGGAAAAGTCAAAAATAGTGCATTTTGAAACTAATCAAGAAGATGCACATGTGGAAGAACAAATAGATGGACAAGAAGATGGAGAAGAAGAAGAGAGTTCTATAGAATTTGTTGTAACAGAAGAAGTTTAAAACAATGAGGATGAACATGAGGAGTAATCTCTTACTCCACCTTTGAGAAGGTCCACAAGACAACGAAATCTAGTTGATAGGTATATCCCACCTAATTTTCATTGTAAATTTGCTTTGATATGTACTGATGATGAACCTAGATCTTTTAGGGAGGCTCTCTCTTCAAAAGAATGTGATTCTTGGATGCAGGCCATGCAGGATGAGATGATGTCTTTGAAAAACTAACACATGGGATCTTTTTAGTTTTCCCAAAGGAAGAAAATCCATTGGTTGTAAGTGGGTATATAAAAATAAGTTTGGTGCAAATGGTAAGTTGGAATGGTACAAGGCCAGATTAGTGGCCAAGGGCTACTCCCAGAGAGAGGGAGTTGATTTTAGTGAAATATTCTCTCTTGTTGCTAAGTCAACTTCTATTAGATTCCTTTTATCCATTGTTGCTGCTTATGATTTAGAAATAGAACAAATGGAAGTTAAAACTACTTTCTTGCATGGGGATCTCAAGGAAGAAATTTATATGCAATAGCCTGACGGTTTTGTTGTGAAAGGAAAATGATACTTGGTTTGCAGGTTAAAACAATCTCTATATGGTTTGAAACAGTCACCTAGGATGTGGTACCAAAAGTTTGATGCCTTTAAATATTGGTTTTGTTAGAAGTGAAGAGGATCACTGTGTTTATTTTAAATTTATTGATGATCAGATATTGATTATTGTCTTATATGTGGATGATATGTTGTTCATTGGTAAGAATAAGGCAATGATTAGGAAACTTAAAACTTAGCTTTCTGGCACATTTGATATGAAAGATTTAGGGGCTGCTAAATATATTCTTGGGATGAAAATCATTAGGGATCAGGTTCACAAAAAGCTTTGGTTAAGTCAGAGTAAGTATGTTAACACTATTTTGCAGAGGTTTAATATGCAGGACTGTAAACCAATAAATATTCCATTTCCTTTTGGTACTAAGTTAAGTTTAGACATATGTCCTAAATTGGATGATGATATTGATGAAATGTCTAAAGTTCCTTATGTTAGTGTTGTCGGTAGTTTAATGTATGCAATGGTTTGTACTAGACCAGATATAGCCCAAGCAGTGGGAGTTCTAAGTAGGTTTATGTCTAACCCTAGTAAAGAACATTGGAATTTTGTTAAAAGGGTATTTAGATATTTACGAGGCACTTCTAATTACTGTTTGGTTTATCATGGTACTGAAAAATGTGGATAAGTCATTGGACATACATGGTTTTGTTGATTCAGATTGGGCAAGTGACTTGGATAGTCGAAGGTCCACTAGTGGCTATGTGTTTACTTTGTTTGGAGGTGCAATGAGTTGGATGAGTAAAAGACAACCTACAGTTACTTTGTCCACCACTGAAGTAGAGTATATGGTTGCTACACATGCCTCTAAGGAGGCAGTTTGGTTACAGAGACTTGGTAATGGTATTGGTTTTGATTCCAGGATAGTGAGGATCAGATGTGACAATCAGAGTGTCATATGTTTGGCTAAAAATCCTATGTATCATGCTCGTACTAAGCATGTTGATGTTCAATATCACTTTGTACAAGAAATGGTTGATAATGGACAAGTCTTGATTGAAAAAGTTGACTCTTTGGATAATGTTGCAAATTCTCTTACAAAGCCAATCACCACGGATAAGTTCTCTTGGTGCAGAAAGGCCATGGGCCTTGATCACTATACTTAATTCTATGTAATTGTATCTCTATGGGTGTAATTTACAATGTATGATGTCAAGTGGGAGAATGTTAGGATTTAGGTGTTATCAACCTTTCAAATCCTTTAATTAATTATTTTCCTAAAGTATTTTCAACATTTATCCATAAGAGGTGAAACTATTAGACCAACGGTGGTCAAAGAGACAATGTAAATGTAGTGTTACCGTTACCATTTGTCATTTAGGAAAAGGACAAAATAGCTAGGCATCCCACTTGGAATCTTCTAGAATGAGGTTGTTAGGATGTTGTAAGAGCATCTATGACATGTATGAAAGTTGTCATAAGATGCTATGACAGTATGACAGATTCCTATGACAAGTATGATAGATTCCTATGACAGAATATGTTATCTTTGACCCCAGGTGCTCATGCATAAGTTATGCCTTATGACAACTGTAAGAGAATCTGTAAGAGGCTATTTTTAGGATGTCATGACCATTTCATGAAGGGAGGAGTGGGTTTTTCTAGGTGGTATTTTTTCCAATTGTTTGGTGAAACCATGGTGGTTTTCATCCTCACAAATCTCTTTAAATAGGGGCCTTGAGCTAGAGTTATTCAATTCAGTTTTGCAGGTTTGCAAGGTAACAGGGTGTTGTAGGATTTTACAAGGATGATAAGAGAAGTCTATTGTTGCATGTAATATTTTAGAATATTAGTAATATACTTTCCTCTCTTTCGGTGGTGGAGTTTTTTCCCTTTGGGGTTTCTCCACATAAATTTGTTGTTGCATGTGTTATGATTCTTCTATCTCTCTCTCTCATTCTCTCTTTACACTAAGGCTAAAGGTTAATCTACATATTTCATATTTGCATTCACCTATTTAAGTTCATATTGCAAGCTTTCTTCACCTTGATAATCAACACTAATGGCCATAAATTCATCCTCACAACTAATGAGTACTTTACCAAGTGGTTCAAAGCCATCAGTATGACCTATGTAATAAGGAAGCAAATCTCTAAGTTTATCCTAAATTATCTTATCTGTTGTTATGGTGTTTCACAAGCCCTTATTTCAATAATGAAACACCCTTCAAAAATTAGGATGTGAAAGAGCTATGTTAAATATTCAATATCCAACATCGATTCTTTATCATGTATTACCCCTAGGGCAACAATCAAGCTAAGGCTACAAACAAGACCATTCTGAAGATCCTAAAGAAAATGGTCAATGAAGTTGGTCGTGACTAGAATTTGTAGTTAAATCCCACCCTCTAGGCCTATCAAACCAATATCTATACACCTACAGGTGCAACCCCTTTTTCCTTGGTCTATGAATTAGAAGCCATCCTACCTATTGAGGTCGAGCTTCCTTCATTGTGAGTTTCACTGTAGAACCTAATCACTGATGAAGAGTACATAGTATCTCAGCTAAATGAGCTAAAATTCTTGGATGAGCATCGTCTTGATGCCCTTAATCACTTGCAAGCATATCAAAATTGACTAAAACAAAGCTATAAAAAAAAGATCAAGAGTTGGCCTTTTCAAGTAGGGGATCTTGTCCTAAAGTAGAATCAGAAGAATCTTCCAGATCAAGACAATAAAGGAAAGTTTGAGCCTAACTGGTTAGGACCCTTTGTCATCACAACAAACTATGGATCAAGGGCATACCAATCATCAACGCCTGAAGGTGAACCCTTGTAAGAACTGACCAATAGTCAGCATCTTAAAAAGTTTTATTCCTAGGCTTGAAGGGTGTAAATCTAAAAATACAAAAAAATCAAAAAATTATCATAAATCCAAAAAATGATCATAAGTCCAAAAAATGATCATAAGTCCAAAAAATAAGAAAAAGGATTGAAAAAAGTAAAGAAAAACAATCATCCTCTAGTGAAAACCACTTTGGTGGCACTTTGGGCAAGTACCTTGGTGAAAACCTGGCAAACAGGTGCCTCGCATAAATAAAGTACCTTCATCTATTCATTGGATATTTACCCTATCATTCTTTGCATCGCATTCATCCATCGCATCATTCATCCTATTTATTCTATCACCCATTCGCATTTGTATCGTAGCTTGATATTGTGAAGTATTGTATCCCCTTTAGTACTACTTGGCATATTCCAAAGGTTAGTTTGTCTTGCCTATATTGAGTTAGTCTATCACCACACGTTGGGGGAAATTTGTTATGCATCAAACTGGGTTCTTGTATATCTTAAGGTTATTAAAAATATAATTGAAAATCCAAAAAAAGTCATAAAATCTCATCAAAATTCCAAAAAAATCCAAAATTCTATACAACTAAAATCCAAAAATATTCAAAAATTTGTAAAGTCTAAATCCCAAAAACATCCAAAACACATCAAAATCCCTAAACAGGTCAAAACATCAAAAAATACAAAAACAGAACCATGTCAAACTACATTGTCTCTAAGCGTGAACATAGGCAAGGCCATCACTTATGTGCCCCCGAGACACTGTACGTTAGAAATCCATCATAATAAACTAAGAATCCATCAATTTTTCATATCTCATCAACAATAAGTCAAAGTCAGTCAAACTATGTGGTCTTTATGTGTATAACATAGGCAAGGCTCATCTTTGATAAGCCCCCGAGGCCCCTTGGATAGTCTATTAGATCAGGTTCTTGGTTGGAAATCTTAGAAAACCCCAAAACATTCATAAAACTTAGAAAACCACAACAACATTTGAAAACTCAGAAAAGCCTTAAACATTCAAATATCAAAAAACCCAAAAACATTTGGAAAACTTGGAAAATCCTTAAACATTCAAAATATCAGAAAATTCAAAAACATTTGAAAACTTAGAAAAACACAAAAACATTGGAAAATCAAAAAAACCTAAATAGCCTCAAATAACCAAAAACCAAAACATTCATATAAACTTTCAAAAAGATTAAAAAAACCTCAAAACATTTTCAAAACACCAAAAACATTGAAATATTCCAAAAAATCCAAAACCACCATCCCATCTCACTTTCACCTGCATTAAACTTCATCCATAATAAATCAAACGTCCTCTTCAACCTTTGGTAAAAAAATAGAAAGCAAGTGTTGCAAGTCGTAAAGTCGGAACCTAATTGTCAAAATCTAAAGTCTAAATCATAGGTAAACGAGTCAGTAGAGTTTGTATCAATAGCCTATCACACACCTAATTCTAATAAAAACATCTGATAACATGTCCTAGGATGTATCCTTCTGACAATGGACACCAACATCAAAAATCACCTTAGCTAAATTAAATTGGCAAGAGATATAGATAAAGTTGATTTTTAGTCTTTGATCTTTTCTTATGATTTATCTTATTGAACCATTCTGAGGACCTCTCAATAATGTCTCAATGATTTAGAGAGAAAAGAATGGGGCGTCGATCATTATCTTTCATTTTTTGTGTGTGTGGATATTCTTGTAAACTAATCTTGGTGCATACTTGCTTAGTTGTGTGTAGAGAGGTTGTTTGGAGGAGATTGTTGACCATTGAGTATGCTTTGGTCTGATATATTCTAAACTTCTAAACTAGATTCCAACGAATTTTCCGTATGTCAAGATGTGAACAAGAACTATCCTATATGTTTGTAGAGTCAAAGTCCATTACACTAGATACAACACCATCCTGATTATTAATACCTTGATGCATCGTGTCTATGTGTTATATCAAAAATAAGGAATGACAAAAAGTCCCAATCCTGAATATAAGAAAAATCATCCCTTTCATCACCACACCTAATAAAGTCTTGGTGGATCATAGACTTGTTGGACTTTGGAATCAATCTTAAAATCAATGGTCAATTCATTCATTTTCTTCTATCTTCTTTCCACACTAACCTGGTATCATGACAGTCAGCAAAAACATCATCAATGCATTCATCCTACATCCACAAAATCATCAACATGCATACATCTTGCATTATCACAACATATCATAATAACAAAAAAATATAATCCACTGCATCATTATTATCATTTAAGTTGTTTGGAATAATATAGATTTGTTATTCTAAGTATCTTAATACATTGCATTATCATTCATCGCATCCATATCATAACATCCATACTATATACATCATCCATATATACATCTATATGTATAAACATATCATTAGATCATAACATCATAAACCGCATGAGAAAAGTACACCAAAATAAATGCATCCATTCATACATCCTGCATATCATAACATGTCATAACATACTATACAAAGATACTGAAAAAGAAGATAACAAATCCATTGCATTGCATCCATCTCATAAACATCGCATATCATAAACATTACATCATAGATCATCACATCTCGTATAAACATAAATAAAAAAATGCATCCATACATAATCATAACACATAAGTATAGCATCGCATCATATCATATGCATCCATACATCCATAAAGCATGAAAAAAAGGCATATCATATTGAATCTGAATCATCTCATATATTTATCTAAAAAATGACTATCGTGATACAATATCTGAATCAGTGTGTATGAATATCATCAAAATGTACAATGTAAAATAGGCTATAAAAAATGAGCCTATGAATGTATGTATAAATAATCAGGCTAGACAACAAAAGGTGTCTACAAAACTCAGGGAGCTCTATCCTTGGTTGCCTTTGTCCCCATCTACTAGCTAATTTGGCTATCTAACAGAGGTGGAAGCACTCGGTTGTACCTGGCTACGATGCTCAAAATCAGGTTGCCTACGATGGGGAGGGATGTCTCTGTAGTACAAATTCTACCAGTATGCCACCTCCTCCCTCGTTGTCCCATACAACTATGCTAACACTATTTATCCAACAAGCCCCTATGTCTACTAAGATTGCTGCTAAGAAATGGCCTCTAACTGTTGTTGCCACCCGACCTCCTATGCCAACTGAACATCAAAAGTTTGTCTAAGTTGGCACTCGTGATCCCTCTCTGTCATAAGTGTTAGAACCTACTGCCAAGCCTAATCTCACTCGGCCATCACAACCTACAACTATTGTCACAACTACTATATTTGTACATCTCAGGGATCTGGCCCCAATGATGGTTGTTGTGCAGGTGGTTGTTGTTCTAGTGGCTACTATACGAGTGGGTGTTGTGCGAGTGGTTGTTGGTGTAGTGGAGGTGGTGGAGGTGCATCAGGGACCTATCCATCATGTCACTAGCCATCCTAGCCATCTTGTCCTCTCCCTTGTCCTCTGCCCTTCCCATCCTACTGCTAGCCTCGTCCTCTACCTACTCCCCTCCCTCTCGGCCTCCCTCGAGGAGGAATTCTTGTTGGATCTATAAGTATGGGAGGGGACACAAACCAAGCATCATATGTAGGCATAGTCTAAGCATCGACCTACCCCTAATCATAGGCCCATGGCCTAGAAACAAGCTATATAAAACCCTCGACAACCTCATGGAGTGGTATCATAGGCCCCCAAGTCACCTCTTGAGCTGACCTAGCAAAAATGGAAGTATACTAATTGTCGGGCTTGTCTTGCCTCTCGCCAAACTATTTGGATACCTTGTCTGACAGGTATCACTCGATCATGGTATGCTCCTGACCCTACATGTAACGGGTTTGGTGAGCAAAGAAGAGTTGTTGCACATCGTCACACTAAGGTGGCATCTGTAGCCATGGCCGCCATCAAAACACCATCACATCATCAATCACTCTCCTCCAATATGGGATGTCGAGTTGGCCTATATGTTGTAGGGTGATATCCCCTTTGTACCTCCAAACAACTGGATCATCTAGCTCCACATAAGCCATGTGGATGATAGGTCAAAGAACAAAAATGTGCTCCCATGCCCATATGTGCAAGAGTGACTCCTGCACCAATCACCTTGACATCATAATACACAAACTAATGCATGTCATGATAAAGTGAGGCCAGCATCATTGGCTCCCATGCATATTGAGTCCTCCTGAAAATCATCCAGTGCCATGCCAACCCCCATCCGAGACTGAACCCTCTGCTTCGTCGATCTAGGGCAACCAACCCTAAGATCATTGCACCAACTATCAATCTAAAAAATTGGTGAGTGCCCTCTATACATCTCGAGGTCAATTTGTGAGTTGGCCAAGACAATAGTGTCCTACCAAAGAACCTCATGACAGGAATCATATCCTACATTGGTATAATAGATCACACACTCACCATGTATCGACAATCACAATATCCGCCATACATCCTCTAGTGTGATTGTCGCCTCACTAGTGGGTAGGTGAAAGGATGAGGTATCGCTATGCCACCACTTGCATAGCATTATCATCATCACCATTTACGAAGGTGTCACCATAATTTAAATTCCAAACAATGACGCCAGATGCATCCAAATTCTAAATCGCGACTAGCATCACTATTTACATGGGTGTCACCATTTGAAATCTGAAACCCTAATTCTAAATTACAAATCAAGGGGACACGTCGCTCATTACATCTATGTCGCAATTTGAAATCTGGAAACCTTAATTTCAAATCACAAAGTGCGTCGCCATTCACAATGATGTTGCTAAAAGGGTGAAAAGCATCGCTAAAACTCTAAATAGCATCACAATACAACGATGCCAACCTAGACCAAATTTCAAAGCTTAATAAATGCATCAAAAAGTCAAAATACAAGGAAAGTTTCGAATTGTGTACTGTTGGTCCTGCACCTAGAGGCCTTTGGTACTCTTGAACCCGATCCAAAATGTGTCGTGGGAGCACTCATTGCACCATTTCGTTAGGAGGTCAAAGCTCAAAGTACAACAATTCTCTCAAGTATGAATGCATAAATGACTTGAAAGTGATCCTTCATCACCCATTTAAGCCTAAAAATAAGGGTTTTTTGCCCTAATTTGAGCCAAAACTAGGGTTTTGACTTGTTTTACCTATTTCAGCACTTTGTGACCTATTTTGAGCCATTTTTGTGTTTCTGAGGCCATTTTTGGCATCCTGATGCATGTTTTGGCACCTAAACCTGTATTTTACCTTTGTCAAGAGATCAACCCAAAATTCAAAATTTTTGCCCGATCTCTTGAGTGGGAAGGGTACCAACTTATTCCTTCTGCTAGGGAAATAGTGGTGCATCCAAAAAATCAAGAATTTTTAATTTTTTTATCTAAGTGGCAACATTAATCCAAAAAGCGTCAATCATTGAACCAATATAAAAGGTACCTCAGTTCAAAGAGGGAAAAATGTAGACACTTCAAAATGTCTAAAATGATATCATGCACTCAAATCTAATATACTAACATCGCTTCATCCTAAAATCCATCTTCTTTTCTCTTAATTGATTAAATTAGCCTAGCTATTTAATTAACCGCATCATTTTCATCTGTTAATCTAATTGACCCAATTAGGTTAATTCCCCCCTCTTGAACTAACCTTTCATCCTATTAAATTAGATAAATAAAATTATTCAATTTAATCCCTAAGTCCTCTTATTTAATTAAATAGACCTAAGCTATTTAATTAAATATCATATCACATCCCCCTTTTCATTAAATCATTTATTTAAAAAATATCATATAATTCCCCTAATTTTCATAATTAAAACTTTGTTTTAATTATCAAATTACTAATTAAATCTAATCTTTCCACTTGCAAGGGAATATTCCTTGATAATATTCATCCTTTTCACATTCCTCCAAAAGGGAATATTCTCATGGAATATTCCTTCCCCTTTTGTACATTAAAATTTGGTTTTAATTAACTAAATGCTAATTTTTCCCCACCCATAAGAATAAATTCCTTGAGAATATTCTCTCTCCACTCATTTGAAAAAAAGAATATTCTTCCTTATAACAAACTTTCAACAAGCTTCTTGAGAAAGCTTTGAAAGTGTGCTTTTTTGCATGATTATGGACCGTTGATTAAATATCACCTTACATCCTCAACCCTTGATGAGAATCCATGATCCATGCCTCCATCTTCTCTCCATCTTGACCATTGATTGATTCTTTCAATCTTGACCCTCGGTTTCTCATTTTCTCTCCTATAAATAGTTCACTATTTGGAGAAAAAGGGATCCACCTTTTCAAAGCAAACTTATGTTGTTGAAAATCACATCCATTTGCACTCACATTTTATGTTTTAAAAGAATTTTAGGTTATTTTACATGCATTTTTAGCTTAGCTTCAATTAATGGCTTCCATGGTAACTTAGTTGCATCAATTTAGTATACTTTGAAACTAGGGTTTTAATCTTTCGAATCTTGCACACATCTAGAATAGCTTTACATACATTCACATCGATCATCTTAGCTTTTATCATATTAATTTAGCTTTCATCAAGTTTCACATACACATCTCATTGATTTCATCAGTTTTATTCAATAAAATTGATTGAAACAAGCTCATTATCCCAGGGATTGGGAAAGGATTTCCATGCGCAAAAGGGGAAGGAATATTCCATGAGAATAATTCTCTTGTTTCACTCATTTGAAAAAGGGAATATTCTTCCTTATAACAAACATTCAACAAGCTTCTTGAGCAAGCTTTGAAAGTGTGTTTTTTTACATGATTATGGACCGTTGATTAAATATCTTCTTGCATCCTCAACCCTTGATGGGAATCCATGATCCATTCCTCCATCTTCTCTCCATCTTGACCATTGATTGATTCTTTCAATCTTGACCCTCAGTTTCTCATTTTCTCTCCTATAAATATATCACTATTTGGAGAAAAAGGGATCCATCTTTTAATAGCAAACTTATGTTGTTGAAAATCACATCTATTTGCACTCACATTTTAAGTTATTTTACACACATTTTTAGCTTAGCTTCCATTAATGGCTTCCATGGTAACTTAGTTGCATCCATTTAGTATATTTTGAAACTAGGGCTTGCATATTTGAATCTTGCACACATCTAGAATAGCTTTGCATACACTCACATTGATTGCCTTAGCTTTTATCATATTAATTTAGCTTTCATCATGTTTCACATACAAATTTCATTAGTTTTCTTCAATAAAACTGATTGAAACAAGCTCATTATCTAAGGGATTTGGAAAGGATTGTCATTCCACATCAATGTGACACCACTCCCCCAATAGGATAAGTTTCAATGTCTTAGAGTAGATGTTTATCAAGCTTTCATGTTTTAGAATGTTAGTTTTAATGGCTTCTTCATCTTTGTTTAAATTGAATGATCTTATTGGGATTGATGCATAGTGGCTTAATTATACTTCAAATCCTCATGGATCAAGTGTAGTTAACCTATACTATGTCATCAGTCACATAAAGACTACTCAACAAAAAGTACTAGCCATGAAGATACAAAAAGAAAGGATAAGATGTTACTTAAACTAAAATTATGACATATCGACATAGAGGTAGAGATAATATAATACGAAGGAGTTAACCAAGACTCCTCTCATGATATTAAAGAAGAAAGATTAAGGAAGAGGAAATATCAAAGGCAACAACACAAGAACCATAGGGTGAGACTAAGTGCAAGCTAAGATGACCCATGTTAAAAAAATAAGAGTTGCACAGCTGCGAAGTTCCTGCCAAAGTGTGCAAGAATGGTTTTGGTTTTTATTTGTTGTGCAACAATTGGAGTGGAGGTAGGTGATGATTCCATTGGGATGCATTTTGAATTGTGGATTGTGTATGTTGTATATATCATGGATATATGGTGTCTAAATGAGTTGAATTTTGATATGCAAAAAGTACACATTGAATCTATTTGTTTCCTTATTTGCAGCCAAAATATTAGACATTTAACATTTCAAAAGGTATCTACCTATTGATTGGCAAGTTAATCCCCACAGTTGGAATTTTTTTTGCTCCAAGTGGTTTTGACTGCCAGTTAGAAATTTTGTTGGAGAAAACCTATAGTTTTGTGTGGCACACCTCCAAAGGAATTTGAACATTCACCCATAGCAGTCCAAATTATTAGGATCCAATGGGTGAATAATGTAGACTATGAAACAAGTAGGAGATGAAAAGAAGTTCAAACATCATCTTGAGAATCTAAATAGAACCTTGTGAAGGAGAAACATTGGATTCAATCTGATGAATCAATTCATCAAGGCATTATGTGGACTATTTTGAAAACTCGTGATTCAATAGACTTAATTTTGACTTGGATTCAGTGACTTGGAAAACTCATCAAATTAAAATAAATACTCAAATTTAAAACTTAGCATACATAAGTTTTTCCTACAATATCATTGAGTACCCATGAGTAATTGTCATGAGTTTCTCTATAAAACTCACCAGAACTCATCTTGAGTAAATGGGAGAGTTTCTTGGTCGTAAAAGGGATCTTATGACTACTTAGAGTGTTTTAAAACCATGGTGAGGATCTTCTTGGCATAAGAGCAAGGGTATAATGTGGTACATTCCAGTTCAATTGTTGATGGATCTATAAAGATTCTATGCTCCAATAAAACTTCTTATAATTTTTTTTGTAGTAATGAGGATGAATCAAACATAACTTTTAATGTTGAATAAAATCATGTAGTACCCAGGAAACCTGGTCAACCTCTCAAGAGTCCAAGATGGGTTTTGATCTTGGTTGGGGTCTAACCTTAGTTTGGCCCTAGCCTGGCCATTCATCTTGGTTGCGTACTTTCAACAAGTAATATTATTTGAAAGGTTTGGAGCTAACCCTAAAACAAAACAAAAAAAAACCTAACTAACCCTAGAAGTGCATTTTTTGAAGGATTTAGAACTTGGTAAAAATTGGAAAGATCAAAAGAAATGACATGTGTCATGAAGATCCCTACAAACTTGGAGGGCTTAATTTGGTCCTTTTTAAAAGAAATAACTAAAAATTGTTATTGGGTTGTGCAAAAACGTAATTGATAAAAATACATGTTTACTTCAGAAATATCAATCCTTACTAGTATGCCATCAAAAAAAAAATAGCACTTTCCATTAAAACTGGACCAAAAATAAATGCAATAGAATGAACCACAAAAAGCACAGAAATAAATTGAGAAAATTTATGACAACAAAGATTCAAAATTCCTAGTCAATAACAAAATTATGAAGAACATGTTACACATGTCAAGTCTATCATGAAGATCATCCAAAATAGTAAAACATATGTCTTTATTGATGCGTAACTATCAAACTTGAGAATTCTTCGAAGTTTTCTTCAATGCCCTTGTCCTTGTCCTTCAAAATATTTATGGTTTCCCCATTATAAAATATTATTATAAGGGTGGAATTACATGGCATAAAGCAGGTCAAAGAGAGTTGGCTTCAATTTTTGCAATTAAGTTTGTAGAGCACTTGCAAAATTGTGATCTTCCTCCCCCACATTCAGTGTGGCTTGGTTGCAGATTTTTAGAAAGTAATGAGAAATATAAAGAGGGAGATACTTACATGCCAAAGGATAGAGATGCCAAAAATTCTTTAGGTAGATCAATGGGTCTTGAAGAAAAATGTTTGAACTCATTGCAACCTTCTAGACTTTCATCCTTTCCCTCTCTTGTTTCTAAGGCTAACAAATCATTAGTTGTACAAATGATATCATCAAATCATTTCCAAGAGAGAATACCAAAGTGAGTTGGGATACCTTAAATTTTATTCCATAAAATAAAACTTTGAAAGTGTTCTCTAAAATTTAGATTAAAAATGGGAAGCACTTTTTTCTTTGTAAATATTTTATAAGTACTAGAATGCATTTTTTGTAGCATCTTACATATTTCATGGAATAACGAAAACATAAGTGACTAGCTAAATTAGAAAATTGTATTCCAATTTCCATTCTCTCTAATTTGCATAGTTTATTGTCATCGTAGCTTATTGTATATCTTTCATTGTAAGATCTCTAGAATTTAAGCATTGTTAACTTTACTCTCATATATCTTCATATGCCTATTTGGTCTGAATTGTTGCTTATCTAGATTAATGTTATGAACATTTCAAATGATTTCTATACAAACACACAAACACTGATGGAACCACATACAACCCACATTTGAGGGTGCCTACACAATTGAAATGTGTCATTCAAAATCCTTACTAGATATAGTTAATCTGAGAATTTCTCTTATTATGATTTAGCAAAGAAATTTTTTTTTAGGGATTTATATTTACCCAAAGTTTCAGAAGGACTTGAGTCTTTTTACTATTTTATTTTGTTTGAACTTTCTAATGGATCAATATAATCATTAAAGTTGGAAAAATGTAATGATAGGACATCCTGCTTAGATGGAAACATAGAAACTAAAGAAACTAACAACATCAAGTTAGATATATTGGAAGCTCTACGATGTTCATAGACACGTGCTAGAGAGGCAAAGAAAATAGCTGAACTTGTCATTCTAGAGAATGAAAAACTTTCATCTTTGCTTATCAAGGAAGCTTCACATAGAAACTTCTATAAACAATGGCCGGTAGTACTACAGATTGAGAATTCAAAGCTTAGATGGCAACTCAAAATAATGTAGTCAGAAGATCAAGGTAGTCTAGCTTGTAATTATTACGAATTCTTAAAGAGAAGGAAAGTGGTAAAAAAAAAGGACCAGTGTTGCTTGGTAAATCACCAAGGCAGATAATGCAAGAAGATAAAGAAATCAAATCCAAAGAGGAATGGTTCATGGTCTCTTGCAGTGGCTCTTGGTTTAATCCTTGCTAGTGTTGGACTTATTCTAGGATGGAGCATGGGATGGATTTTTCCCAATTTATGACTTCTTGTAGTAAGCTTACACTTGTTAGAGATTGCAATTTGTGTGAGATTTTCCAAGCAATCAAATTGCACTATTTTGGTATCTGATCATCTTTGTGATGCAAGTGTTTTCTATTCTTCAGTAGTTTTGTAGGGGCTAATTTTAGTTACCTATTTGTTTGATTGTTTTAGAAACCTCTTGTGTATTCCAAAAAAATGGTGGATACTATATTATCACACTGTATGTCGTGAATTCTTTTGGAAGCTCATGTGTATGTATTGTATATAGATTTTTTAGCTAGTGCTTCTATTCAATATCTAAATGGCATAAACAATTTTCATTGCTAAACTTGATATATAATACATTTCCTACTCCTTGATTCTCTTAGTTTGTTGACTCTTATTGGTCAAATTTGAAGGGCTGATTTTTTTCACATCAAAGGTTTTCTTTATTCAGTGGATCCATTATTAAAAGATAAAAGAAGGCTTTTTTAATTGCTAGGAACAAACACACTACATCCATAATGTATCTCTTCACCTAAGATTTCCCTATGGAATCTAGCAATACTGTAGAATTCTAGAAGTAATTCCTGCTCCAAAGTATCCTTAATTAGTATCAAAGACTATTCCAAGTTGATTTGTCATTGTAGGAAGTTCATTCCTCATTTGATCAAATTAGAGAGATAATAAGTTTGTTGCAGCTAGTCACACTTCCATGCCTCTCCATTCAATGTGATGGATTGTAATGATTATTTTCAAGTCCAATTGTGGTTACTAATTCATGGTCAAGTGGAACACTCCACAAATGTAATTCAGGACTCTGTTTCACATAAACATAAAGAATCTTATTATTGTTAGGATAAACTAATATGTTATCCTTTTTCAGTAACCAAGCTCAATATGTTGGTTACTGCAAACTATAACCATTCAATCACTACATAGAATTACATGGTTGAACTCATGTATATGCTAGATGTGGAATGAATAGTGGAGCTGCTATGTCAAAAATCAAAGACACTGTTATTGCTCTTATTGGACCTTTAAAGTTGAGAATAAATTTAGAAAGATGGTAGGGTTATAGTCCAAAGAACCAATTGAGAGCATACCAAAGAGGAATTTTATCAATGAAAGTGCATTAGATAAATTTATAATACAACCATAATATCATGCCCTTTAAAAGAGTAGCCAGAATAATGGTGGAATTAAATCTGCAAGAGGGCTTGGAAAAGGTTATAAAAATTGATTATGGAGATTGGCATCAAATTCAAATTTTAGACAATGTGGACGCATTGGAGATATTTTTTACAAGATGGAGGTTTTCATGCAATAAAGGATAATGAGGTAGGTACAGGGGCTCAAAAGCTACTTTCAGTTGGGATGGAAGAGTAAATGATGAAATCTATCTATATGCCCTTATATGGATAGGAAAAAAACATTTTGGACTCAAGAGGTAGGGATGTTATGGTGTTCAAACCCAACATAGCACAAGAAGTTCAACCATTAGGTATTTTTTATCCTTCTCCTAGATGCTCAATGCAATTAGAGGAGAAACACCTAATATTGTTGCATGCACATTGGTCGAGGTTGGGAATTTAAAAGGAAGGGACTGCAAAGAAATCTAGTAAGGTAAAGAAATGGATTAAGAAAAATGGTATGGTTTTACCTAGAGCTCTTGGTTTGAAGGGAGTCTCTTCTTTTGATGGGCACTAGAGTATCTAACAATTCCATGGAGGGTCCTCAATAGTCACTAAAAAGGCCAATTTTACTATCCTTTGATGAAGTCCGATCAATCTTGGACCAACCAAGATAGCTCTTAAGATGGGAAGATGGATAAGGAATTAGAATATGTTGGAATAGAAGGTGGTTTAAGCAAATATGTGGTGAGGGATGGTTTTTAATCTGGTTGTGAAAGGAAACCACACCTTTCCAAAGTTAGAACAAAGCCATGAAGAGAATTTTGTGAGCAAAAAAAAAATCTTATTAGGGACCAATAAAGTGGGGCACGTCCCTTTGAGGATTCCCCATGAATATTTTATCCCTTAACATAAGGAAATACCACAAAAAAGATTTTGTTACACAGGTTAGTGGATTTACATAAGCCAAATACTGTTATTCTGGAAGAAACTAAGGGATGGTGGTAAGGGTGAGGGAAAATATTATGGGAGAGCTTTCTACTTCTATGAAAGAGTGGTATTTTCATGCAATTCATTTAGTTGGGAGTTTTGTGGCCTTGATTATAGGTTGGAGGAAAATATCATTAAGGTTGATTAACTCTATTTGTTCTACCTTGGGCATTGGAGTTGAACTCTATTCTATGGAGTTGGGGAAATTTTACTAGGTGCTTAATATTTATGGTCCTTATGAAGAAAGGGTTTCCTTCTAGGAGGTGTTGTTGGCTCATAATTCGTTGTGATCTGGTAAAGTTATTTTAGGAGGTTATCTAAATTTACCACTGAAAGAGCTGAAGTGCAGGGGCAGAGAGAGTTCTCAAAAGGTTGGATAGGTTCTGTATACACCTAAAAATGGTCTGGAGAATATAATTAATAAATATGATTTATTTGATTAATTAATCTTAAATTCATCTACTATTGAATAAATAGAAATATTTATTTATATAGTTCATTGTTAATTCTTCTATTTTTGTCATATTATTTCCTCTTAATTAAATAAACAAATTTAAACACTTTGTTTTATTTAATTATTATCATTATTATTTCTTCTATATTTATTCATTTATTCTATCTTAATCACATCATTTTATCTTAATTAAATAAACAAGTTTAAATACTTTGTTGTTTAATTATCATATCTCTTCTATATTTATTTAATAAACAAATTTCTATAGTTTTTTTTATTAAGTTAGTTATTCTCTTTTGCTAATTTGAATAAATCAAAATATTCAAATAAAGGCAATTTCCACTATTCACTCACCAATAAAATTAGATATGAAATATCTAATTAATTCAACTGGCATTCACGGGAAAGCTGTGGAGACAACTTGGAGACAAATTGGAAATCAATTTGTCAATCTCCTTCCTCTAATTCTTCCTATCCTCTGACAAGATGTTTTTTTTGGGGAGGAACAATCCCCATGATTAGCTCAAGCTTCTTCATCCTTCACCATTCAATCCTCCAAATCAAATCTAGGCCTTTGTTGTGCTACCCCTTTGCAAATGTGTTGTCGTAAATCTATATATACATCCTCATTCTACAGGAAATGGACCCCAAATTTTGTGCAAACTTACTTTGCAGGAATAGAAATCAAGCAATCAAACATCTTAGCAATAGCAATATCATTTAGCAATAGCAATCATAATATAGAATCAATATCATGGTTGCATCGTAGATTATTGTAGCTTCCTTTTATCATATTCATGTCAGCATAGATTACAGTAGCTTCATCATATCATCTAGAAATCAACATACATGATTAGATTATTGCATTTAGCAGCATCTCATTCTCTAGATTGGCATTTTAATAGTCACAATGCTTACCAAATCTGAGAGCCCCGTGACTTAATAAATCTTTAGAGATAGAGAACAATATGATGCTTTCAATAGATTTGTGCTTTTAAATTAGTTTAATTGCTTTTAAATATTTGATATAATGTCTTATTAAGAAGTGTTTGTTATTTTACTCATTACTTATTCCACACTTACATTTTGGCCCCCACCGTGGGGCCCTAACCCATGTTTTAACATTTTTTTTTAAAAAGTGTTCGTACAGGATTCTGACATGTTTCTTTTAGCGCGAGTGAAATATTCTGTAGTGCATCCATCAAAAACTTTAGCGCTTCTAACATCTGTTTTAGTGCATCTGTCAAAAACTATAGCACTTCTAAAGACTGTTTCAGCGCATCGACTAGAAGCTCCCAGTGTGGCTGATTGTACCATGTTTAACTCTGTTTTAGCACATCCGATAAATTCTATAGCACATCTGAAATTTTTTGTCATGAATCTGATTGATCTTGTAGTGCATCTGATCAATTAAATGGCGCATCTAACCTTTTGCCTAGTACTTTTGTAATCTGACTGATTTGTTGTCTAGATCTGATGCGGTCGTGGCCAGTAATTTCATTTGTTGCATTTGGACTAAAATGAACCAATCCTAGGGTAGTCATTTGGATTAAAATATATCAATCCTAGGGTAGTCATCACACATTGCTATCTCGGTTAAAATAAACACCATTTCTTTTGTGAAGCAATATCTTCACTTAGATAGCAAATTGTCATAATTTGGGCTTTAAGAATTGAACATTTATCTACTGTAATTGTGTAGTGATAGGCCTATGCTCTCCCCTTAACTGGGTGATCAAAATGCCAAACTCATCTTTTGAATTCATGCACTTTAGGCTTTGTTAAAACCTTTAGAAGGCCTACCATAGTGGGAAAAATTACTCACCCTATGGGAATGACCTGAGTGGGAACAACCAAAGCCAGGTTTTCCAACCCACTATAAAATAAAAGTAAAATTTGGGGAAACCCACATTTATCGGAAGTGTGCAAGATAACCATTCCCAAAATATTTGTTCTAAAGATTGGGAGGTCTCCTAGGGATTTTATCATTTGTTGGTCCGAATGGATACCCTATCTACGAACCCTAGTGTAGTATCCAACTTGTCAGTTTTCGAACATTGAAATACTCACGGTGCAAGTGGAGGGAAGAATCTTCCCCCAAGACACCATATAATTTCCAAGGACCATTTGCTCAAGGGATCAAGAAATCTAACTTTGAGTACATGCCTAGAAAAGACAAAAACACGAGCGCCCTCTAGGGAGTGACATGGTTGTGTGAGTCGACGCAATTTTAAGATGTGGGTTGTTGAGTATGATGACTTTTTTGACCTTAAGAGTGAGTCTGCGTGAAGTGTATTATTTGTCAAAAACCTGTGAAAATCAAGAAGGATCATGTTTGATTCTTGAACATACACTTATTTTTTAGATTCTAGGACTTAAAAACAACTGTTTTACAATTGCTTGTGTTTTCAAATCATTAAATCAATAAAGATCATCAAGAAAAAAGAAAAAAAAATCTTGACAAGTCAACCTGTGAAAACTTATGATTAGGGATTGGAAATCAACAAAATTTGTCAAGAAATACCTTGCAAAAAGAGTCAAGAAACAAAAGAAGCAACTTAGCTACAAATTTTTTTTGGAAAGAAGACGATTTTTATATCAAAGTAGAAAAGTATTGCTTCAACATAGAACTTTTATCCATAGGTTTCATGATTTTTCTAGAGGATATACTAATGATTTTTCCTTAGAGCCTTTATATTCACAAGTTTATTTTCAATGAAGAGCTCTTTCACAAAAGCATAATCATAGTCAACCCATTTTTCAGTCTTTTATCCCACAACCAGAAATAGAATATTCCAACAAGCCAAATCAATTCATACAATAGAGGGAACATTTGGAAACATTAGGCTTGTCATCAAAATCAGAGATTTACCAGCAAAGATACCCTGTCACATATACCTCAAAATTTGGAAAATTACACCCAAAAATCAGCCTCTTTACTGAGAAGAAAATCAGAAAAACATTGTGGAGTCCCAAAATAGCGCTTACACAATCTATTTTAGTGCTTCCACTCTATCTTTTAGCACATCCACAGTTCATATAGCGCATTTATAGTATGTTTTAGTGCATCTATCGATTGTAACCAAGACTTGCAGTGTCAAAAAATACCAGTATTTTAGCGCATCCATAGTCTGTTTTAGCGCATATGCCCTCTATAATAGCACATCCACAAAACAAGAAAACAAAGAGCTATTGGAAACATTTTTCGTACTGTTGACATCAGAAACTCAGGTTTTTATCAGGACAGAAACATTTTCACAGGCCAAATAGTGTCTTAAACCTAAAACAAATAGGATCTTACAAGTCAAAATTCTTTTCAAGTTAAACCTAGATCTTGCAACTTTAAAGTGTCCAATTATCAAACACAAATCTTGGTTATTAGGTTAAGTTTCATCATTAGGATTTTTACATCCTACAATCATGAACGAAACACAATAATCATATTTTTATCTTAGTCTCATCAATAGAATATATCATTCTATTTGACTTTGTTAAAATCCATTGACACTCATCCAAACACAAAAGATCAAAAGTTTAGTGAGAATAGTAGATACTTGTATGCCAATTTTGACAAGGTTACAAAGACAGAAACATAGGGAAAAAGAAATTGAAACATCAAATATCATGGCTGAAGAAAATCCCTTTCATAGATTCCAGCAAAATGATGGAAATGAAATAACCCAAGAGGATTTCCAAACAACACAACAAGATCTAAATTCCCACAAATTCATGGAAAATGTTTTAGAATAGGATATGGAAAAATATCTTTTGATGCTAGCTGAGCTAGGTGCCAAACTTCCAAAAGACTTTGGCATCAATCGACTAAAAGAAACACCTAAAGCAGGTGAAACTGAACCACACAACACACAAAACACAGATCAAGTGGTTTCCCTAACATATCAAATGCAAAATCTTCACAACAACTTCAAGATATGCAAAGAGGAACCACAAATAGGTACTCATTACAAGACATTTTTCCTTATCCTTTTCATCCAAGTGTGGACATGATACCATTTCCTAGACATTGTGAATTCCCCAAATATGACAAGTACAATGGCAAAATAGATCCAATTGACCATGTGAGGGAATTCAAAACAATGAGTTTAGAGTTTTCACAAGAGGATACTTACCTAATGAGGTTATTTCCAAGGAGCTTAGGAGGTCAATATATGGAATGGTTCTCTAAATTACAACCAGGGATTCGATCCTTTGAAGAACTAGTCAACAAATTTATCTCACAATTCTCCTTCAATATTCAACATGAAGTAACCATAAAAGACCTTTACAACATGAAAAAAAAGAAGGGTGAGACATTCCTATCATTTCTACAATGTTGGAGAAATTTTTTTGATACATATCCTCATTCTATACCTAAAGAGGAAAAGATGGAATTATTTATTGACAACTTAACTGATGACATGAGCTATAGGCTTGAACTACAATGTTCCCCGACATTTGAAAAAGTGATTGAGAATGGACTTAAAATCAAAGAAGCCTTGGTCAAAAGAGGAGTGATTAAACATTACAATGAAGGATCAAACAATACTAATTCCTCAAATCACTATGGCAACAATGATAAACCTAAATTTTGGCAAAAAAATAGAAATATTGGAAACAATGATGCTACAATTGACACACAAAATGTGAAACTAGTATTCAAATTAACAACAACAACTATAAAGAATAATCAAAATGAAAACCGGAACATCAATCAAGGAATCACTCGAAACAATAATCCAAACAATGGAGAATATCAACAACCATCATATCAAAGACAATCCAATTGACGAAGATTTACACCATTGGGACAAACATTGGAATCAACAATGAGAGAGCTTATTGCAAATAGACTTATTACCCTACTAGAAGCGAGAAATTGGGAGCCAAAAGTAAAACCATCTTGGTGGAATGATGCTGACTATTGTAACTTTCATAAAAATAAAGGACATAAAATGAATGATTGTATGTAATTAAAGCATCTAATACAAGATTTGATTGACAACAAGAAGGTATTTGTTGAAGGACATAAAAAAACAACGATCACAATGTTTTTACAAATCCTTTACCCAATTATGAAAAGGGAGTCTTCTTCAAACAGTAAAGGAAAAAGTGTAAACTACATTTATCACAACACCATTCATTTCATTTCTGAGGTTGAGAAAAATAATTTCATTGATAATCAAACATATAACATTAGCATCAATGACATCGTATCCCTGAATGTGATCCCAAACATAAACATATCTGACAACCATTTGAATCAATGTCATAAAAATTAGGGAAAGACAAGACTATCAGCCAGTCAATGTAACGGTGAGGGGGCAATCCAAAGTGATACTAAAAGGAGTTGCACCTAAAACCACTACTCCCCCTTCAAATCAATATAGCATAGTCAATCAACTACAGAAGATACCAGCACAGATATCCATACTGGAACTCCTTAAAATTTCACCATCACATAAGGAGGTTTTAGAACAGGCTCTTGTGGCCACAACAATACCCAATAATCTGGATGGACCTATCAATTTCAAGCTATGGTGGGACATTTTACCATGCCTCATTGTTTGTCATTCTTTGAACAAGATGATGTGTCACTTAATCATCCACACAAAGCGTCCCTTCATATATAAGTTTTAATCCATAAACACTGTGTCAAACGTGTCTTAATAGATGGTGGAGCTGGATTAAACATTTGTACTTTAAAATTGATTTGTGCACTAGGTTATTCTGACAATGCTATTGATGTAAGAAGAAAGATCACAATAAAAGCCTATATGAAGAAGAGAAATCTTCCAAGGGGTTGATTGTGTTACCAATTCAAGTGGGACCAATTTTCAAGAATATAGTTTGTAAAGTGTTGGACAAAGAGTTGACTTATAATATACTCTTAGGATGTCCATGGATTCATGAAATGCAAAACAGTGCCTTCGACCTATCATCAGTGTTTAAAGTTTCCAGTCAATGGACAAGAAGTCACTATATCAATTGATTACAATACTCCTCAAACTTGTAACATGCTTAAGACAACTCAAGACACTTCGGTACCCCATAATAGAGAAGAAAACACTTCTAGTTCATTCAGTGTTGAAAAGCAACTAAATTTTATATCCAAATGGGTTGAGAAAAAGGACCAGTCAAAGGAAACAATTGTTGCTAACCCCACTTCATCAAACAATTAAAATCAATTGAATTCTCTATCACAACAATTCAGAAACAAGATCCAGTTAAAAGACAAGGGCATGGGAGAGTATTCCCTTGAGCAATCTTTATGTCTTTCACAATTGTTGCCATCTCCAAGAACATATGGACATCCATCAACATCGACACAACCATTATCAACACCTATCACAACTTTAAATGATAGATTTATAAAGGTAGTTACTCTAGAAGTAAAATCTAAAGACAAGGCCATTCTCAATTGGCTCTACAAAGATGAGGAAGCCTCAACGTCAACAAATATCAGCATTAAAATAGATCAATATGGAAAAGGAAAAGCAATATTAGAGAAAATGGGATATGAAGGACAAGGACCTATAGGAAAAAGGAAATAAGGCATTGTAGAACCCATCCAACCTCTCACACTTCAGCCAAAAGACAAAACAAGATTGGGTTATACAAGGGAAACAAAAGAAGAAAACACTCACAGAGTTGTAGAAAGAATCCTTCAAATGTGGGATAGTTCTGAGATAGATTCTAATGAATATGAGTGGGTCTCTCTATCAGAAACATCATGCAAGTGCATACAAATTGATGTTATAAAAGAGTATGCACCTAAACGCAAGGAGGGACAAAGCTCAGGGACTAGACCCCTTGTATTTGGATCAAAAAATATCGATGACTCAAGTGAGGATGAACAGATATCAAGTGAGATAGATGACTTGGAGGAGAGTACTATAATAGACCTTGACATTACCACTAATTTTTTTGAAAACATTGCTATCAGAACCTTTACTGCCATTGACCTTAACCAATATGATGACTTCTTACCATTAATGCATCCTGAACTTATCAACTGGGAACCAATTGAACCTATCAGTATTCCTATCTTTGAGAATGATGATGCTATCATAAATTTCCTTTGTTGTGACGAACTAGACACAAGTGCAAATCATAAATCTCATAATGACACTCCAAGTCAGGAGGGTTTCAAATCTTTCAGTTGCAAAATTGAAAACAAGAACAATAGATCTAATGGTGAAAACCATTCAATGGCAGCATTAGATCTTAAAAAGGTAAAAATAAAGAATGTATCTAATAGTGAAAACCTCTATGAGGCACCAAAGGATGGAAGATTTGACACCCTTTTAGAAAATTATCATGAGAGATCATCAGTGCTAGTGGAACCTACACATTCAATCAATATTGGCACAACATAAAAGGAAAAAACTACATCTGGCAGCATCAATGACAAAATAAGAAAAGCTAGAATTCGTCAAGTTATTTGAGGACAAAAGCATTAACTTTGCTTGGTCATACTCTGATATGCTAGGGCCTAATCTAGATCTTCTAATGCATCATCTATCTTTACCATCCGAAATCAAACAAGTCAAAAAAACTAAGGAAAATGCATCCCCACATCGCATTGATGGTAAAAGCTGAGCTAAAAAAGTTGTTGGATGCAGGGTTCATAAGATCCATCGATTATGCTGAGTGGATTTCAAATATTGTACCTGTATCTAACCTAGATAACAGTATCAGAATATGCACAGATTTCAAAGATCTAAATAAGGCATGTCCAAAGGATGATTTTCCTTTACCAAACATTGACATTATTGTCAATTTAACAGCAAGGCATGCCATGTTGTCACTAATGGATGGCTTCTTAGGGTATAACCAAATCAAGATAGCACTTGAAGATCGGGAAAAGACAACATTCACCTGTCCTTGGGGCACATTCTATTGGAACGTCATGCCCTTTGGGTTGAAAAATGCAGGTGCAACATATTAGCGTGCAATGATCACTATTTTCCATGACATGATACATACTTTTATGGAAGATTACGTGGATGATATATTGGAAAAATCATATACAAGAGAAGGACATCTGGAGATTCTATGCAAAATATTTACCAGGCTATAAAAATTCAATGTCAGATTAAATCCAAAGAAGTGTGTGTTTGGGGTTACATCAAAAAAACTCCTTGGATACATAGTTTCAGAAAAAAGAATACAAGTGGATCCAGCTAAAGTCAAAGCAATAATGGAAATGTCGCCACCAAAGAATATCAGTAAAATATGGTCCCTACAGGGTAGGTTACAATCAATCAAGAGATTTATCTCCCAATTAGCAGATAAAAGTCATCTATTCAATCATCTACTACACAAGAAT
This sequence comes from Sequoia sempervirens, assembly GCA_007258455.2. Classification (NCBI taxonomy): domain Eukaryota; kingdom Viridiplantae; phylum Streptophyta; class Pinopsida; order Cupressales; family Cupressaceae; genus Sequoia; species Sequoia sempervirens. The sequence goes on along the minus strand of VDFB02281492.1, from coordinate 457,999,089 downwards.
GTCTCTTTCAAGTGGGATGAAGGATGTGAAACAACTTTTTCTCAAATAAAGCAATATCTAATGTCGCCTCCCATACACATGCCACCTACAGAAGAGAGACCATTTTTATTATACATTGTAACAACAAAAATTTCTTGAGGAGCTCTATTAGCACAAGAAGATCCTAAAGGAAGGGAACAAGCCATATACTATATCAGCAGGACTCTGAATGGTTATGAAATAAATTACACCTTCATCGAGAAAGCATGTTTAGCAGTGGTATTTTCTACCCAACAGTTAAGGCATTACATGTTGACCCACACGGTTAAGCTCATTGCAAAGATTGATCCATTAAAGTACTTACTTAGCAAGGTTGCTCTAATAGGAAGACTAGACAAATGGGTCATGATCTTGAGTGAATTTGATATCCATTATGTGGATAGGAGAGCCATCAAAGGTCAAGTGATTGCTGATCAATTAGCAAAAGCTTCATTATTCGATGATCATCCAATGAACATTGAGTTTCCTGATGCAGACATTCTTATTGTGACAACACAACCATGGAGGCTTTATTTTGATGGGTCATACACACAACGTGGGTCTGGTGTGGGAATTCTATTTGTCACACCTCAAGGACATACAATCCCAAGGTACTATAGACTCATGTTTTCTTGCACAAATAATGTAGCTAAGTATGAGGCCTTGATTATTAGTATCAAAGTGGCGGTTGAATGGAATATCACAGAACTACAAGTATATAACATGATTCACAACTAGTCATTTATTAGGTAAATGATGAATATGAGACAAAGGATGAAAATTTGATGTCATACAAGAAGATGATAGATGATCTCAAAAATCACTTTGTAGATATCAAGTTTGAACATATTCCAAGGGTAGAAAACAAAGTTTTGGATGCTATGGCGACAATTACTTCTCTTTTACAATTGCCAGAAAAGCAAGGTCGTTATGAGTTTATGGTAGAACAAGTGTCTACTCTTGCCTATGATAGCCTAGAATCTCAGACCATCTTCCATTTAGTTGACGTTGAATCCTCCATTTATGGAAAGACCTATGCTTACCTGAAAAATAATATCCTTCCTCCCAATCTTTCCAGAAACCAAAAATGCAACTTCATCCACAAAATCGCACGACATACATTAATTGTTGATGTACTTTATCGTCGAGGTGTAGATGGTACTCTTCTTTGGTGTCTAGAACATGATGAGTTTGAGACAACTTTACATGAGGTTCATGAAGGTATTTGTGGAACTCATTCAAATGGACCAACCCTAGCAAAGAAACTCCTCCCTTTGGGGTATTACTGGCCAAATATGGAGAAGGAATCTTATCAGTTTGTTAAGAAATTCCAGAAATGTTAATGCACCAGCACAAGAATTGCATCTATTTACATCAACATGGCCCTTTTGTTAGAGGGGACTAGACCTGGTAGGAAAGATAAATTCGTCTTCATCCAATGGGCACAAATTTATAATCACAACAACGAAGTACTTCACAAAATGGATAGAAGCGGTTCCTTTAACAACAATCACTGGAAAGTAGATCTTGTCTTTCATACTGAACTACCTCATCTGTAGATATGGAATTCCCCAATCCATTGTAACAAAAAATGGTAGACCTTTTAAGAACTAGGATGTCCAAGAATTGTGTGAAAGATTTCATATCCAACATCATTTCTCAACACCATACTACCCTCAAGGAAATGGCCAAGCAGAGGCCTCAAACAAAACAATTTTGAAAATTCTAAAGAAAATGGTTAACGATGTTGGACATGATTGGAATGTTCAACTAAATCTTGCATTATGGGTATATCGAGCTAGCATTAGAACACCCACAAGAGCTACACCATATGCATTGGTATATTGATCAAAAGCTATACTACCCATTGAGGTTGAGATTCCATCACTTTGTGTATCACTGAAAGGTATCATTCCATATGAGGATTATAGGGTCTCTAGACTGCAAGAGTTGGAACTATTGGATGAACGTCATCAACAAGCTATGAACCATTTGATGACATATCAACAAAGGATTTCCAGACGCTACAATCAAAGGGTAAAGCCTAGAGTCTTTCAGGTTGGGGATTTGGTCCTAAAAGAAAACCCTAGAAATCAACAAGACAAAAAAGAAATGGAAGTTTGAACCTAACTAGCTTGGTCCCTTTGTCATCATATCAATTTATGGATCTAGGGCCTATCAACTATCTACAACTGAAGGGGATTTGTTTGATGAACCTGTCAATCGTATCCATCTCAGAAATTTCTACACCTGAATCACCTAGTGCATGGTCCAATGGTTACTTTGATGAAAACCTGGAAAACAAGCGTCTCAGTGATGGGAAAAATACAAAAAAATCATAAAGATTGAAAAAGTGCAATAAAAAAATCTAGTGAAAACCTGGAAACATGCGCTATTTGTGATTTAAACCAACTTTTCTATCTATTAGAGGCATGTCATGGTCATTCACTTTCACTATCATTTTCCATTCATTGTCATATCATTACAGAATGGTGATGTCTCACCCTAGCTTGGGGGAAAAACCTCACTGGGGGCAATAAACTTGAGCTTAAACAAACAAAAAAAAATCAGTGTGACAAATGCAACAAAAAAAAAGATCAAAATGCTACCCAACATTGAACATCAATCACCATCAGAAACGAACCAAACATCCATATCATATCGAAAATCCAAAAATAGGTCAAAAATTAGTCAAAGTCAAAAACAGAGTCGTCTAGTCGAACTACGTGGTCTTTGTGTGTATAGTGTAGGAAAGGATAATCTTTGATCAACCCTTGAGGCCCTTAGGATAGGTCTTTAGGTTAGTCCTTTTGGTCAAAATATTGAAAAATCACAAAAACATCAAAAAATTGAAATAAAAAACAAATCAAAATGGATGATATAATATGAATAATGGTTGAATACTTTAAGAAAAGGTTGGATGGCTGTACTTTGATCTTTTGTTATCATTTCTTTGGAGCAACTCAATGATGTCTTGAACTAGAGAAGCTAGGAAGGAGAATGGTATTTTCTTTGTTTGTTGTCTGTGAATTAATCATTATTATTATGTGAATTGTCGTGAGACGTGCTCTACAAAGTATCACTGATGACATTCGTAATTCACATAAGAAAGTGATTGATTCTTGTCTATTTACACAAGAAATGCTCAGGTCATCTCGGATTAATCATACCTAGATGCTTGTGTTCACTTGCAATATCAAAAATCATAGTAGTACTTAGGCCATCATGGTCTAGAAATTATACCATCGATGCTTGTACTCACTTTCAACATTTTAAAGCTCTATGATGATACAAAGCACAATAAATGGATTGTTAAGATGTCAATGTTTGCATGTAGATTTGCATGGTAAAATATATTGCATTCATGATAGTTTTACATCTGCAGAGTGTTTGTTACAAAAGCTGGTAAAGGATTCAAAAACGATGATATATTTTCTCATAATAAATTGAGTATACTTGACATTAACAAAAACATCATCATTATCATATAGTTGCATACATTAGAAATAATTTAATTTATCATTTCACCATTCATATATTTGAATCAAATAAATTTCATTGATCATATCATATTTTTCATATCACACATCATAAAATTGCATGATAAAAAAACTATCAAAAACATCCTCAATATCATGTGATTACATTTCCATATCATATGCCCATTCATTATATCATACAATCAACATACCATTATATTTGTTACATCATATATTTGCATTTAAAATATATCAAATAAGTAAAGTACACATATCCCATTTACATCATATGTCATGTATCATTAAAACACCATATAGGTACATTATCATATAATTTAGAATTGCAGATCATCATACAACTATTTCATCCATATAAATAATTGTATACATCAAGCATACATACATACATCATATTTACGCATCATAGATAGAACATCATAAATCATAAGCATATCATCATGATTGTAAATTGCATCCATAACATCATAATATAAGGATCATCACATGGCATATATAACATAGAAAATAAATGCATCCATCATAGAATCATATAGAACACATAATAGATCGATAAAGTCCATTGCATATCATATAGATCTCAAAACCATAATGTCAATTATACAATGATGTCTAAAATGAAGAGAGAATCATCAAAAATGGTTGTGAATCACAATAATTAGAGTGTACATCACATCTCAAACTACATCAGAAGGTACAATCATGAAGCTATGTGCTGCTAGCTCCAGACGGTGCAGGCATCTCGGGACCAGTCCCTCCACCACCAGATGTACTAGGATCTCTCGGGTCTCTTGGGAGAGGTTGTGTCACACCTCTACTCACAGTCCTTGACTGGGACCCACCAGATCGAGACTATGCATAACTCACCCGAGCTACTGTGAAGGAACAAAATCATAGTATTTACCTCTATAGTACTCTTCCTCCTGGCCTAAATGGACAACCTCTCTCATATGATCTGCCACAGATGTACCATTAGCCAATCTTTGTAACCTCTTAGCTATCAATTGTGCCTACTCTGTGGCCAGTCTAGAGGCATCCCTCTCGGTTGTCAATGATGTAATCTATGTTTGGGCCGCAACCAACTAAGCATGTACCTACGCTAGAGCCTATGCATGTGACTAGGATTTTTCCTACATCTGAGCCTGTGTTTGTGTCAATACACCTTGAGCCTAAACCAATTGACCCTATAAGGCTTGTACCTACACCTGTAGGCTCACAATCTGGGTCTACTACTGTTGGAATGGTACACTAATCCGCACACACTACTCTGTAGGATCTCCCACTCATTGTCTCTTATGAGGTGTTGTATACTCCTGCACATCTATGGCTGGACCTGATCCACTTGGTCCCAACCCACCTAAACCATCTCCACTATCATACCCCTCCTTCTCTCCACTACTCTCATCACTACTGCCCTCCTCATCCCCACTATCCTCCTCATCACCACTTCCCTCAAAATCCTCCATCTCCTCTCTCCTTTGTCGACAATTGTGTGCAATGGAAACCTCATCCTCAGTAGGTAGTGGTGTTGGCTCATTAGGAATGGTAATACGTGGAAATGGATGAAGAAACAGATACTCTGCATAATCAGATGAAACAAGTGGCTCAATAATATCAGGTCAGATCTCCCAAACTAGAGGTGGTAGAGCCTAGAACTCTTGAACAACATCATATGAAAGGTTGGGCCCCCATTATGTAGAATCTACCTATTGACAAGCATAATGGGCATTACCTTGGGGCATGCCCTAAACAATACCATACTGTCTAAGCACTCATCTGAGCAGAAATATCTCCAACAGCCAATGTGTCTTCCCAATTAGAATCATTGACTAACATAGATAAGGTAACTGAGTGTTGTTGTCATCCCAGTGCTCACAATCTAAGTATGTCAACCATGCCACAGTCTCTATATCATCCAATACTCTCCTCAAGTGATCCAACTTACCTAGTCTAGGCTGAGTAAGTCGGCCTACGTATATATGTACATATGTTCGCATGGAAGGTCATTGTCTAACCATCATTGGATGCATAACAACAATATGCTCCCATGCCCACACTTGTAGAAGAGTGACTCCTGAAGAAAAACTATGACCTCCCAGGTAAACAACCGAATGTAAATCATGACATAGATGGGAAAGCATACACATGCCCCAAGCATATCTCGTCTCATGCACAATCATGCTCTCCAACACATGGCCCCAACCAACAGAAAGTCCCTTTGATCTACGATCAGGACAAAGGAACCCTCTAATGAAACCAACAAGTATTGTAGGCAAAGTGGCATAAGCATCCACCATCTCACGCCACAAAATCCAATATCCAGAAATATGATCATCTTGAAATACTCTGCAAAGAGCCTCAGTCTCGCCCCGCTCTGATGAATCATACACTACAATTTCACTAATGACAGGTATCCTCAGAATACGCTAGACATCCTTAGGGGTGACTATCATCTTGCTAGTAGGTAGGTGGAAAGTATTATGCTCGCTATGCAACCTCTCTGCTAAGGCTGTCAAGAGACCCTGATTAATCCTAATCTAGGCCATATCTACTAAAGAAGACAAACCACAACGTGTAATAACTGTCATCTCGGGTTGTGCTAGCTGGGGTATCAAATCATTTGTCTGGGGAAACCGCTCTCGAATCTGAAGGTTCGTCAAAGCCTCCTATCATCACAAAATATTCAAAGTCAGTACTTTTTGTCAAATCATCAAACATCACTTATCTTATCAAATCTAATCAGCTCTAGTGAGAATTTTGATCAAATCTCATGAGCAAGCATCATCAAACCTCACCTATCATGAGGTCAATCATCAATCTTAAAATTGTACCTCACCTATCATGAGGTCAATTAATCAAATCAACCTCGCTTATCATGAGTTAAATCAAACAAACTATAATTATTCTTTGCCTATCATGAGAATAATTATCATCAATCAAACATTAGACCTCGCCTATCATGAGGATGAACATCATCTACATGATTAAGATCATCAATCATATCAAACCAATGGCTAACACAATCAAAATCAACAAAATCAAGGATAAATTTGACAAACTACATCATTCTGACTTGGATGCGCTAAAATAATGTTTCTAGGCACCACAATATCAAAAGCATCATTAAAACACCTAGAAACGCTAATACAGGCGCTCGAAGCGCTAATTCATCAGATGCGCCATTTCAGGAGGCAAAAGTGCCATTTCAGGTAGTCACAGCATTAAACTAGTCAAAGCGCTAAAATACCTATCCTAAGCACTATAACTTTTGAAGCTCTAAACTAACCTATCAAATCACTACAAAAATTAACCTAAGTGCTACTGTATTAAAAGCGCTAAAATAGACCACGAAAGCGCTACATCGGGCCTCAGAAGCACTAAAAGAAACCAAAAATTTAAAATCCAAAAAACGGCGCAAAGAACAAGAAAACACGAATAACAAAGAGGTGCATGGGTATGTACCAGAGGTCCGTAGGTGGTCGGGCGGTTGTGATGACGAACACGCTCAAATCAGTGAGTGTGGTAGGGGATTGACATCTTGCTACAAAGTTGCTCTCACTACAAATCTTCAAACTCCAAATGCACAAATGAATTCAAATTCACCTCCTTTTAACTTTTTATAGGTTAATAAAGGGATTTTTATGGGATTTATTTAAATTTTTTTACTAGAGGATTAATTCAAAACTCATCATAGGGGCAATGTCTACATTCTTTATCAAGAGATAAATTATTTCATCATGAAATCCTTATCAAATCATCATAAATCATCAGAAAATCATGAAAAAATTAAAAAATTCCAAATACCTAAAAAAATAAAAAATTCATCAATTTATCTCCCAAGGGGGCATATATTCATCATCACAACAAAAATCCATGTTTCAGGCATAATGAAAAAAAAAAAAATTGTCAATACTAGCAGCAGCAACAAAAATTTCTTTGAAGCAATGCGTAAACACATCATTTCAAAGAGGGGAAAAATGTATACACCTAAAAATGGTCTAGAGAATATAATTAATTAAATATGATTTATTTGATTAATTAATCTTAAATTCATCTACTATTGAATAAATAGAAATAATTATTTATATAGTTCACTTTTAATTCTTCTATTTTTATCATATTATTTCCTCTTAATTAAATAAATAAATTTAAATACTTTGTTTTATTTAATTATTATCATTATTATTTCTTCTATATTTATTCATTTATTCTATCTTAATCACATCATTTTATCTTAATTAAATAAAAAAGTTTAAATAATTTGTTGTATAATTATCATATCTCTTCTATATTTATTTAATAAACAAATTTCTATAGTTTTTTTTATTAAATTAACTATTCTCTTTTCCTAATTTGAATAAATCAAAATATTCAAATAAAATCAATTTCCTCTATTCACTCACCAATAAAATTAGATATGAAACATCTAATTAATTTAACTAGAATTCATAGGAAAGCTGTGGAGATAGCTTGGAGACAAATTGGAAATCAATTTGTCAATCTCCTTCCTCTGATTCTTCCTATCCTCTGGCAAGATGTTTTTCTGGGGAGGAACAATCCCCATGATCAGCTCAAGCTTCTTCATCCTTCACCATTCAATCCTCTAAATCAAATCTAGGCCTTTTTTGTGCTGCCCCTTTGCAAATGTGTTGCCATAAATATATATATATAGCCTCATTCTACAGGAAATGGATCCCAACTTTTGTGCAAACTTACTCTACATGAATAGCAATCAAGCAATCAAACATCTTAGCAATAGCAATCATAGTATAAAATCAATATCATGGTTGCATCGTAGATTACTGTAGCTTCCTTTTATCATGTTCATGTCAGCATAGATTACAGTAGCTTCATCATATCATCTAGAAATCACCATACAATATTAGATTATTGCATTTAGCAACATCTCATTCTCTAGATTGGCATTTTAATAGTCACAATGCTTCCCAAATCTGAGAGCCTCGTGACTTAATAAATCTTTAGATATAGAGAACAATATGACACTTTTAGTAGATTTGTGCTTTTAAATTAGTTTAATTGCGTTTAAATCTTTTATATAATGTATTATTAAGAAGTGTTTGTTATTTTACTCATTACTTATTCCACACTTACAAGTTCCATTTTTCAAAGTCCATAATGAGTGATCTGAAAGGATTAGAACATTCATAGAGACTAGAGGAGATTCAAACCAACTTCCTATTGTGCTTCATATTGTGAAGGAAGATTGTAAACCTCCAAACCTAGTCAAATTTAATCCTATTTGGTTAGAAGATGAAGAATTCATTAACATTGTGAAAGTAGAGTAGGAGATTGTTTATGCTTCTTTATAGGAGACTGCAAGACAATAGTTTCTAGCAAACAACAGTTTCTAGAAAACCTGAAAAATTCAAGAAAGTTGTTGCTCTTTGGGCCTATAAAAAATGTAGGAAATATGATTAGGATCTTAAGGCAGCGGAGCATCAACTTGCAGTCGTATATGCACAGAACTTTGAGAGGAATTTTGAGGTAGATTCAAGAGCTAAGCTAAAAGTTTTGGAGAAAAAAAAAAGCAAAAACTATTTGTAGTTAAGAAAGCACAATCGGGATTAAATAGTAAATCTTTGTGGTTGTCTAAAGGAGATGAAAACACAAGAAGTCGCCTGAGCTATTGATATAGGGGCTACTCCATGATGATTGGAAAAAAATTGTTTCAGGAGGATTAGCTGGCACACCAAATACTTGTGGTTATAAACTCTAGCAGATAGTGTAACCTACATAGAATGTTTCCCAAACATATACTTTAATGCTCTCATTATTGACTCTAGTAATGAATGTCCTGCAAGCTAGCCATGTATCCCCTATATGCAAACACTGCAAACATGGAAAATCGTTAACATAGCTAAAGCCCTAATCGCCAATTGTTTAAACCACCTAACAATCTGTAGGAGCCTCCTCTAAACTCGTGTGCTCTCCTGTGTTAGTAGATTCAATGCACCTATCAACCATTTGCAACATGAATCACACATCACCAAAAAAGCTCCACTGAATATTTACGATAAAAAATACGCAACTTTACTAATAGAAATAGCAAACCAAACAAATATTTTGAAACATTCTGCAAACTCATTGGTTGTTTCAACCTACATTAATCACTGTTTAATGATTGAACCTCCGCAATAGTTCCCCAACAGGAACTAAAAATGAATTGAACCATGCCCACGTTAACCTTATACCACCTCACTGTATAAAAATGTCATAAACAGTGTTAGTATGAGCTTGCCACATTATCAATAAGAAATCCTATAGGTTTGTATTCAACTGAAATCACTTGATATTTCATGGTAGATCTAGTTTTCATATCACAAAGGTGGAACTGTGTCTGCATGATAGATATTTGTATTATCAAAATAAAATTTTAGAAGCTAAAAGCATCCAAAATATCTCAATGTCTCAAGCTATTTTCAACAAGGGCTTCAAACATGCATTTACAATCATTTTTTAACCACACATAAAATCAATGTATCTAAAACTTCTGCCATTTAGATTCTATTTTCTTTTTCTTTTTTAGCATCTATTTTATGTTTCAGACTACATGTTTAGAAAGCATCATCAACAAATAATTTTAAAATTTCAATCACTACCAGTGTGATTTTAAGTTCCCCCTATAATTACAATCAATGATAGTTGACTACGACCATTGCAAAAGGGTTAACCTTAACCCAAACTACATTGATATCAATCTTGGCTTATCATGGGGAACAAATAGCCCTATTATGTTTAGATTCTTTTGAAGTAAATCAAGATTAAGCATCCAAAAACTTCCAATGTCTCCAGTTATTGTCAACAAGGTCTTTGAAATGCTAATCACCTCCAAGTATAGCCTTTTGATGTTGTCTAGCTAAGTTTCTTTGTTTTTTTTTATATCTCTCCCCTGAAGATGATCTGTTGCAATCCTCGAGGAGCTACAACTCAAGGATGCATGATCAAAAATTTCTATCAAGATAGCATGGTGCATAAGTGTAGAGGAAGCTTTATCACTTTTACAGAACCTTTGGCAAGAAACAATAGAGAAATTTTAATTGATTGGGGTGTCATTAAAGAAGCTTCACTAATACATCTATTTCAATTGAGAAAAACTAAAACATATTACTTTTTTTTCCACATATTCTCTCAGCAATGCCAGTGCATACAAATGTAGGCTTTCTTCCCTTTTTCACCTCATCTGTAGCAAAAGAAATGCAAGGATTTCATAGTTTTCTACCTAATTAATGGGCTCAATCAATGTTTCTTTTGCAAACTATATGATTCATTTAAGTCAGCCGATTTAATTTTTTGGATTTTTTATGACTAAACTCCTGCCTTAATAAGTTTGATTCATTCTCTCCTTTGTTGCATTGCAGATGTCTTCTTTTATAAAAAATAATAAAATAAATTTTCATACGATTTTGAAGCAAGATTCCCTTACAATTCACAAGGAAATTTTGGAATAAATTGAGTGATGGCCAAATCAAACTGAAAGTAGCTTGATCAATCCCCTAAAGCCCAACAAAATAAAAAATTGTAGAATAACACCATAGCTCAGGAAACTCAAGTTAATGATATAGGTGGTGGAGTTCAACATGTTAGTGTTGGTATGGTTCTCCCTCCTTGGATGATTTATGGATGAGAGATGTAGCCTCCCTACAAAAATGGGATAAGATTACCTATGATGCATTTGTGGACCCAGAGGGTGAAAAAAATTGGCAAATAGTTATTTTTTTCAAGTGGAAGAAGGCAGTCTATGTAGATGGATTCCTTAAGAAGCTGTTGAAATAACTATTATTCCTGCTGTTTGATATTTGATATTGTGATCTATCGATATCCTTAGTTAAACTATGATCTCATGAGTTATTTTACATTACAAAGTTGTGTGTATCTAATTGTTATCTCAACTTAAGTTACTTGTGGTCCTCTCAGCATTTTATCCATCCTTGAAATTTCTAGAATGGTGGTCTTTGTGATAACAATTATCATGGTGATCTATCCAATGGGCTTCTGGAGATGTAGTGCCCTCCACGACTTGCTCTTCCATAATGTTGATTATTTTGATTTGGTTGTTTGAATTAAATCGGTTACTAATGTTGTTTGTTATGTAAAGAATTAAATAAATTGTTAAATAGAATCACGTCAGCAAATAGATATGAGTGTTGCTCCTGGATAATTAAATTATTAATTTAAACTATAAGTATTGGTCTATTAGTATTGTGCAAAATACTTTGTAGCGTTATCGGTGTTATATAGAGGTGATTTCAGTAGTTTTTCCTGATTTTTTTTATTGATTCAAGTGATATTCAATTTTGAATAGAATCGACTTATTCACAAACCATCTGCATATCCTTACCCCTGGCAGTGAATCGTATCTCTTCTCCTAATCTGATCGATTTTCTTGTGAGAGAGTTTATTTTTGGACGTATGCCTAAACGTTGTATTTGTCTAAATGTCTTTGAGAGCTTCCTTGCAAATATGTTTTGGACTTAATGTGCAACCCTTGCATTTTGTTTTGCGTCATTGATTCTCCCCATACTCATCGCCTTAAGTTTGTTCTTATTCATCTTCAACCCCATTATGGTATGAGCGCAAGGACACAGATCTGTTTAGTCCACTAATGTTCTTAGCATGGTTTAGTCATCGAAAGGAAGAAATATATTGTCCCTTTTTCCTCAATCCTTCAGTCATTTTTATTTGCATGAAAATCGGCCACCACAGCCTTAAATTCACCATTGAGATGTCATTGTATGGAAATTGTATAAGGGTCACTCTTCCTTACAGGAGTTTCATGAATTCCATTGGCGAGCTAGGTATTTGACCCATAATCAGAGAGCCATCGATGGTAGCTTTCAAGAAACCTTTATTCTTCTTCATCTGCAATGCTCTGCACTTGTTCCTGAGTCGTACCTTAATATTGGCCATGTATTATAATTTGTAGCTGATATTATAATCAAATTTTCATCTTATTCTGCAAATTTAATGATCAAACCTTTTCTGCAAATTGAACTGTGTGCCTCCTATTTCTTGAATGTCTCTGCCCCGATTCTTGTATGTTTGATTTTTTTTGTTTCAAATTATGGTATATCTAATGTATGTATATTGTGTATAAATGTGTAGGTTCTTTTATTGGAATTAAAATAAGAAGTTCCCTCTAATTTGTATTTAATAATTAACTTGTAGCATATATGTATACATATAAATAAATCTCGAGATTATGAGATATATATATAATTACATAGGTATCAAAATATATAGAAATGTGTTGTTGATCAAATCTAATTATTATTGTTTAAGGATTAGTCTCATCGAAAATTTGTATATTAACATTTGGAGCATAAAATGGATGAGGATATACATATAGATATATAGGTATATGATAGGGTTAATCTCAATCTTAAGTCATGAGAATTATATATATTGCTTCTTTACATGATGAAATTACTATGTGTACGAGCTGTGTTTCTTAATATAAGAAGTGAAAATAAAAATGTTTTATTTTAGGGTTGTAATTATTAGTGTTGATTAGATTTCAATATAATATGAAAGATTATAGTAAGTAAATTTAATTTCCACAATATGTTAATGGTATCAAGATGTAATTAGAATAAATTTGAAAATTGTGGGAGGGATGATTTGGAAATAGGGGAATATTCTACAGATCTGTTAGTTGGGTTAGTTATGTGATTGTGACGCTCTTAAATGCAATTAAATTAGGTTTGGGATAGATAAATTAGAAAATTATTACTTAAAGAGTTGTTTAAAATATAATTGTTGTATAGGAGTAGTTTGCATGGATATTAAGTTATGATTGTTTGCTTGTATGGTGTTGTTTATTGAGCTTGAAAGATTTTATTTTAAATTGTGTTCTCTTTTATTGAAGGAAGGTGAGACACATTAGAGTTTATCTAATTTTATTTTATATGATGGATTGAATAAAGCTTTTAGTTATTAATGTTATAGTATCTTATAGTTGGTTAATGAAATTGATTTGCAAATTGAATAATTGGAATATATTGTCATTATTGTCGTAATTTTAGTATTAAGGTTTCTTATTTCCTTGATAGAGTTGAGTGTGTCATTTCCCCCGTATTCACTAATGGTTGAACTGATATAATCAAATGGGTATTTTGACTTGACTTCTTTATAAGATCCTTTATTTGGAATTAATATTGGTCTTAAGAGTTTGCTTAGTGTTATTAGGTGATGAAAATTAAGTTAGTGATTTTAATTGAGTTGTAGATTAATATCGTTGCTGAGATTTTGGTTTAAGTTGTAAGTTCCCTTTTTATGGATAGTTCTATAGAACACTTGCGTTTGTTTTCATGATTGATTACATTATTGTAGTGGGTTAATTTTTGTATTGAGATTGTGTATCAGTTGATTGGTGTAAATATGTATTGACTTTTAAATAGAATGTAAGAAGTATTAAAATGGTCCCTTATAGTTACCTATTGAATTAGAGATATATTTATATAAATGTATGTATTGAAGCTACAATTATCATTTGATCAATTGGGATGTGTCTGATAACTTTTGTTGATATTTATATATATAGTTCCATGATTAGTTTAGGTTTTAAGAGGGATGTGTAAACACATATTTTGATTGATTATTACTCTTTAGGATCTATGCATTGAAGGCATTTATGTGTTTAAAGGTTGATTTAATGTTGTCTTTTCATTGTATTTACCTTCTTGAGTTGTTTGGTTTGGAGAAGACTTGTTCACTGAGTTTGTGTTGGATTAATGAATGGTTATGATGGTTCCTTATTATTTTGTCTTTCGTTTGAGTCTTTTTGGTTGAGGAGATTTCCCAAGGTTAAGTTTTCGTGTTGAAACAGTATTGCTTCTTTTACCTTCGTTGTGGGTAGTTGTTCTTTTTGTACTTCTAGAGGCATTGAGAAAAGTTGTTGTGAGAATTTCATTGATTTGAACTTGGCCAAAATTTTGATAGTAATTGTGATTTTGAGTTCAAGCTTGGGTTGTACCATTTTTATGGGTGATGTTTCATATGATTTTGGCAAGATGGTTGTAATGTCCCCATTTTTAGCACTTCACTTTTCAGTGATTGGTAGCCTATTCCCAGTGTGTTGTCGGCTGGTTAGTGGCAGAATTAGGGTTTCTGGCTGTTTGATGGGTTCTCTTGAAGATTCAGGGTTCTACTTGTTGGAGTTTGGATGTTTGGATTCTGGATTCTTTCTGGGTTTTCAGAAATCTTCACAATGGTATCACATGCGTTGCATTCTGAGCAACTTCTTGAATTTACTATTTTTAGTAAATTCTATTTTTAGCAGTGGTCCAGTCAGCATCAACTCAGCAAGCTTTCCTTTTCTGGCAGTTCATTGGGTAATTCTAATTTTTGGCTTAAGGGGTTCATTTTGGAGAAATAAGTCATTTAAAGTCAATAATGTTTTATTTTATAAAATACCCCCTTGTCCTAGTAATATGACTTTAAGTTATTTTAAAAAAGGGGACTTTGAGGGTGGTTATCTCATGAGGATTTATTTTGATATTTCTAAAGTCAAAAATACTTCTTGGAGAAAAGGACGCCATTTTATGAAGAGGAGATTTTTTATAAAGTCAAAATTCAACCTTATGAAAGGGGGCGCCCAAACTGGAGGGAAAAGGAGTCAATTCAAATTTGAAATTAGGGTTTGTTTTCTAGAAGCTTCTGGAAGGCTTTCTCAAAATTATAAAAGGAAGCTTCGGGTCCTCATTTTATTATCTTATGACTTCTATATTGTTATGCTGCCGAAATGGTAACAGGATTGCTTCGAGGAATGAATGCCTCCTAGCCTTGGCTCGACTTCGTGCTTGAGAGATAGCACCTAGTGGAGAGGTTTGCTTGTTTGAGTGACATTTTGTAGTGAGGTTTGCATTTGTAGTTTGGGTTTACTTGTGTAGTTCAGTTTATTGCATTTTATGTCATTTTCTGGAGTTGCTGATAACAGGGCTGAATCTATAGTTTCACTCATAAATCAAAAAATACAAAAAGAGTTGTTCTGGGTATTGTCTCATTGGTTTTCTCTGTTGGAAGAGACCCTTCGTGAATATTTGCAGATTTTAATACGAAGTTTATGATTTTATAAATAAAATTCGTCATTCCTTGTAGGGCGCCCTTTCTGGAGTGCTTTGGGATCCGTGCCATTAATTAATAGCCACTTTTAGCTGTCCTTTCTCATAACTAAGCTAGGCGCCATCTTCTTGAGGGTCTATTGCATCATATTTGAAGTCATTTGGGTTAGTTTTGAGTGAGTTGTGTGCATTTCATTGAGTTACTGTACTGCTGGTTATCATTTTCAGTCTTGGTTCTGTCATAACAGCTTGCATAGAATCTATCATTTGAGTTAGGTTTTGAAAGGAGAGACATTGAGAGTATTAAGGAAAGCATTGTACTTTGTTGCAGCATTGGGAACACTCTTATCTTGTGCTTAACAGATAAATCTCTGATATTGTAAGCTGAACAGTAGTACTGTCAGCATCTTTCTTATTCTTGCTAATCTCATATTTGTAACTGCCCACTGAATAAGTGGAAGAGGCTGGCTTGCCGCCTATCTACAGTTGAATTGCATTGTAATATCTTTCATCTCCGCCCTATGGTAGCTTCATTCCCACTCCGGGTTTGAAAGCACATTCTGGGTGTTGAGTTTATTCGAAGTTGCATTTGTATTTCTTTGAATCTCCACCAAATGGTCACCTCATTCCATTCTGGTTTGGGTAGCACATACTTGGTGTTGAGTTACTTTCAGTTGCAGTTCTGATTTATTGTACTGACGATCCTCTTGCCATATGATAGCCTCTCTCTTGTTGAGATTGAGTGCGCATTCTTGGCAAAGAGTTATATTGTAACTGTTGGTTGATTTATCTAACCCTAACGGGTTCCTTCTGTATGTTGTTGTAATTGCATTAAAAAATCGGAAAAAATTTGGTCTGGTTCATTACAATGGTTTTGCCTCATGAATGTTCCATTTGTGGTTCAGTGTTCTTATTGACACAACCCTTTGGTATTGGATTTTATGTTTTGGGTTTCTAAGGAGAGTGGCTCTACGTGGGTGCCAACGCACAAAGGGGTTGTCAAGATAACCCACGTTAGAGTTAGAGTAACAAGTGATAACCTAATTAATTAATTAGGGGGTGGGTAGTAAAACATTAATAAGTTAATTATGGATGCCTCGTCTGCTTGTTAAGGCTTTCATAGACTAAAGGTGGGCCGAGAAGGCTGTGGTTGGCATGATCGTTTCCTTGTCTTCATGAGAGGTTAACAGTTCCGCATGATTCACCCTATGGAGTGGCGCCTTGAGATAGGCAGTCAGGATAACCATAGATGGAGGTGGCACCTTGTGATAGGTTGTCCGGATAATCCATGTAAGGCCATGCGATAACACTCTCCTCTAGCATTCCCTTTGATTTGTTTTATTGAAATCCTCTGGAAGTGGTCTACTGTTATTATGACTTGATTTTTATTGATGTTATGTTATATGATTTATTGTTGTTATGTTTTGGAAGTGGTTTATTGTTTTTATGAAGTGATTTATTGACGTTCTATTTTTTTTGGGATGTGGTTTATTGAGGTTGTGATTATCCTTGTGTTCTTGTCACCCTTGTTTGATGATTGAGTCTTGTTGTTCTCTGTTTGGATGATCTTGGTCGAGGATTCTTTCTTGTTTACTCCTTAGCATGGGGGGTGGGTCTTCGGACCCACATGGTCAGGTGGAACATGCTAAGCACCCCATTGGGTCCCCAGTCAAGGATCGAGAGGTGCAGATTGGTGTCATTTGCGGTGACTCCAGAATTGTATCCGTCTTGGAGCCAGTTGTGATACTTTATACTTATCTCTTCAGTTGTTTCATACTATCTTGTCATATGGGTTTCGCTCATGTGTGGAATGCTTTGTATCGTTGTAACTCTTGAACATTGTAATGAAATGTAATGTTAAACCTTGTGCGGCTTTTGATCCATGGCAATTGTGATTTGATTTGTTGTATCTATGGAAACATGTCCCTTGAGTTTATATGATGATTGAGAGTTTATCATTATGAGTTAATCATGTATATGTTGTATATACGTATGTGGATGGTTTCTTATTAATGATTCAGCATGTATGTGTTACATATGTAAATGTTTAATTTGTTATGGATAATATCTTTGGCTTTCATTCTTTATCGTCGTTGTATGGATTTAAGTTTCTTAATGACTCCTCGTGTACCCCAAGGGATGTAAGTGTTAGTGAATTTGTTTAAATGAATTTCATGTCATAATTTAATGTGTATTTCATGTATGTTATGTACACTTTTCAAAAAAAAATTGTGATATTTGATGCTTTAGTTGTTCTTTGGGGTTCGCATGATGGGGCGTTACAAGAGAGATTAAAATTGTTTTAACCTCTATAAACCAAATAAAGAGAAGAAAATAGACATGGAAGCTCAAGAATATGATGATTCCTATTGATGGGTGTTTTTGCACTTTCTCAATACAGGCAGCACACAAGTGCACTACCTCTCTTGAAAGGTAAAATCTGGAACTAAGTTGTATACAATCACCCCAAGGTCTCGCGGGTGTCAGCTCATGATAATGCTTGGAATAGTTCAATTGGTTGATGTGATTTTTTGGTAATCACATGGCAGCCTTTATGGTTTAAAAAGCATGGGAACTTGGGTCTACAAATGGAGTTTCAAGGTGTTGGAAGTGAATGAATAGTGGTTTCCCACTCAAAACAACAAGTTGAAACCCATCTCAATCACCAAGTTTGACATTGTGATGGTGCTTGGAATCCTGGGTAAAAGCACAAAACTATGTCACACTTTCGGCCAAATAAATAGTTTTGAGCGAAATATTTTTGGCTGGAAAGGTTTCGAACGACTAGGTTTCAACCGAAACCACATGGCCTATTACATGGCACATAGGTTTCGGCTGAATCCCAAAAAATCAAAATTTTCCTTATCCCGCTTTGAAATTGGCTTTGAGATTGCATTTTTTAATGTGAGAGGTTTCTATAGAAAGGGTTTTGGTAGAAACTGTTTCTATAGAAAGGGTTTCGGCTGAAACCTTTTCCATAGAAATTGTTTCTACCGAAACTGTCTATGTGGCATCCTAGTTGGCAGCCAACTTAACTTTTTTCAAAATTTTCTGAAACTTTCAACTTTAGCTAAGAATTTCTTTAGTTAGAATGATTTTTCTGCAAAAAAAAAAAATACCCTTTGTAGAGCTCAGAGTGCAAAATCCAAATATATAATTTTTTTAATAATTTGATTAGTTTTAATATATTTTATTTTTAAAATAATGCAAGTAGGTTTTTAAAATGAAAAAAGAGGTTGATTACAAATTAAAAAAAAAATAGTAAAACTTATTAAAAAAATTTAAATCTTATATGGTGCAAAAGAGGAGGGAGTCTTCTTCAAAAGGGTATAATTTTTTTTTTGAGAATGATTAAAAAAATTGAAAATAGTTGACTGCCCGTGAAAACTATCAAATTCTAACATGTTTGACTTTAAAATGTTATTACGAGAAAAATATACATCAAAATTTGAAAAAAAAATTCCATGCACAAGATATTGAAGTTACCTATTTGGAGAAAAAAAAAATTAGGGAGAAATGAATTTTTTTTCAATTTTTTTCTTAACGGCCCGTGAAGTCACTCTTCTCTGAAATTTTCAGCATTCCAAAATCTGACCTTAAATTGATAAAAACATAATGAAAACATTTTTTTTTTAAATTTTAAAAATTACAGCAATAAAATTCATCAAAAGTTCTATATTTCATTAGTTTACACCATTTTGAAATTCAAAACATAAAGACCACTTTTATGTGCTCGAAGTTCAGAATTTTTGTTGTTGTTGGCTGATTCCTTTATAAAGTGTGACACAGGTTTGTGCTTTTACCCTCCTACTCTAACAAGGAGTTAAAAGAAATAGCAAAAGAGAAAAGGGTAAGAGAAGCTATTCTAAAACTAAACAATGAATGAACAGTAATAATGGAGGATGCTACAATAGATAGACTCCCATAAAACTAAGTTTTTCTTGACCAAGAGAAACCTAAAGCTACACAAAACTAGTGCAATCTTCTAAGTCTACATATTTTCATATTGTGCATTCACTTCATGAACATACAATTGAACTAAGTTGCAACAATGAAATAAACAAGCCAAAGCTAAATTTACACAGTAGTTTGTCATCAACAAGTGCCAAAATTATGGGCCAGAAGTCCATTAAATACCATAGCAACAACCACCATTAAAGACATCCAAGAAACTAACATAAAACTAACATGGAGGTTGAATCATGCATGCAAAATGAGGAAGCTCAAAGAAAACACCCAAAATAATGCAATCTTTCTTCTATTGCTACAAAATGTTTCCTACAACAATTCACTACTACTTACAAATGAGGAGTAAGCCCCTATTTATAGTTTTCCAAAATGAGAATGAATGGTTAGGATTCATTTGGAAAGAATGGCCCAGATTTGTTACAACTTAGGGTTTCACCTACCCCCAATATTTCACAATTTAAAATAGACTATTTTGTCCTCTTTCCTATTTTGTCTTGTAGTCTATTTTGTCTTTTAGTCATTGTAGTTGTTTTGTCCTCTAGCTTCCTTCCCTGCTATGGTAGAAAACTATCAAAGTTCGCCCTCTATTTGATATGTTTACAACATTCTTGCAGCCAATTGAGTGATTCTTCCTGTAGATTCGTGTTACTGAGAAGCAGATATGTTGCTCCTGATCTCAATGGATAGCTCCTTAATAATCGTTATCATTTGGTGAGGGATAAAACAACCCCCTCTTGTTTTTGACTTTGGTAGACAACCCTCTGACTCCTTGGCATTGACTTCTTTGGCATGCATTCACGTGGGCTTTAGCCTTCCTTGACAAGTTGATCATTGTTTATGCATACATCCCTCTGGCAATCTTCAACGTGCAACATCCATGAATTAAAATATTCTCCTTGTCTTGGTTCCATAGATTATCCTTGATTATCATCTCTTCTATAGTGATACCTTTTGTTTCTTGGTCCTCATTCCATAGAGTGACCTACATAAAGAACAAACCTCCTTTCAGAAGATTACTATTTAGATAAAATAATAACTAAGGGCAATGTTGATAGTATATAAAAAAAACATCATTCCAAGGATCCCATATGAAGATACTTTGAAACCTAGACTTGTTCAATGCCTGCCTCCATCATAAGAGAAAAGTTAATGATCTTCAAACTCCAGACACCCATGATCAATCCTAATTTATGCATATTGCACCTTTGAATTATAGGGAACGTACTTAGATTATTCGATTCCCCTTATCAATTCGTGGGAAGGTCATTAATCAAACAAATAGCTTTCCAATGCCTAAGTTCCTATCCTAGACTCAAGTGTTCAATTTCCCGAGAGGCCTCTTATCAGGTTTGAGATGATCAATTAGCCCTACATAGTTTTTTCCTTGTGACTACCCGTTGCTCCTTATTAATCATTCATTGGAGATTCTCTTTCAAATTCCTCCATGCCCCAACGTCAATTTTCTATAGGTACCAAATATCTCCTTCATTTCCCCCACAGCCCTAAGACTCTATGGGCCTGCCATGGTCATTCGCCCTCTTACCCAACAAACTCCTTATTGTCAGGATCGGTTCTAACACTCTCCCAACACCATATACCATTGTAGTACTTTATTAAGTTGATGAAGCTGCATAAGGGGCTAATGAAAATGTGTGACATTAGGACGGTAGTGTCTTATGAAAATCATTTGCACCATTTTCCTCAAAGGTTCCCTGATTATTTTGTAATGCAAAGTGTAGTGTTTAAATTAAATCCATTAGTGAATACGTATCCATTTTCCACATCTTCCCAGCATTTATAACGTATCGGGGTCCACATTGGAATATATCATAGTGCAATTTCAGAAGTTCATAGCTGAAGGGTAGCCAACAAGTTTTTTTTTTCTTTCGCTCCCTGAAATGCTCCGCAAGTGATGGTTTAGTCCTGGAATTGGTGTCATTTTACAATCCTTAATGATAAAAACAAACCCATTCAATAGACACCATTAGCAATCCTGTAGTCAACATATATTAGTCAACCACCTCTTTTGTAGGAACAAGGCATGGTTGCACCGTACAAAAGATATCATGCAGGAAACTTAATTGAGGACGTCGTAAAAGAATGGTGAAGGGAGTTGTGGCACCCGCCTGAGTGTCTTACATAGGTTTGAGAAACGGTGGTTAGTGGTTTGAAGAAGAGCCATTTAAATGGCTTGATGACGTGTGACTCCCACATGGAAGACGTTCGTAGAGTGGACTATGGGTAGAGGAGTGCAGAAAGCCAAGCTTAAGATGCTACTAAGATAACCGCAAAACCTGAACAACCACCCACACAATGAGCCTCGCAAAAACAAGCATCTTTCTTTCTTTATCAACAGAATGTATTTCGCTTCTTCCTTCGTGGTCCAATGTTTTTCCTTTTCTATTGTATCACTATTCTTGATCTACGTATAGCTGCGAATGCACTGGAGC
Organism: Sequoia sempervirens; assembly: GCA_007258455.2. Taxonomy (NCBI): domain Eukaryota; kingdom Viridiplantae; phylum Streptophyta; class Pinopsida; order Cupressales; family Cupressaceae; genus Sequoia; species Sequoia sempervirens. The sequence goes on along the minus strand of VDFB02281492.1, from coordinate 457,977,075 downwards.
CAATTGCCTCCCCTCAAAGTTTCCTATCTCTAATTAATTGACCCCATCAGATTTTAAATTTTTAAGAATTTTGTGGGAGCTTGAGTTGCGAGGGGATATGAGGATCTTTGTCCCATCACATCATCAATGTAATCATAGTAGACACCATTTTTTCTTTGGTTCCTTTCGCGGGACCTTTCCATCACCGATTCGAAGGAAATAAACACCTCCTCAGATTATTCTATCAATGTTCATTATTTTGGAAGGTTGTGCCATTTGAGCATTTATTAAGTATATTTTGTCTGAGATGCAGGCACTATCCATCTGCTCAGCTTCTATAGTTCTCCACTAGAGCCTATGCAACATCTGCTTCTCGTGAGTTTCGTTGTGCATAAACCCGACCATGTTTGTTGAGCAATAAAGACTTATGTTTCTTGCACTAAGGATTTGGCGTTGACTATTGCCCCTTTCATCATGAAAATGAAAATAGGATGGGATCTTATTAAAGACAACTTGGAGTCGCCTCACAACTTCGACCACATTGAATAGCATCCCCTCCATGCTATTGCCATACAAACGACTTGATTTTAATTATAGCAAAAGGCTAGCTTTAAGATGTCGTAAGAATAGCTCATACATCTACATTCTTCAATAGAATAGTCAAACACAAGCATATCACCCCAGCAATGTTATCATACTCGCATGTGTATTGACATATTGCCACGTCTAGCTTACTAGATGAAATGATATTGTGTATTTTATGAACTTAGTCTCGATCTATTACATTCTCTTAAGGATATTATGTGTGAAATGGCAGAGAGAGCTAAAACATGGGGGATCAAGTGGGATGGGATTAGACAGGAATTGCATCATACAGAAATGAGAGGTGCAAGCTCCACGATGCGAGAGTCTGCATGGGTTGTGCCACAAATAGCAACAATAAGGGAATGACTGCCTGCATCTAATCGCCCGCAAAGAGTGATGGTGTACTTGTTTCATCATACATCAGGTTGGCGACCTGTAGACAATGGAAATGTGCATGAAAATCTCGATTTGAGGTGTCTCCTCTTCAATATTCAATGTGTTCCATTATTTTAACAGCCCAGTACCTCAGTTCCTTCATTAATCTTGATTCATGAATTGCCATCACCATTTAATGTCGTCGTCACCAGTCAGGTTGTTTTCTTTGTAGGGTCAGTATGTATCATGTGACCCACCAATCAATCACCTTCCTTCATGCTTCAATGTCTTACAAGGAAGTTTCAAGTCTTCATACTACAATATTTAATAGTTAATATTGCCTAACAAAGAGCCTATGAGAGAATCATATGGGAATGTCGAAGGTTCATGCCCTTCACAGGGAAACAACTTTGGGCTACCTAGCAAAATCGCTGCCTTAGACAATCATTAAGTTGATGGCTCTCGCAACAAGAAATCATGCCACCCTTTGGTGCAAATCTCACCCAAGTTACTCCATAATCATGCTATATCTCGATCACCACTAATAATTGCCCCCTTTGAATTGGCCCGCTACTCTCGTTTGGCATAAATGTGATGTGCCATTCCCTATGAATAATGGTAATGCGAGGGGCCAAGACGGGTAAGCCGAAGAAAAACGGAAAAGGCACCCATGGCTTTCACAACAAAATTTCCTACATATGAACAGTGGTGCACCTCATTATAATGTCCTTAATTGATGTTCTCATACACAAGAGTTAATCCAATCAACTTTAATTATTTTACTGAGTGCCATCCAATCATGATTCACGCATTGGTCCACTTCTCTTGGCCATTCAGGTTTTGCTTTCCAAGGATTCTCATATCAAATAATCCTTCTCTCCTTTTAATTGATCCATTCCTTCCCTTTAAATACTTTTTTCACATATCAACTCTAATGTTCCAATGGGGGTATATCACTATAGCTTGTAACTTTTATCCAATACAATGAAATTGCAGATTGTAAGGTCGCGTAGGTTTAAATCACTTTGTTGCTTTAATTAATGATCACTTCACCTTCCTCGAGCATGCTCTCTCTATATCTAGGGAACATATTAATCCATCATGTCCTTGAGGGACCCAACCATGAACACATCCTTTGTTTGTGGGAAAATAATGCAGGGAGGTTGTTAGGGGATGTCATTTTAGAACGGTTGAGTGAGTAATGGCATCTGCCTAGCCAAGGCTTGCAAGGAGTGAAAGCGGAGAACATTGCGTGAGAAGCTACCATAGAGAGTGGAATGTAGGCTATCGAGTGTAGGAGGCAAGGATGGAAATGTTGTTAAGAGGATGGCATGAGAGATGGAGACACCCACATGGGAGACATCTGTCGAGTGGAATACGGGAAAGGAAGCATGAGACACAAAGGTGAAGTCGCCACTAGATGACCGCACCGATCAAAAGCTCACCCAAGAATTCTTACATTCATGTCACCTTCATGCATAGGCTTTGTCTACCATCTTTCATGAATTTTTCATGATATCATCCTTTATTCAATTGGATTCTACTTTCACAAGACCAAGAAATTCATAGCATGCGTTCTTGAATTTAGCATTCCTTTCTCAAGTCTATCTTATGTGTTGAACAAAGTAGAGAGATCTTAGACTTATGGGTTTCAAATTATTGTGTTCCCCCCCACTAAACAAGGAAAGAATGCAAGGACTTCAAAGGGGAAACATCATGCAGGTGAGGCACACCCCAATGTTGCAAGGAGTGTAATGTGAAAATCTGCTGAGACAATGCCATCTGTGGGAGGAACGTGTAGGAACACCATTCAGGATTTTCATTTGGGAACAGTCAAATAGATGATGGCCTCCATCTAGCTAAAACCCACAAAATGATATGTGGAACAAGGGCGTGTAGGTGGCATTGATTGGGATGGAAAGACAAGGGAAAAAGTCTACATGACAACCTTCGCCAAACTCAGAATTGCATAAACATTTTCTTTATGTCAGTTTTTTCACAATCTTCACAAGTTATTTATCTTATGAACATAGTTTGAAGATTTGTGGGAAGCATAGGCATGAGGCAGATTTCATGTAAACACCGTGAAACGACACTTCCTGGGCAATGCGAAGAATGGTGGTCTTTATGCATGTATCATCGATAAAGGGAAAAAATCCTAAAAGAATCAAAGGAACCACCATAGGCATCATGATCATTAGACTTTTCAATGCAAGAATATGGGAGATCTAAATGCGGAAGTCAAAGGATCTGTTGTCCAGAGAGCATTGGCAGAGACAGCAATGAAATGGGCACATTGGCCCGCAAAGGGAGACTCGCACATGCAGATCTGTCAGGGGCAATGATCATGTAGTGTCCCTCCAGTTCCGACACTTGGTTTTAGTTTGTCTTTGTTCAGTTGATAGTTACTTATGATATTTGGTTGGTTGTTTTTATTTATGAATCCAAGATTATGTGGATTTTAGATTGTGGATGATTCATTGGATATGGTGATTATGTTGTTTTATTACTACATGGATGATACACTAGACATCGAGATCATTTGATTATGTTTGTGTGATGTAATTATGGTAGACATGTGTGTGACATGGTTAATGTTGTTATGAGTTTTAATTGATTATCATGTTGTGATTTATGATTATAGTGTAATGATGCTTGTTAGTCTTGGTGAAGAAGACAGTGTAGCACTACTCACTTATGAGTATCCTGTTACGCTGCGATTCTTCTTCACGGTGTGTTTTCCAATATGTGATAATATGTTTAACATGCGATGTTTTATGCAGATACAGGTACCGGGTATCAGCTCCACCTGCTTGTCAGGTCTGAGCGTACCCTAATCCAATTAAATCATGTTGATTTGGAGATAGTGTTAGGTCCTTGTTTAACCATCATTCTTCGTTGAATAAGTATCCTATTGTTGCCCATTGTCATTTGTTGTTTTGTCTTGTCGTGTCAATTTCGTCAGTGTTATTTTATTTGAAAATTAATTACTGTTTAATTTAGTTAAATGTCTAATTTGTTGATATATTGATTAAAAGCAAATTTGTTTAAATATTAGAATAAACGTTTATGTTATGTTTATTGTTTAATTTAGTAATTTAAATTAAGCAAGTCATTTGATTAAAAGAAAATGTGAAAATTGTAAAAAGGTATTTCTTTAAAAGTAATTAATGAGTTACTTGTACAAATATAATTTAAGTGAAAAGCAAGTATTTTAAAAGAGTTAATTTCGAAAAGTTAAAATATCTGAAATATGACCTGAAGGAAAATATCTTTGATATTTAATGTTTTTTAACTGCATGAGAAATTGGAGGAATGCATGTTTACAAACACTAAGTTGTAACTTGAGATAATAAATTTGCATTAATTAGCCTTTAGAGGTGGGAATTTCATTCACGGGAAATGGTAGGAAGAATTTTCACGGCAGGCACGACAATATTCTGGAAAAGGATTCTTCACAGGATTAGTTAGTTTTTCAGAAACTTTGTGATAAGATATTTGGTGGCTTGATTGTGAATTGGGCCAAAAGGATCGTAATAATCAAAGTTTGCAGCTACAAATACTGGGAAAATCTTTCGGAAATACTCTGCTACTCAGCAAATCAGGTTTTGTTGTGATTCATTTTTGCTTGTATTCATTTGAATTATGTTGCAGACAAAGTTGTGTTCTTATTTGTTTCATTGTTTCCTCAAGATTTGTCTCTGCCTTGCATTAATAACTTTCTTCACAATTTGAGAATTACTTCTGATGCATGGGTAGTCTCTCTCTGTATAAATTAGGTTTCAGAATTTCTAGTCTCCCCATTCGAAGGTGGATGCAGATTTACTTCCCTATTCCTCTTTCTTTCTTGTTGCATGTGCAGCTCTCATTCGCTAACTGCACAACGACATGCACCCTGCACATAAACAAGATAATAATATGAGAATAATTTCCTAAATGTTTATTGATTTCAACGAAATGAGAGCTTCAGCATTGTGTGTATTCAGTATAATATTCCTTGCCTTTAGGACCTGCGCACCACTGAAGAAATATATATTCTCTCTTTTGTCTATTAGAAACCTTGTTGAAGATGCTAGAGCCATCCCTGTTTAGCTTTACCAATGTTTAGGATCTGATCTATTCTCTATGCGCCCTCTAAAATCTAAAGGTTCACATAACTACTTGATTTTGTTGGAAATCTTTTACATTTGTAGCCTTTTTACTAGTGTAGCGCTTAAGTACAGAGTGATGTAGAGATTTGAGTAATCTCTCTGTCTCCAATGTCGACCTGTCAAAGTGTAGCACTATAACCTAATAGAAAACATTAAGGGATTAAATATGGTTCTTTTTCCCCTGATTTCCTTTCGTTGCCAGTCACTGCAACCACACTTGAGTATGTTAGGGTGTATAGAATTAAAAGATCTTTCTAATGCTTTTCACAACCTTGTACAGTTGTAGCGTGTGGACATAAAAGTTAGTAAAGGTTAAAAAATAAAATTAGATTATGGTTTCCTTGGCAATTCGTCACATCTGGTGCACTTAAAATAGAAGGTTATAGAGGATTAAATTAGCCCCTAAATTCTTTGTAACCTGTCACAGGTGGAAGTTTCTCTTGAGTCACCACACAATCCTCTCTACCCATTTCCCTCAGACTTCTCATTACTTCTAATCGATGTTGAAAATGGTCTTGTGATGTTAGTTCATTCCATACTTGTGTACACAGCTTGGTGACGCCTGAAATCTTCAATTAATTTGTCTGGGCTATATTCCTCTTTCCTGAAACTTTCGCATGCAGATACTTGATGATATCCCTTAAAGTATGTATTTTTCAGTTAAACCATAGAGCCTGTCTTAAAACAGCAGACTAAGTGTGTAATATTTGTCCTCTTCCTCCTGGTAAATGTGAATCCTTGGAAATGTATTAAAATAAAACTATAGCTGTAGACTGAAACTTCATCCGGAAATAATGGTGATTGTTACCTTTCCACGCTTGGTGCACACTTATTCATTAGTGTGTAATCGTATGTAAGGCGTATGTCTTTTGTCATTAGCATTCATCTATTATCTTAGACTATAAATAATCATATAAATATAGAAGTTGTTCATTTCCACCTTTCATGAGTCTTTGTTCCTTTTATCACTGATGACAATTTATGTTAGGCTGAATATTTAGTTAGTTTTATTGAATATCCATTCCATATTGGTGGAGGACGTATATGTGGAGTGTGAATACAATGAAGATCATAGTTACAAAATCTATAATGCATATTGCATGGCGTCAACTTTCATTTAGAAATACTTTGTTTGAAATTAAAGTATTGCCTGCAAGCTTCTTTCAAATGAGTCATTTTAAGAGTGAACCTTGCGCATGAATATTAGTATAAAAGAAATCATTATTTGCATATTTCCCTTGCTACTTTCATACCGATTTTGGAGGGGAGCTTTAGCTAATTTCCTTTCCTGTTAGCGCATATTCTCTATTTGAAAGTGTAATTGTTATCTGACTTACACTTGAGAATATCGTATTCTCTAAATCACTGATTATGTCGTAATCCCATGTTCATGCATAGCCAACTGGAGTTTGTAGATAGTAATTGTTAAAATACTCTTTTAGTTTTTTAAAATGCAATGCATGGGAGTTTAATTACTTTTATTTAACTGTAAGTTATCTGATCCTCAAGTCTAGTAGTGACCTTAATTTGGTCTTACAAGTCTATCCTTTTCTTTGCATACTTTAACACGTTAGTTTAGTACCCATTTTGCATGGCATGAAATTCTCATTCACAGCTGTAAACAAATAGATTTGATTATATTATTATAATGGAATTTGATTTAGCTTCAGTTTTATTTATATACATTATGATACATAATAGTTTTGTTTATATTGTAATTAGAAAATTACAATATTAAGTTTATTATACTTTTTGTTGTTTGAATACAATGATTTCACTTGGGGTATAGCTTTGTTCAATTTGTGGTTATTTATGTGGCATTTTGAAGATTATGATTTTTTCCTCAATAGAGATGTAAAACATACGTGATGGGTATTTAATATTGTTGATGATATATTATGGCCAAAGAATAAATCAACTTTATAGTCTTATTTCAATGAATTTGGTTAAGAAATTTATGATCTATGTTTCTTTATTCCTGAGGCTAGGAGGTCAATATGAACCATGAGATTAAATGTTGTTTATTGATGTTTTATACTCCTTGTGGTTCTATTTTGGACTTGCCATGCAAAAGTTATTTTTCACCTTGTGGTGTTTCTAATTGTTCCACGATTGAACTATGAATGAGTTATGTTATGTTATGGTAGTGTTTTATACGCATGTTGGCAGTCCTTGGTATATGGATGTTGCGTCATGTTTCTAGGAAGAGTGGTTTGCAATAGGGGCCGGAACCCTAAGTGGTTGCCAGGGTAACTTATCGTGGGTTTCTTTTAATTCAGTGAAAACTTTAATAAATAAACCTGGGGGTTCATTAAATAATAAAGATTAATAGAATGCCTCACCTAGCACCTTAATGCTCATTTAGATTAAGGGTAGGTTTAGAAGGCCTGGAATGGCTTGTCATCTACCTTGTTTTTCTGAAAGGTGATTCGACACCACATGAGTTTGTCTAGGGGCTGGGAATCAGTAGAGACTGCCAGGGTAACTCTGAAAGAGGGCCGGTAGTCTAGGAAGATTCACCAGGGTAACTTAGAACAACTATGTGATGACAATCTGTCCTGATGCATAATTGTAGTCTCTTGTGAAGAGTTAACTGTTATATTGTGATCGTCTCTGGAATCATATATTGTGGATACTTAGGTTTGATGTGGTCATGTTTTTATGTGTAGTCAGCCATGTAATGTAATGTATGTTCTTGGTTGTTGTTGCTTGTATTATGGACTTATCACTATCTCCTAGCACAGAGGGACTGGACCTTCGGCTTCCACGCGGTTGGGTGGAAACTATGCTACACCTTCATTGGAATTCTCTTACAGATGGCACTATATATTTGTAGCAGATTCCTATTACTTCTTTGTTCGTGACGATGGATGTTGAACGTGTTCGGAGATGTGGATATTTGATATGAGGAGATCATTACCCTATTTGTATAATTACCTCATGTTTATGAGCGTACTCTTTGTAACATCATTATGATGTATTGAGATTTATGAGAATCTCACTGGATGTAATCTGAATATATATAAATACCTTGATTATTTAAGTTTTGAAAAGTGGATCATTTAAGAATGTGAAATGTATTCATTCTTTATGATTTTTAATTTATGGTAAGATGTTCTTAATATTAATGTTAAAGTAACGTCTTCTTGGAATCTACTTGACATTGTTTAAACGAATGACTTTTAAAAAATATATATATATTCGGTTAATTTGCTAATTAATTCTTTGTCCTTTGGATTCCCTATCGGGGCGTTACAGATCACTTGGTTGAGGTCAAGACGAAGAAGTTGAATGTGGATCCCACCATGCGGCTAGAAGTTAAGGGGAGGTCGCTACTTAGCGGTGAAGCACAACTTGATCAAGGCTGCAAAAAGAATGAAGAGGTATGCAGACTCAGGGAGGATGCATTTGGAGTTCAAGGTTGGTGACAGGGTCTTCTTGAAGATGGATCTGGTTCAGTTTAGACCACCCAGGGGGTTGAGTCCAGCATTGGCTCGAAGGTTTGATGGGCCTTTCACCATGACACAAAGGGTCAGTAAGGTCACATATAAACTGAAGTTGCCAAACCATATGAGAGTCCACATTTTTCTCCATTTCAGTCAGCTCTATCCATATCATGAGGATAAGCAAGACAACAACAGAAATGTGCCAACAAGGGGGCCAATGAATGTCTTGGGCAGGCCAGGCTTGGAGGTGCAAGAGGTGATTGTTGTTAGGGAGAGAGGATTTGGGAACAGAAGTGGAAGGAATTCTTAGTTCATTGGCAGGGCCAGCCCAGAGATGAGGCACCATGGGAATGAGCTGAGATTTTGTGGAAGTATGAGGACAAGGTGTTGGAGTTCTTGGAGAAGGACTCCACCACTCCCTTCTAATCACTTAGAGAAGCAATGGGGCCTCCGTAGCAAGAGTGTCAAGGACAATGTTGCCAGCGTTGGGGACATCACCTAATTTAGAGTGGGGGAGGATTTAAGGGGGTGTGTCCAAAATACAAACTAGGGTTACATGTGGGGAGCTTCATCTAGGTTGAGCATAGTAGGCGAGTCATGGGGAGGTGAGCTGAAGTGTAGGAAATTTCGGGGTTAGGCGTGGGGAGCTTGATTCGGGTTGAGAAAAGTAGGCGAGCCGTGGTGAGGTGAGCTGAGTTGAGTTCTTGAAAAGTTCGGAGCTCAAGGTTCATGTGAGCCAAGGCAGGTAGAATGTTTTGACCAATTCCTTGGAGAACCAAAGTGGGGTGTTGACATGGTGTTGGGGATGTGGGATTCCTCAGTGCACAAGCATCATGGAGACTTCCTAAGGCCGAGTCAAGGGGGAGTTCAGATGGAACATTGGCTTCCTAGGCCAAAACTAGTGCGAGTCAGAATGGAGGACTTTGGGGGATTGGGCAAAATTTTGGCGTCATCCTACCGTGGTCTGGGATTCATACAAATAACTCTTATGGGGGAATGATAGTACCCCAACCGCAACACAAGAGTTGTGTTCTAGTGTGTTCTTATTCAGCACGCAAAGTGTCATGGTGGGGAAACCCAAGGAGGCACATATAGTGATCACAGTGCAGAGAGCTTACAGAGTGATCAGGGTGGAGGATGAGATGGATGCATTGAGTAGTGGTGCTATGTTCAGAGGGTGAAGCAGAGACTATGAGCGGTGCAGTGAGTTGGACTTGGATATCCCATGGGGAGGGGTCCTGGGTCTTGGTGGTGGACTTGGAGTTCTCGTGGGGAGGGGACCTGGGTCTTGGAGTGGGGATTCTTCTGGGAGCCATGAGAGGTCTTTTAGTTGATTGAACCACAGTGCAGTTCTGAAGTGTTCAGGGATCACAGGATTTGGAAGCAACGTGAAGAGCTACAGCCAGGGGCAAGATCTCAAAGTTGGATCGCAACTTGAAGATTTGGTGCAGACCTAGGGGTGGGAACTGTAATTGAGTTCTTGGGTAGAACTCAGGGTAGTGAACAAAATTTTGTTGTAATTGAATGTAGACTAGGCCAGGGGCCATTTGCAATCAATAAAGCTATCCATTTACTCCACTCTTGGTGTTGCATTGTCTCTTGTGTAAATATTGGTTTGCATTGCATTGTATTGTATATAAGTTGCATTGTTGGTGTAAGTTCTACTATGAATTGGTTGTTTTGGTGAGTTGGTGTTTGTAGGTTTTGAGCTTGGGTGGTTTGGAGGCATAGTCTGGGCCCTTGGTCACATTTGAATCCCGTGGACAAGTGAAGAAAAGAGTGTTGGTGCTACAGAGAGGCTTGGCCTGCGAGGCCCAATGGACGCGGCAAAATAATTTGATGCAAGACCCACCATGCGGGCAGAAGTACGAAGCTGCTCATTAATCGAACAACAAAGGGGTAGTGGCATTGCACAAAGGGAGACCCACAGGCATGGGCCTGTAGGGCTTGGAGGATGTCAGGGCAATGGACAAAGGGAAACCTGCAGTGGCATTTCCACAAAAGCCAAAGACTTAGGGAATTTCAGTTAGGTGAATTTGGTCGAGGAGGGCTTGGTAGTTTTAAGGCATGTGACCAACTTTGGCTTAGGAATAGGGGTACACAAAGCGAGGCGGGAGAAAAAATAACCCACCAGAAATGGGGAAAAAAAGGGGGGGTCCTTGCCTTTGGGAAGGTGTGTGTGCAAAATATGCACAACAAATGGTGACAACAAACTGGAATCATGAACCCAAAATCTCTGGTTTCAATCTTCACATTAGGTCAAACAAACCAAACACTCAACCAAAGGACCAAAACCACTGGCCAATCCAACCTTTTGTATGCTGAAAATCCAAGTGTGTGCAGATGCATTAATTCCCATCCTTGAGTCACTACAAGAACCCAATCTCTGTCAAGTTAGGCTGCGTTATTGATTCTAAGTCCAAAAGCATCTCAGACATTGCCTCGCTACCAGTCAAGAATCCATAGCCTCGATGATGTTGTCGCTATGATTCTCTCAAACATTTCTCTACTGTTGGTCAGGTGTTCATAGCCCTGGTAGAGTTGTCTGTAACCCCCTGAAGGTTGAATTTCTTTCTTTTGATTTTCATTATTTTCTTTTGTTCTTTCATTTTGTTCATTTCTTTTTATTTTTCTTTTTTCAATTCTTTTCATTTCATCCTGCATGCAACGAAGCCTACACTCATGGCTAAGAATCATAGTGGCGTTGAAGCAAAATTTTAGATTTTTCACTTAACTGGACTTCACAAAGGAACCTGCAATGACCTCTAGATTCTTTAAAGTGTGAAAGATGTAAGATTTCATAATACATTAGGAAAGGATGAGACTAACGACTTATCCACTTTGAATCAAACATCCAGGTCACTAGACACTAACAGAAGACCTTCACCGTCCACTCCAAAAATTTAATTAAATTTTATCAAAGAAATACATAGAAAAACCCCTAGGCAATAAAATGATTGTTGTGTATGCAAACAGGCCTAGCGACAAGCAGAAGGGACCCCACAAAGAAGCAAAGCAGAAGAAAACTGAAAGGAAACAGAAAGAAAATGGAAAGAAAACACTAAGGAAACTAATCTAAAGCAAAATGTATGGCAAACCAACAAACCTAACGAAAGCGGGAAAGTTGAACTATATACACGAAACCTACACTACCCAAAAACAAATTTGTACAAAGATATTTACAAAGGACCACATTCATGCAAGGCAAATCGACATTTATGCCTGTTAGATTTAGTAATGCATGTACAAGCAGAAGGGAAATCGTACAGTTCTAAGCCATGCAAGCTTGTCTTTATATTTAGAAAAATGAAGTTCAATGTTGTAGCATTCAAATTCAATAACACATCCAAGAAAAACTAAAATTTGAGCTGGTTCATTAAACCCATGGTCAATCCACAAACAAGTTCACCTTCCCTCGTTCCCATAATAAAAATGATAAGCACAGCTACAAGTAATCATTGTAGTAAGGAAATATAGAACCTAGATGTTGCCATGCAAAGGTGGCAATTTTTTACAGTTGAGAGAGAGCACTGTACCTTAGGTCATTCTATTGGCAGCCTCGGTTGGATGCAATGGATGGCACAACATCCTTGATTCTAGAGTTTCAAAAGGCAGAGAAAATTATTCATCCAATCTGTCTTCCAAGCCCCCAGTGGGATCCACAACCTCCATTGGTCGTTCTTTGAGAATATACACTTCATCTCGCTGATCTTCAGTAATCCATGGCTTCACCTAATTACTGTCTTTGAAAGGTAGTGCATTGTCCCATCCCATTTCCCTTGTGTTGATCTCAATTTTCTTATGGCTCATGTCATAAAAAACATGATATGGACGAATCTGTTATGTTACAACTCTCAGAATGCATAGGAGGATCAACAATAGACAAGGAGGAAATCCCCCTAGTCGCAGCCTATAGTTGAAAGGGTATATCATCTTTGGGGTAATCTGTCAAGACATCCTTACCTTGGTCTTCTCCTCTTTGCAATTCATGTGGCTCATTAGGAGGTTCACTTGTTTCCTCTTGTTCATTGTCACTATGGATGGAAATAGAGTCCCTCTCCCAATCTAGGAGCTCTAATTTTTCATTGTCTGGAGGCTCGGATGATATGTCCTCATCAATAACATCCTCTAAAATGTATTCTTCCTCAATGTCAATATACCTCTGCAATATAGCTCCCAACAAAAAGAAGTCATCAATTGACAGTACCTCCTCAAGGGGACCAAAATTTAGTATGTGATTTTCCTCCAAGGATTCCCCATAAAGTCTATCATCAATCACATATAAATTATCTTCAAGAGGAAAAGACTCTTGATGTTCAATGGATAGCTCTCCCACTTGATCTACTTCTTCATTGAGAGATTTGGGACTATGTTGTTCTCCTTCTGTTGTTGCCCCAATTCCTTCTTGGGGGCTTCCTTCAGAAAATTCATCACTTGGTTTTGGTTCTTGGACTTCTAGCTCAATTCTGGAAGCAACTGCAAGAGGTTAGGCACTTGGCTACTCCACTTTTTCTTTAATCTATTTGGTGACCTCTTGAAATAGCTCACACATGAACTCTAAATGTGCCAAATCATGGAGCCTGGACCATCCCAGTAGCAATAACACTTCCAAATCCACTTGGTATCTCAGCTCTGACCAATCCCTCATGAGCCTTAGGATGAGTTCATTATATCATTCCATCACTGTATCATCTTCAGCACTTGGGAAGGAACTTTGATAGTGGACTGCCTCCGCTTGTGGTTGTTCCTACTCATCTTGATCTTCCTTTTTAGATGTTTGATTTCCTTCACCTATGGAGAAGAGGTATTCTAATCTTATTTCACTTATGCTTTCATCATCATTTTCTGCTGCCCCAAGGCTTTAAACCTCTTCTTTTTTACTTTTAGGATCTGTGTTGGTTGTCCCAACATGTATTGCTGCAAATTCTTCCGATTCATCTTTTGTATAGTGCTTCTCAACTACTAAATGTTCTTCTTCCTAAGTGGAGGATTTCCCTTCACCTATGGAGAAAATATCTTTTGATCCCTTTCCAACTAAACTTTCATCAAGGTTCCATGTTGTCCCAAGGAACTCAATTTATCCCTCTTGATTCTCAATCTCTATGTAGGCTGACCTAGCACTTCTATAGAATTTCTTGGCTCAGCTGCACTGTGTTGTCCTCCAAATTTTGGCAGCTCTCCTACCTCAGTAGATGAATTCTCTTCATTAAGAATGGGTTTTCCTACCTTGTTCAAATAGCTCCTAGCTTGGGTAATGATGTCTACACATGATGGGAAAATAAATTCTAAATGTGGTGAATTATGGACCCTGCCCCACTTAGACATCAAGACTTCCTCTAGTCTTAGTTCATCCTTGGTGCCCAAGTGTTCTTGGATCAACTCCTTGAAGACTCTGGCTATCATGTTAGAAAATTATTCTTTTGGATCTGCAAGATCTAAGGGATGATATATTTCCTAGAAGGGGATCTCTCCTTGCAAAACCATTTCAATCTTGCCCAAGAATGTTAGACATTCCAATTCATTGTGCTTGCGAGTGTCATGGATTCTACATTTTTCTGCCAAAGAAAAGTGTTGCAATGGCTTCCTCAATCTCCTATTTAAATTTTCTTGTAGTTGAGTGATGTTGACTTGAAGTTGCTACTCCATCTCAGCTTAGATGTTGCCTTGTCTTCAAAACATATGATGAGATCTTCCTAAGATATTCAACTTCTAGCTTTGTAGCCTTGTGTTCAGCAATGCCCTCCTTCTAGCACCATTTCTGTTGATGGGTGTTTTTTCACTTTCTCAACCAGGTAGCACACAAGTTCACTACCTCTCTTGAAAGGTAAAAATCTCCAACTAATTTGTAGACAATCACCCCAATATCTTGCGGGTGTCGGGTCATGACAATGCTTGGAATAGTTCAATTGGTTGATATGATTTGTTGGTCATCACAGGGTGTCCTTTATGGTTTACAAAGCATAGGAAGGTGGGTCTACAAATGGAGTTTCAAGGTGCTGGAAGTGAATGAACAGTGGCTGCCCACTCAAAATAGAAATTTGAAACCCATCTCAATCACCAAGTTTGACATTGTGATAGTGCTTGGAATCCTACTCTAACAAGGAGTTAAAAGAAATAGAAAAAGAGAAAGGGGTAAGAGAATCTATTCTAAATCTAAACTATGAATGAACAGTAATAATGTAGGATGCTATAGTAGACAGACTCCCATAAAACTGAGTTTTTCTTGACCAAGAGAAATCTAAAGCTACACAAAAATTGTGCAATCTTCTAAGGTCTGTAGATTTTCAGATTGTGCATTCACTTCATGAACATACAATTGAACTAAGTTGCAAAAATGAAATAAACAAGTCCAGGATAACTTTACATAGTAGTTTGTCATCAAATACCATAGCAGCAACCATAGCATAGCAATAACCACCATTAAAGACATCCAAGAAACTAACAATCTAAAACTAACATGGAGGTTGAATCATGCATGCAAAATGAGAAAGCTCAAAGAAAACACCCAAAATAATGCAATGCTTCCTACAACAATTCATCAATACTTACAAATGAGGAGCAAGCCCCTATTTATAGTTTTCCAAAAGGAGAATGAATGGTCAGGATTCATTTGGAATGAATGGCCACAATTTTTTACAACTTAGGGTTTCACCTATCCACAATATTTCACAATTTAAAATAAACTATTTTTTCCTCTTCCCTATTTTGTCTTGTAGTCTATTTTGTCTTTTAGTCACTGTACTTGTTTTGTCCTCTAGTTGCCTTCCCTATTGTGGTAGAAAACTATCAAAGTCTACCCTCTATCTGATATGTTTACAACATTATTGTAGCCGATTGAGCGGTTCTTCTTGTAGATTCATGTTACTAAGAAGCAGATATGTTGCTCCTAATCTCAGTGGACAACATCTTAATAATCGTTATCATTTAATGAGGGATAAAATAGTTCCTTCTTGTCTCTAACTTTGGTAGATAGCCCTCTGACTCCTTGGCATTGACTTCTTTGGCATGCATTCACATGGGCTTTAGCCTTCCTACAAGTTGATCATTGTTTATGCAGACATCCCTTTGGTAATCTTCAACATGCAACATATGTGAATTAAAATATTCTCCTTGTCCTGGTTCCACAAATGATCCTTGATTATCGTCTCTTCGACAATGATACCTTTTTTTTTTTCTCGGTCCTCATTCCATAGAGTGACTTGCACAATGAACAAACATCCTTTTAGAAGATTACTATTAAGATCAAATAATAACTAAGGGCATGCTGGTTGTATATAAAAAAACCATTGTTCCAAGGATACCATATAAAGATACTTTGAAACCTAGACTTGTTCAATGCCTACCTCCATCATAAGAGCAAAGCTAATGATCTTCAAACTCCAGACACCCATGATGAATCCCAATTTATGCACATTGCACCTTTGAATTATGGGTTACATACTTAGATTATTTGATTCCCCTTATCAATTCTTGGGAACATCATTAATCAAACAAATAGCTTTCCCATGCCTATGTTACTGTATCGAAGTCAAAGTGTTCAATTTCCCGAGAGGCCTCTTATTAGGTTTGAGATGATCAATTAGCCCTACATAGATTATGCCTTGTGACTACCCGTTGCTCATTATTAATCATTCATTGGAGATTCTCTTTCAAATTCCTCCATGCCCCAATGTCAATTTGTTGTAGCTACCAAATATCTCCTTCATTTCCCCCGCAGCCCTAGGACTCTACGAGCCAGCCATGGTCATTCTCCCTCTTACCCAACGAACTCCTTGTTGACAAGATCGCTTTTGACACTCACGCAACGCCATATACCATTGTAGTACTTTACTAAGTTGATGAAGCCACATAAGGGACTGATGACAATGTGTGACATTAGGATGGCGATGTCTTATGAAAATTGTTTGCACTATTTTCCTCAAAGGTTCCCTGATTTTTTTCTAAAGCAAAGTGCAGCGTTTAAAGTAAATCCACTAGCAAATAATTTTGTATCCATTTTCCACGTCTTCCTAGCATTTATAACGTATCGGGCTCCACATTGGAATATATCATAGTGCAATTTTAGAATGTCACAGCCGAAGGGTAGCCAACAAGTTTTTTTTTTTCTTTCGCTCCTCGAAATGCTCCGCAAGTGATGGTTTTATCCTAAAATTGGTGTCATTTTACAATCCTTGATGATAAAAACAAACCCATTCAATAGATGCCATTAGCAACCCCTTAGTCAACATTTATGGGACTGCCACCTCTTTTGCAAGAATAAAGCATGGTTGTGTTGTGCGAAAGATATCGTGCAAGAAACTTAATTGCGGACGTCATAAAAGAACGATGAAGGGAGTCGTGATACCCGCCTGAGTGTCTGCCATAGGTTTGAGAAATGGTGGTTAGCGATTTGAAGAAGAGCCATTTAAACAACTTGATGATGTGCGGCCCCCACATGGAAGATGTCCGTAGAGTGGACTGCGGAAAAAGGAGTGCAGAAAGCCAATGTTAAGATGCCACTAAGATAATGGAAAACCTTGAACAGCCACCCACACAATAAGCCTTGCAAAAATAAGCATCTTTCTTTCTTCATCATCTAAATGCATTTTGCTTCTTCCTTCATGACCCAATGTTTTTCCTTTGCTCTTGTATCACTATTCTTGATCTACCTATGGCTTCGAATGCACTGGATCCAATTGCCTCCCCTCAAAGTTTCCTATCATTAATTAATTGACTCCATCAAGTTTTAAACTTTTAAGACTTTTGCGGGAGCTTTAGTTGCGAGGGGATATGAGGATCTTTGTCCCATCACGTTGTCGATGTAACCATAGTAGACACCATCATTTATTTGGTTCCCATCGCAGGGCCTTTCCATCACCGATTTGAAGGCAATAAACACCTCCTTAGATTGTTCTCTCAATGTTTGTTCTTTTGGAAGGATGCACCATTTGACCATTTATTAAGTATATTTTGTCTAAGATGCAGGAACTATCCATCTACTTAGCTTCTACCGTTCTCCACCAGAGCCCGCGCAATGTTCGCTTCTCATGAATTTCTTTGCACATAAACTCGACCATGTCAATCGAGCGGTAAAGACTTCTGTTGCTTGCACTGAAGATTTGGCACTGACTGTCACCTCTTTCATCATGAAAATGAAAATAGGTTGGGATCTTATTCAAGACGACACTGGAGTTGCCTCAATACTTTGACCACATTTAATAGCATCCCCTCCATGCTACTACCATACAAACGACTTGATTTTAATTATAACATAAGGTTGGATTTAAGATGTCGTAAGAACAGCTCATACATCTACATTCTTTAATAGAATAGTCAAACACAAGCATATCACCCTAGCAGTGTTATTGCACCTACATGTGTATTGACATATTGTCACATCTAGGTTACTAGATGAAATGATATTGTGTAGTTTACAAACTTAGTCTCGATCTATTACACTCTCTTAAGGATCTTATGTGTGCAATGGCATAGAGAGTCGGAGGGGGTCAAGTGGGTAGGGATTAGATGGGTCTTGTGACATACGGAAATGAGAGGTGTGGGCCCCACAATGCAGGAGTCTACATGGGTTGTGTCACAAATAGAGACAATAAGGGAATGACTGCCCACATCTTATTGCCCGCAAAGAGAAATGACATACTTGTTTCATCATACAACAGGTTGGAGGCCTGTAGTAAATGGAAATTTGCACGAAAATCTAGATTTGAGGTGTCTCCTCTTCATAATTTAATGTGTTCCATTATTTTAACATCCCAGTACCTGAGTGCCTTCGTTAATATTGATTCGTGAATTGCCATCACCGTTTAATTTCATCATCACCAACTAGGTTGTTTTCTTTGCAGGGTCAGTATGTATCACGTGACCCATTAATCAATCACCTTCCTTCGTGCTTCAACATCTTACAAGGTGGTTTCAAGTCTTCATACTACAATATTTAACACTTAATCTTGCTTTACAAAGAGCCTGCGCAAGAATCATATAGGAACACTGGAGGTTCATGCCCTTCATGGGGAAACAACTGTGGGCTGCCTTGCAAGAACGTTGCCTTAGACAATCATTAAGTTGACGACTCTCGTAGCAAGAAATTTTGCCACCCTTTGGTGCAAAGCCCACCCAAGTTACTCCATAATCATGCTATATCTCGATCACCACTAATAATTTCCCCCTTCGAATTGGCCCACTACTCTCGTTTGGTGTAGATGTGATGCGCCATTCCCTACGGATAATGGTAATGTGAGGGGTCGAGACGGGTAAGTCGAAGAGAAATGGACAAGGTACCCGTGGCTTCTGCAATGAAAGTTCCTACGTATGAATAGTGGTGCACCTCATTATAATGTCCTTAATTGATCTTCTCATCCACAAGAGTTAATCCAATTGGATTTAATTGTTTTACTGAGGGCCATCCAATCATGATTCACCCAGTCCGATCACACACTAGTCCACTTCTCTTGGCCATTCGGACCTTGCTTTCCAAGGATTCTCATATCAAATAATCCTTCTCTCCTTTTATTTGATTATTTCCTTCCCTTTAAATACTTTGTTCGCGTACCATCTTTGACTGTTCCATTGGGGGTATATCACTATAGCTTGTAACTTTTCTCCAAGACAATCAAACCGCAAATTGTAAGAAGGTTTTGTAGGTTCAAATCACTTTGTTGCTTTAATAAATTATCACCTCACCTTCCTCGAGCATGCTTTCTCTATATCTGGGGAACATAGTAATCCATCACGTGCTTGAGAGACCCAACCATGAACACGTCCTTTATTTGTGGGAGAATAATGTGGGGAGACTATTAGGGGATGCCATTTTAGAACAGTTGAGTGAGTGACGACATCTACCTATCCAAGGCCTGCAAGGAGTGAAAGCGGAGAACGTTACGTTAGAAGCTGCCACAAAGAGTGGAATGTGGGTTGTCGAGTGCAAGAGGTAGCAATGGAAATGTTGTTAAGAGGACGGCATGAGAGATGGCGTCACTCGCATGGGAGACATCCGCTGAGTAGAATACGGGCAAGGAAGTGCAGGATGTCGAGGTGAAGCCTTCGCTAGATGACCACATCAATCAAAAACTCACCTGAGAATTCTTGCATTCCTGTCACCTTCATGCATAGGAATTCTCTACCATCTTTTATGAATTTTGCATGACAGCATCCTTTATGCGATCAGATTCTACTTTTGCAAGACCAAGAAATTCATAGCATGCATTCTCAAATTTAGTATTCCTTCTTCAAGTCTATCTTATGTGTTGAACGAAGTAGAGAGATTATAGACTTATGGGCTTCAAGTCTAAACAAGGAAAGAATGCAAGGACTTCAAATCGGAAACATCATGCAGGTGAGGCACACCCCAATGTCACGTGGAGTGTAATGCAGAACTCCACTGGGACAATGCCTTCCACGAGAGGAACATGCGGGAACGTCGTTTAGGATTGTCATTTCAGAATGGTCAAATAGATGACGGCCTTTGTCTAGCTAAAACCCGCAAAATGATGTGGAATAAGGGCATGTAGGTGGTGGTAATTGGGATGGAAAGACGGGCAGAAGTTCACATGTCAACCTTCGCCAAACTTAGAATTGCATAAACATTTTCTTTATGTCAGTTTTTTCACAATCTTTGCAAGGTCTTTATCTTCTGAAGATAGTTTGAAGCTTTGTGGGAAGCATAGGCACGAGGTGAGATTTCATGTACATTCCATGAAATGACGCTTCCTGGGCGATTTGAAGAATGGTGGTCTTTATGCATGTATCACCGATAAATGAGAAAAACCCTAAAAGCATCAAAGGCACTGCCATAGGCATTATGATCATCAGACTTGTCAACTCAATAATATGGGAGATCTAAATGTAGAAGTCAAAGGATTCATTGTTGGGAGAGCATTGGCGGAGACAACATCCAAATGGGCACATCGGCCCGCAAAGGGATACCCGCACATTTGGGTCCATCAGGGGCAATGATCGCTTGGTTGAGGCCAAGACAGAATTTGAATGTGGAACCCGCCATACGGGCATAATTTAAGGGGCAGCCGCTACTTAACGGTGAAGCACAAGCGGCAGCCAGCAAGAGGCGACCTGTGGTTGCAAGGCCACGAGGCCCACTAGATGCAGTGGAAAAATTTGATGTGGGACCCACCATGCAGGTGGAAGTCTGAAGGTGGTCGTTAGTCGAACGGAGAAGGGATAGTGGCGTTGTGCAAAGGGAAACCCGTAAAGTCGTTTCCACAAAATCCAAAGACTTGGGGAATTTCAGTTAGGTGAATTTGGTCAAGGGGGCTTGGTTATTTTAAGGCATGTGACCAACTTGGGTTTAGGAATAGGGGTGCGCAAAGCGAGGTGGGAGCAAAAATGACCCGTGGGAGAGAAAAAAAGGGGGGTCCCTAGCTTCAGTGGGGCGTGTGTGTAAAATATGCACAATTCCTAACAACTGAAACAAAACAAGGAGTTAAGAATATATCTCACAATGGTCATTTTACTTGTAATTACAAACTTACAATGAAGGGCCAAACTATAATTGTAAACCTCGTCAAATTAAACCCAATAAATTCAACACAAACATTTTTTAGTAGTTCTAATGCAAATCTGACAACCAGGAAATCAGAACACCTTGTTTGCTTTAATTTGTTGTAAAGTTAATGATAGTATTATAAGGCCTCCAAAATTAGAGGGCAGTCATTTGGATGTGCATATATAGTTAGGATGCTACTATTTATTATACAAGGTATTCATTCCTTCCCATGTTAACATTATCTATAACCCCAATGTAAAAAATAAATCAATATATACAATGTTTTGAATTAAAATTTCGCTACCAACTAAGCAGGAAAGGTTGCTTCAATTGATTGAAAACATTGATCAAGATTATCATTGATTACAACATCAGTTTTAGGTCCCAAAAATTGACCATTGATGAGGATTCCATGTCCAAAAAATTAGATCAACACCCAAATGTTTAGGAGTGCTTGTCATAATCATAAACCAATTTAACTTAACCATTGAAAATAGACTACATGTATAAAAAAATAAAATACATTTAAGTATTCCTCTAAATTGAACAACTCTTTATAGTTGTTATGTCTTAAATTTTTTATTAGACTTTATACTATTCTTATTTTTAAAGATCAAAAATAATTTTAACTGAATATTATTGAAGATAGATATATAAACTCACCCGCTAACAACCATAAATATTATGAAAGGTTGAGAATAGTGTTAAAAACCATGGACCATATTAATGATATTGGTAGGGTGATTAGAAAGAGAGCTAAGATATTAATGATATTTATTCAATTAGTTGTTAGTATATATACGATCATATAACATATCTAAAAAATTATAATATATCAATATAAAGGAATCACACTATCATATCTAAAAAGAATTCAAAATGGTAAAAAGAAAATAAAACGTGAATCGTCTGGCTTTCCAAATTCTCTTAAGCCTAAAAAGTCATGTAAAATATTTAACCAACCATCCCCATCACAACCTCAGAGACCAAGCAACAAGCAAGACTTATTTTAAAAGTCCATACCACATACCCCAAATCTCGTTAACCGAAATTTTTGTTGTTGTCCCTCATCTCATTGTTTAACATGTTCTCTATGCTCAAAGAAATTCATTTTCAGCAGGATATCACTTTCAAATGGTTGATGAGGTTGATGAATACAATTGTATACATTGCTCTATAGTATTCTAGACACCTAGGGAGCTTGAAGTACACATACAAAACCTACTACAAATTCCAATCTACAAACACTTGAGGAAGTTGAACACTAAACTCAACAACAATGAGAAAGTGCACAACAGTTTCAACAACAAGATCAAAATTTGAAATATTCACAACAATTTCAATGGAAAAAGGATCGCAATTTGCCACATGATCCCCCTTCTAGCCATTATGTTGTTTTTCGGGAAGAAGAGAGTCAGTATTTTCCAAATCTTTTGAATGTTTCAAGTGGTGTTGGCATTCAAAATGCTTCAAGGGTTGATTCTTATGATTCTTGGCAACCAAAGGATCTCTTTTTGCAACACTCTCCTAGTAACCTTAGGTATATTCACAGAGGCAATTCACAAGAAGCTCAACAACAATCTGATCACACTTGGCCATATTTTTCTAACGACCTTAACTCTATTCACTGGAGTGATTCAGATCAATCTAAGAAACAACAAAGTGATAGTTCTTCTCAATCTACTACTTCTTTCATCCAAAATGTTTTGAGAGATGATTCACTAGAATCTCAGCAACAAAGGGATCAACATTCACTCATACATCTCCTTTGAACAAGATTTAGAGCATAGATTCCAACAATTTTTTGTTATACTTTCTGAGTTCTACTAGAAGACAACAAATAAAAAATAGTTTTTTGAAAGCTAAACATATATCAATATTGATTCTTTAAATATGAATTTGTATATGATTTCTTGATCATAAGCTCTTTTAAATGGGTACCACCATTCTAATGCATCTCCAATACCATCAAAAGTAGGACAATCCATTGAGTTAAGGTTTTAAAAATATATTTTCATAGATCACTTTTTTATTCATATCACTGACCCAGCTTTGACCATATATCAATTCATGGTGTTTTTAGCCTCGAAGCAAAAAATAGAAATAGCAAACCCCACTGAAATTTGACAATATTTCAATAATGTAAAACTATATATATCCCCTTACATTTTCACACTTGTTTGAGCCCTCCCTATTAAATTGAGCCTAATGTTGCCTTGATTTGGTGTTATAATGTGTTTAACGCATTCACATTAAGTCTTGGGCCCTTGTAAACTAACTGAGCTTAATTATTCCTTATTTAGGGTGTGGTAAAGTGTACCTTTACACTTTCACACTAATCTAGGGTTTCATTAATTAATTGGGCGTCTTTATGCCTTAATTGGCTTTATTTTGCATCCACAAGCCTTAATTAATGCATCTTTCCAAGATTAATCCCAACATTTACCAATAACCAATCATAATTCATGTGTTTTTGGATTGTATGGCCCATATTTAGTGATATGGGACTCATATGCCACCTTCGGCGTATAAGTCCCACTTAAGTTTTGGGGCCTCGATCTAAATTTCACATCAATCTAAGCATTTCTTGAAAAATGTGTCTCAAAGCCTAGCCTAATGAGACTCATACACCACAACTGGCGTATGAGTCCTGTGTGGCTTAAACCTAAATTAAATTCAAATTATTGGCAGGATTTTATTCTCCTAGATTTGATGTCGGTTTGTAGTGTTGTTATTTCAGGAAATTTAGCATAAACAAGTATAAATACAAGGTTATTTCACTCATTTTTACCTAAGACTTTCAAGAGAGCATTCCTTATAGAAAATTTTAGTTCACAAGAGCATTCAAGAGTTTACAAGAGTATTCAAGGACATTCGAGTGCATCTTTTAAGCATTTTAAGGTAGATTTCTTCATTATTTGTTGCAGTTGTGATAGGGCAAAAATACTTGTTAGAAAACAAGCAACAAACAAAAGAGTGCAAACAACAAATATAGACACCCTACACCTCAAGATTGGGAAAATGATTAACTTAACAAAACAAAATGGAACTTTTTACTTTGTTGAGTTGTCCTTTGGTTGGCCCTTCGATCTTTGATGTAGTGTATGCTCCTTGGATGGCAAGAGATGCAAGTGTGGATTGTAAAATAGATGGAAAATGGGTGAAAATGGATGCAAATGCAAGTATTTGGCTAAGTATGGCTCAAGAGAAATATTTGCAAAAGTTTGGCTAGCATAATGATCTCCACCAAAATGAGAGAAAAGGGGGGTATTTATAGAGAATTTTGAATTCTCTAGGGAAATGGACAGTTGAGATTAAACCAACATGACCAAGATGTAGGGCTATGGTGAGTTGAGAACTCACAAGCCCTCACATCTTGACATGTGGCCTGTGAAGTGGCTTGAAAAGGATGATGTAGACATGAGTTGGAAGGAGAGTACATGACATGGAGCTACTACATAGTACCTTAGGATTTGGACAAGATTTCTTCATAAAGGATGTCTTTGTCCCCATGTGGGTGAGAGGACATGTGAGGAATTAAAAATTCCTCAAATATCCATATGGGAATGAGAGAAATAATTTGAAATTCTTTGGAATGCATTGGAGGATTAAATGTGAATTAAAAATTCACATGGGAAATGGAGTTCCTTCTCCAAAAGGAGAAAGCCTTTAATAAGGTTGACTTAGGACAAATTCCATAAATGACATGGAGATTAGGTTGACCTAATTAAGTGATTAAGGTTGTGCAAGTACCTGATTAGACAAATTAATGACATATTAGAGGCAAGTGGGAAATTAGGAAGAGTTATATGTGACTTGATGTGACAAGTCAAAGATCACATGGGGAAGAGAAAAAGGAATTTAATATTCCTTGGAAGGATAAAAATAATTAAATATTCTTTGAGAGGTTGATTAGGCTAGTTAATGAAGGATTAGAGGATGGTTAGGTGGCTAAGAGAGATTAGAGGCCAACTTGCAAAATTTGGAGGATGTGACACATCCTAATCAAGGATTAGGCATGTGCACATCCCTAATGATGAGATTAGAAGAATAATTAGGATTAAATAAAAATGATGGAGGATGTGACATGTGAAGAATTAAATAAATGTCATATTTATTTAATTCATTTGATGAAAGGGGGAAGGTATTTAATTATTTAACTAGATACCTTAGGGATTACAAGAACTTTAGAGGTATTAATTAAATAATAGTGATATTACTTAATTAATGTGGATAAGGGGATGCTTAGACGAAAGGGGATAAATTTGGATAAATTAAGTGTCTACATTTTTCCCCTCTTTGAAATGGTGTTACAAAGTAGCATCATTTCAAAGAATATTAAAACATAGAACCCAGAAGGAGATGGTTAGATGCCCCAGCCATTAAAGGATCGACTAGGAAGGGAAGAAAATGATGAAAATTAGGGATGAAGGATGCCCCCTTGAGAGGCCATGTGGGTTCAAGAGAACACAGGTGTGCTCTTGAAATGGAGGAGATGATGCAAAGTGATGGTTAAGAAAGGATGAAAAGGTGGCAGGAGACTGGGAGGGGAGAGTGATGAAGGATGAATGGATGGGGGGATTTTGATACATGAAAGGATGGAGATGAAATGCAATCCAGATGCAGTTTTCCATCGTTAGAAGCACTAATTTTTGCTATAGCAGAAGAAATGATACACCAAAGTATAAAGGACCAAGGCATATTAGTTTCTAATGCATGAAACAAACACAACAAACAAGAAGGCTATCCCAACACCCCAAAGTCATGATGACCTTGGTCGAGCCAGGTATTGGGATAACCACAAGCACACAAGGATTCCCCAGCGTAATACAAGACCTCAAGGATCTTGGTGGGTACTACGTGGGACAATCGAGAAGACAACAACAAATAAAAGATCAAGATACGCCCCTATGTTGACTAGTCAAAGCTCACCATGATATGATGGATCAAGGCAACCATAAAAAGTGATGATAGGGAGCTGAAAGGATAAACAAAAGCCAAAAGCATCAAAAGATCACAATCAATTTCAAATGTCCTTTTCCATAGGATCAAGGGGATGGATGGGATTGATAGGGTCTGTTAGGAAGGATGCATCCTGTTGAGATCGATGATGGATACTAAACTGAAAGAACGATATGACGGAGGATATTTGGAACTAATTGGATCTAATGATACAAGTGGATCGTGTTTGTTAAGACCATCTAGATAAGTGCATATCTTGACAACACGACACAAGATTGGAAATTGACACATCCTAGCGACCTAGGGGCTCAGGGACCGATCAAAGATTAGCCTAGCCTACATGAAAGCACAGAGCCCTCATAGTTCGATGAAAGGCTGACGACTGACCATAATGGGGACTTCAATGGATGATAAAGATAGGATGGAGAAAAGAATAAAAGTGGACAATGGAGATTGATGATAGACGATAAAAGAGCAGATGGACAAATCCCCTGGGGCAGATCAAATGATCGATCTTGGCTACGTGAAAGTGCAGGGGCAACGTAGTTCGACAAAAGGCCAACGATAGACAATGGATAAAGGATGATGAGATAACCCTAGATAAGGGGATAAAATTATTAGACCGACACAATGGGACAAGATAGACCTATTAGATTGGATCGGAGGATGGTGAATACACAAAGCTCAAGGATGGGATAGTTATCCAAATCAGCAAAGATGGAGTGGGAAGACAACAAGATGGATAGATGAATGATCATAAAGGATAGGAGATTGAAAAGATGTGTAAAAGAAGCAGAAGTTATGACGATAAGATAGATGGCATTGGATTGCACGGGGAGTAACCTATAGCTAGATACCAATGACAAGGGATTATGAGATGGGATGAGGATAGAGGATGGGGGAGGAAAAGGGTTGTTTGGATGGATTGGATAGAGGGATAAGGATTTGGATGAGGAAAAGGTTACCAGATGGATAGATGAAAAGGGATGCTATGATGGAAGGATAGGAAGATAAGGATGGGGAGATGGATATAATGATAAGGAGATGAGGATAGGGAAATGGAAGGGATTGCTCTAATGGAATGAATGATGTCTCCAAGGACTATATCACAAAGGAAGATAGATGCCCCCACTCTAGATATGTCATGTGCGAGGAGGCATGAAGGATGCAATACAGAAGGATAGGAAAATAAATGAGTGAGATGGATGAAGATAGGATGCATGGATAAGGAAGGGAGATTGAATGTACTATGATAGGTGGATAAGGAAGGTAGACGAGTGTGAATGAGGATTAGGATAGTGTACAGATGAGGGGAATGTATGCTAAGAGGTGTCCAAAGAATGTTTATATGTTTTCCCCTATCATTATCAAGATCACAAGGAGGATGGAAGGATTGGGATAAATGAGATATGCTAAGCAGGATGTGTAAGATAGGTAGGATGGAGGGGATGAATGAAAAGGATGTATAGGAAGAAGATAGGTGCATAGTTGGAAGCATAGCGGATAGAGGGAATGCATCTCAGGCAGCTACCCCCACGTACAGATGGGGATTTACGCATGATGCTTGTTTTCCAAGTTTTCATCATGGTACTTATCCAAGGCGCTTGTTTTCCAATTTTTTACCATTGGACAAATTATTTCTCTTTACTATTTTATTTTTGGATTTTTTGACTTTTTGGATAGCATGCGGAAGGAGACGGATAAGGATAGGGAGGCGAATAAGTGGATTTAGGATACATGTGATAAGGATATGGATTAAGGACTCAAGCATCAAGTTCTATATGAGGTATTAAGAGCCCATGTTCGAAATGACTGTTGGATGTTGATACAACCTTATTAGGAGAAATGGATTATGCAAGATGATGAATTAGAGGGATGTGATGGGGGAGATATGTGGGGTAATGGATGGGATGTTGGAAAAGGTATGGATGGAATGATGGGGGGATATGTGATGGGGAGATGTGTTCAGGACCAACATTGGCACATACGGTGATGAATGTGAAATGATAGGAGTATTAATGGATGGGGAATGTGGGGATAATGGAGGCGATGGGATGGTGAATTTTGGAACATAAGGATCCAAAATAGACTTAGGATATCAAAGGGGTGTATAATTAGCTTTTGGATGTTCTTATGGATTTTTCATTTGATGGCATTGCATCTTTTTTCTTTGGGATCCACATGGTTTTGGTATTTTCTTTGGTGGGCCTTTGTGGCCTACGGATTTGATTTAGATTTATATTTTTCTTCTCTTCACCATGTCTTTTAGAGGGGGCATGGGGAGCTTTAGATTCATGTGGATGTTTGGATTTATTTATTTTTACTTTAGCATCCAAAGTGCTTTTAGTAGCAATGGGATGGGTGCAAGGATATGGATGATCTAGAGCAATGGAGGTAAAATTATGAGGATTACGTGTAGATGGAAAATGTGTAGGTATGTGCCTTTTCTGATCCTGATTAGGATGCTTATGATGGATGACATAGATAGGTGTTGGATGGATGAAAGGATGAGATGGAGGAGGTGATCTTGGGATATACGGACCCAAAGCAGAAGGAGTGGGTGGAGGGACATAAGAACCCAAGATGGATGGAGTAGATGAAGGATGGGAGATGGTGGATGGAGGGATGTAAAGACCCAAAATGGATGGAGCAGATGAAGGAGGAATATGGACGGTTGCTTGGAGGTGATACGATAGAGGAGGAGGGATGGCAGCATATGATCTGGTGGAGTGATGGGAAGAGCCAACATTTCTTTTGGAAAAGGCTAGTTGAGGACGTCTAGAGGTTGTACCAACATCTTTAGATTGTGAATCTTGGGAAATAGGTCCAAGACCTTGCATGCAGATTTTTTCTTTGACTTGGATGGGCTCTAAAATACCTTGCTTATGAAGGCCTAAACCTTTTTCTTGATAGTTCATTTTCTTGAGCATGTGATCCATGATAGGATTTGTGTTATTCTGAAAACATGATGCGAGTCCATTATTAGGTGGAGGATGATGGGTGGTATATACACTATGTTTTTCTTCTACAAGGACGCCACCATGGAAGAATGTGAGAGTACCAAGAGGATATGCAAGTGGTGTGGGGACAACAGTTTCAGGAAATGATGGGGGATCATGAGAGGGAGATGATGGGATAGTAGCATTTGGATGGGTGGTATCAAGAGAGGGATTAGGGGATATGATAGGATCTAGATTTGTGGTAGCGGGCCCATGTGATGGAGATGGAGATGGAGATGGAGCGGTGGAATCTTGAATGACAAGGAGATCATGGAATGGAATGGATGGGGGACTGTGATCTTGAGGTGGACTAGATGGGATGGTAGGATCTTGATCTGGAGAAGGGGATATGTTGGCATGCTTCAGATTAGGCTCTTGGCCAGACTTAGTGTGTGTGAGGCATGATAATGGAGTCTTGGTGGGACTCTTCAAGTTGGGAAGATGGAGGGATGGACAATTCAAAACATTCATGGGAATGGATTTTAGTGACACTGGGAGTGGAAGAAGTGGATTGGATTTGGGTGTTGTCGATGGGTTCGACGGCTCTCGGAGTAGGAAGTGGGTGTTCAATGGATTTGGTAGATGTGATGGTAGGAGATGGGGGTTCAATGGATTTAAAGGATGTGATGGTTTCAATGGTTTGAGTGGTGCTAGGGGTGGTATCATCAATGATAGGTGTTGGGTGGAGAAGGGTTTCATCACTAATGACCGTGGACAATGGGTTAGGATGGCATGATTCCACAACTTCAAGGTGTGGAGTGGGAGATGTCTTCTTTTTTATAAGTCCTTGGAGAACTTTTGGAGTGAGAAACTTGAATACACTAGGTTGAGATGGCTTGGATGAAGGATTATGGATTGGTGGGGGATTAGGACTATGGATTGGTGGACTAGGATTAGATGGGGGAATGGAATTGGATGCAGGATTGGGAATAGATGGGGATTAAGATTAGATGAAGGGTTAAGATACGATGCTGAATGGTAAATTAGGACATGAGGACGGTGGTGGATTGTAGTAAGGGTAATGGGATGGTGGATTAGGATGGGAAGATTGAGGTGGCAGATTGAGATAGGGAAATGTGGATGTCAGATTAGGATAGAATATGTGAATGTTGTTAGGATAAGTTGATGTGGATGTTGGATTAGGATAGGAAGGTGTGAATGTAGGATTAGGGTGAGTAGATTGGTATGGAAGATTAGGGTAGTGGTAAATGCAGATGAAGGATTGAGATAGGAGGATGTGGACGGGGATTAGGATAGAAATTGTGATGGCAGACTAGGATAAGAGGATGATGTAGATGAAGGATATGATGGATATCCCTTGTCAAAGGTAGCATAAGGAGCGTGATTAGGCATAGATGAAGACATAATGGGATAACTCGAAGGGGTGATTGGATTTTGGAAAGCAGGTCGAGAAAGCTTACTAGCAATGACAGTGTCAAGGGGATCCATGTCGTATACCTCTTGATCGATAAGGCTTTCATTATTGTCGTTGACGTAATTAGGGTTTCCCTTGACTACTATTGATGGAGGATAAGGATTCATGATGATGAAAGGATAAAAATGATGGATTAAAGATTTTGGATGGAAATGGACTAAAGCTCAAATCAGGATTGGATAAAAGCTCAGATCAAGATGATCGGATGATGTGATGGGATTGATTCTAACAATTGGATTTGATTACCAAAGGATGACCTCAACACTGAATCTGCTTCAAGATGGAAGTAGATTGATTGGGTCGAAAGTGATTGGATAGGGATGCGATTGGATTGGATTGGATAAGATCGATCGATGATCGATAAGATCAAATGATGGATTAGATAGGATGACGTAAGGGACTGTAAACCCTGTTCAAAGATTAACCTAGGTGAGGTAGGATACTAATTGATCGGATTAAAGGATAAAAGGATGATTGCAACACTAAATCCACTTTGAGATTAAAAATGGATTGATTGGGCCAATGATAATTATTAACTTAGGACGTATGACAATCCTAAGCAGACGTTGATGATGACGATCAGATCAGAAACTTAGGTCAATTTGGATAATAACCTAAAACAAAGTTCAGAGGATTTGGATGGGGAAAATGATGATTTGATTGGAGAAATGGATGATAAAAATGGACAAATGACTGCTCAAAATGAGAGGAGGTTCAGAATAGGTGAAAGATTACTCAGAATGAGTAAACAGATGATCAAGGGGGATAAACGACTACTTAAAAAGAGTAAACAATCGCTCACAACGGATGAATGATTCTTGGAACGAGAAGATGAAGGTTCAGAATAGATGAAAGATTACTCGAAATGAGTAAACGATTGATCGGGACTGTTGAACAAGAGAAGGTTTGAAACGATAGACGAAGGTTCGAAATAGATGAATGTTTACAGGGAATGAGTAAATGAATGATCGAAAAAGAGGGAACGAATGTTCAGAATGGATGGATGAAAGGTTGAAACGAGTAAATGATTAATCAGAATGAATGAACGAATGCTCAGATTGGGAGAATGACTCTCGGAATGGATGAAAGGATGAATAGGTCAAAATTGAAGAAGATGGAGGGAAGGATCTTAAGATTTGTTTCGATATCCAAAGATCTTGACTGTAGATGGACTAAAGCTCAGATTAGGATTTTGGTTAAGCTCAGATTGGGATTAGATTAAAGTTGAGATTAGGATTGGATTGAAGCCTAGACTAGAATGATTGGAGGATGTGATGGGATTGATTCTACACCAAGTTCTGGGGTTTCAAAGACATAAGGTGTTGACAATCAGATTTTTCCAGATTTGGCAATTTTCAAAAATTGTCAAATTTTGCCATTTTAGGAAACATCACGGACATACTTTTGAGAGTCCAGTTTTTTCCCAAAAAAATACCAAAAACTAAGATAGGATGAATTTCCAACTAACATCCCAAATCTAAGACATGCATTTTGAGTTATTAATGAAAACGATTTTTCAAAAACTAAAAAAAAACACTAAATTGCGATTTTGAGGATCAAGATGAAAGTTTGAGGCCCCAAAAGTGTGGTGAAACGGGGTCCAACCAATTCAATGTCAGTTGGGAATACACATGTCACCTCATAACTCAACCACCCATAAAATTTCAACTCAAACGGACACCCGAGTCAAAAGTTATGGCCTTCGGAAGTTTCGGCATAAAAATCAAAACTCTCGAAATGAAGTCTAGGTGATTGGGATGGATGATCTGATGATGGATATGGACTCTAATGAAGTTCTAAGTAGCACTTATGTGATTTTGGTGATGAAATGATGACTTTCAGAAAAGTGTTGATGGCGGGAAAATGGGTGCTCGAAACGACTGAACGGAGGGTGGAAAATGTTGTTTGAAGGGCAGGTCTGCCTCTAGATGAGGTCAGGTCCGCCTGTCCAAGGGGGCAGGTTCGCCTATCCAAGGGGGTAGGTCCGCCTGCAGGGCAGGTCTTCCTGTACAGGGGGGCAGGTCTGCCTGTACAGGAGGGCAGGTTCGCCTATACAGGGGGAAGGTCTGCCTGTACAGGGGGGCAGGTCCGCCCCTAGATGGGCAAGTCCACCCCTAGAAAAGGGAAAGTCCGCCTATAGGGCAGCTCCGCCTATCCAAGGGGGAGGGTTCCACTGTACAAGGGGGCAGGTCCGCCCCTAGAAAAGGGCAGGTTTTCCCCTAGGTGAAAACAATCAAAAAATAGTTGTTTGGGCGCACTAAACAAGGAGATGGATGCTCAGAATGGATGGACGAGTGCTCAAAACAGATGAGTGAATCTCAAAACATGTGGAGGAAGATTCAAAATGGATGAACAAGTACTCAAAACGAGAAAACGAGTGCTCGGAATGGATGAAGGACTCTTAGGATGAGGAGAGAGAGGTTCGGAATGGATGAATGAGTAATCAGAACGAGTAAACAATTACTTGAAATGGGTGAATGACTCTCGAAATGATGAGAGGGAGGTTCGGAATGGATGGATGTTTACTCAGAATGAGTAAACAATGACCCAAAATGGACAAACGACTCTCAGAACGAGGAGATAGAGGTTCAGACTAGATGAAAGATTACTCGGAACGAGTAAACGGATGATCGAGAGGGATGAACGACTACTCGAAATGAGTAAACGACCGATAAGAATAGATGAATGATTCTCAGAATGAGAAGAAGGTTCAAAATGAATGAAAGATTACTCAGAATGAGTGAATGATTGATCGAAATGGGTGAATGAGAGTTCGAAATGACAGAAAGAGGTTCAAAATGGATGAACATTTACTTGGAACGAGTAAACGAATGATCGGAATGGCAGGACTAGAGTTTGGAATGATGAAACAGGATGTGAAATAGATGAGCATTCACTCAGAATGAGTAAATGAATGATCAGAATGGCAGAACGAGAGTTCAAGATGATGAACAAAGGTTTGAAATGGATGAATGTTTACATGGAATGAGTAAACGAATGATCGGAACAACAGAACAAGAGTTCGAGATGATGAAAGGAGGTTTAAAATGGGTGAACGTTTACTTGGAACAAGTAAACAGATGATCAGAATGACAGAATGAGAGTTTGAGATGATGAAAGGAGGTGTGAAATAGATGAACGTTCACTTAGAACGAGTAAACGAATGATCAGAATGACAAAACAAGAGTTCGAGATGATGAAAGGAGGTGTGAAATAGATGAACGTTTACTCAGAACGAGTAAACGAATGATCAAAATGATAGAACGAGAGTTCAAGATGATAGACGAAGGTTTGAAATGGATGAATGTTTACTCAAAATGAGTAAATGAGTGATTAGAACTATGAAATGAGTGCGCAAAATGATGAAACGAGTGTCTAGAATGATGAAACAGATGATAAAAATAACTAGTCAAGGGTCAAGTCCGCCTGTCGGGAGGGAAGGTCTGCCTGTCTGGAGGGTAGGTCTGCCTGTCTGGAGGGTAGGTATGCCTGACGGACAAAAGTTGGTCAAATTTGGCTAAAACAAGCTGAAAAAGGTTGGTTCAAAGGTCAAGTCCACCCCTGGATGGGTCAGGTCCGCCCCTAGACAGGTTTAAATTTGACTTTTGAAAAGATGACTAAGGAAAAGGACCCAAAACATAGCAAACATCAATCAAAAGGATATGGCTGAACAAAAAATTACTAGTTTTCCACAAAGAATACAATTCAGACAACACAATCATAAGATTAATGGAAAGGGGTATGGTTGAAAAAGTCTTCTATTCTAAGATGAACATGGTTGCTAAGGAGTCCTCGATATACACCCGGTACGTGAGGCCTAAACCATGAACACCAACCCGTTACAAGCGTGAGTCGAGAACCTTAGCGAGATACTAGAGGCTCAAACCAACTCTTCACGTCATCCCAACGCTTCCCCAATTACAATGTTGTTGGATTGAGGTACAAATTTTGCTCTCCCTCCTCTATAAACCCTGTCGGTACGTGTGGTTGGAATCGTCCCTTGGGGTGATGAAATCCCCAAGCAGGTCTCGCTAAGAAAAGGAAAAAGAGGGTGAATCAAAAGGACTTGGTAAGCTATGATTTTTCGTCACCCAGGATCTCTAAATGGCACAAGGGGATTGGATATGTCAAATAGCTTACCAACAAGCACGACAAACAAGATTAATTGACACCCCTAGTTAAACTATGTGCCTAAGTTATGCAAAACAACTAGTAGTTGATAAATAACTAACCCTGCAAGAAAAATTGTAAGTGAATCTTGTCCTTGTTCCTCACCAAATGTCGATTAGATGCTTTCACAGACTCAAACAAGACACGTTAGGGCATTAGAAACACTTAAAACAGCCAAAAGGAGTGCTAAAAACTGAAATTTCACCTTCTGGAAAAAGCTGTCTAGGTCAGGTCTGCCTGTCTGAAGGGCAGGTCCGCCTGTCCAGAGGGAAGATCTGCCTATCTAGAGGGTGGGTCTGCCTATCTGGAGGGTAGGTTCGCCTATCTGTCAGGTCAGGTCCTCCCCTATGTGAAAAATCTGCAAAAATTAGTTTTTGGAGTTTGTGGAGGGTAGGTTCGCCCCTAGGCAAGGTCGGGTCCGCCTACCTTCCTATCAGACCAGGTCTGCCCCTCTGCAGGTTGGGTCCGCCCCTCTACAACCTACACCTACAAAAAGTGAAAAAAATAGCAAACATGAAATATACAGACCTGTTTGTGGGTCCCACTAGGCGTGCCAAAAAATGTGATAGGGTGAAAATACTTGTTAGAAAATGAGCAGTAAACAAAAAAGTGCAAACAACAAATATAGACACCCTACACCTCAAGATTGGGCAAATGATTAACTTAACAAAAAAAAATGGAACCTTTTACCTTGTTGAGTTGTCCTTTGGTGGCCCTTTGATCTTTGATGTAGTGTATGCTCCTTGGATGGCAAGAGATGCAAGTGTGGATTGTAAAATGGATGGAAAATGGGTGAAAATGGATGCAAATGCAATTATTTGGCTAAGTATAGCTCAAAAGAAAAATTTGCAAGAGTTTGGATAGCATAATGGTCTCCCCCAAAATGAGAGAAAAGAGGGGGTATTTATAGAGAATTTTGAATTCTCTAGGGAAATGGATGATTGAGATTAAACCAACATGGCCAAGATGTAGGGCTATAGTGAGTTGAGAACTCACAAGCCCTCACATCTTGACATATGGCCTGTGAAGTGGCTTGAAAATGATGATGTGGACATGAGTTGGAAGGAGAGTGCATGACATGGAGGTACTACATAGTACCTTGGGATTTGGACAAGATCTCCTCATAAATGAGGTCTTTGTCCCCATGTGGGTGAGACGACATGTCAGGAATTAAAAATTCCTCAAATATCCACATGGGAATGAGAGAAATAATTTAAAATTCTTTGGAATGCAGTGCCTTCTCCAAAAGGAGAAATCCTTTAATAAGGTTGACTTAGGACAAATTCCATAAATTACATGGAGATTAGGTTGACCTAATTAAGTGATTAAGGTTGTACAAATACCTGATTAGACAAATTAATGACATATTAGAGGCAAGTTGGAAATTAGGAAGAGTTCACATGTGACTTGATGTAACAAGTCAAAGATCACATGGGGAAGAGAAAAAAGAATTTAATATTCCTTGGAAGGATAAAAGGAATTAAAAATTCCTTGAGAGGTTGATTAGGCTAGTTAATGAAGGATTAGAGGACGATTAGGTGGCTAAGAGAGATTAGAGGCCAACTTGCAAAAGTTGGAGGATGTGACACATCCTAATCAAGGATTAGGCATGTGCACATCCCTAATGATGAGGTTAGAAGAATAATTAGGATTAGATAAAAATGATGGAGGATGTGACATGTGAGGAATTAAATAAATATCATATTTATTTAATTCATTTGATGAAAGGGGAAAGGTATTTAATTATTTAAATAGATACCTTAGGGATTATAAGAACTTTAGAGGTATTAATTAAATAATAGTGATATTACTTAATTAATGCGGATAAGGGGATGCTTAGAGGAAAGGGGATAAATTTGGATAAATTAAGTGTCCAAATTTAGGTGTCTACAGTAGTAATTAAGGATCCATCATCATGTCAAATACATAGTGCATCAGGCATGTTGTTGAGCTAATGATGTTGATGTAGCATTAAAGATACATTTGCAAACATTGTTTCACATCCAATTTGATATCAAGATCTACATTCTTCATGGCCACTTCATGTTAGATTGCATATTTACATTCCAAGACATCATTCAAGGTATCATTGTTCATGTTTCATATTTCATGTCCTTATTTCATTGTTTCATCATTTGGTTTAATTACCTAAATGGGGTTTGACCAAGGAAAACTCCTATTTCCTAACAATCAACAATTTTTTTTCTCTCTACATATGTGATTGTAGATCTAGGTCTCTTGGAGTTTTAAGGATCTTTGAATATTAAGTTACAAGATTGGTGAAAGTTGTCTGAGTTGTTACAAGGTTTTCAAGATCATGAAATGTCATCTATAGGTCACAATTCAAATTTTCAGACTCAAAAACAAAGTGTGGAAGGAAGATCAAAGATAAGAGAGCATATCCAGGTCTTGAACCTACAAAAAAATAGAGTGGAACTGATACACCACTTGTGGCATATAAGTCCCAGTACAACACAGTTTCCATATTTCAGTGAATTCAAATCAACCACTATGAGATTCCAATTTTGGCACAGAAACTATAACATGGGACTAAATCACCCAGACTGGCATATGAGTCCCAGTGGACATTAAATAGCAATATTTCAAGGTTTTGAAGTTTTTCCTAACCTCATCCTTTTTCTAGGTGCACCTTTGTACTTTCTCAATCTTTTATTTTGCATTTCAGTTCATTTCCTAGGTCATTTAGTTAGGTTTTGCATAGTACTTTCCATGCTTCATTTATTTCCTATATTTCCAAGCCTTAGCTTAGTGGTGAACCTCTTTTTATTCTCTAATCACACCCTAGGATACCTTATCGCAAGATCTTTTTCCCCCTTTCTACCTTCGGATTGAGATCTCTAAGGTTTCCTTGAATGAAACAAGAGTGAAATAGGACCATATCCTTGTGCTCCATCTCCTAAAAGGTGGGGAACCCTATTTTCATTGTTACATTTTGGTGAATCTGAATTGAACACCTCATTTCTAATTTGGAGTGCATCATATTCCTAAATCTAGCTTAATTTAACTTTGCATTAGGGTTTTGCATTATTTAATTTGCATCTAGGATTTCTAAATCTTGTATTAGTGAAAGTGAATATAGGTTGCATTTTTGCATCTTGCCTCATTGAATTTCATCTAAAATTTGTAATTGTCATTAGTCTAGAAATCATACAAACCAAAACATTAACATTCACTCAGAATTTGTTGAATTCAGTGCAAAAATCCTAATATGGGACTCATATGCCCCTTTGGGTGATTTAGTCCCAGTACAGGTTGTTTTGCTTAGTTTCTAGGTATTCTATGGTGACTTTTATTCATTATTTGAACCCCTAAAAAACCCTAACTAGGACTCATACACCCATTTGGTTGATTTAATCTTGGATCAGGTCTGAAACTACCTTTTACAACATTGAAAACCTCATTTTTGTGCTTCTTAGGCTTGTTGGTAACCTATAGTATCAGTCTGGAAAGTTTCAAGAACTTTTGTTTTATGTATCTAGGTCAAATCATCCATGTAGTTTAGTCATTTTTAAAATCATTTCAAAAATCATTTCAATAATACAAATCTTCAAATATGTTGGACACTTGTTTATATTTTTGAAGAATTGCATAAATTAGATAAATTACTTTTTCATGTTATCATGTTTCCTTTTAGGAGATGTGGTTTTGATATGGTTAAGAATGGATTGCACAAATAGAACATCCCCTCTTATGATTTCAATGTAAAGCATAGAGATGAGGTCATTAAGAAACATGTTATTCATCCTTCCACTATCTTTCCTAGTTATGAGAGCATCTTAGAGAAAGAGGATCAAACCATTGACACAATCCTTAATATTACATTTCCTATCTCAAACCCTATTATCTCTCCCATTGGTGAGGATGATATGATACAATGAGATACAAGCATATACAATCATAAAAATCATAATTATGCTTCTCCCGATACCTCTCCTACTAGTGATGAAGGTATCTTGGTGAAAGAAAACGCAATCATTAAGAATCATGAAATTCTCGATTGCCTTTCTCCTCCTCCCTCTTGGGAAGATATTATGACACACGAATATGAGATCATACACATTTATAACCATCACCTTACCTAGTCTCCATTCATCCCTTGCTTGTGAGAATGTTTTAGTGAAAGAGGATGAAATCATAGATAAGCATGACAATCAAATTTGTCCTTCCAATATCCCTCCTCGATGTGAAGAAAATATTTTGGTGTTAGAAAATACACTTATTGAGATTCATGAGAACCTTATTCCTTCATTCCCTAATGCTCCTACTATTTGGAAAGATCTATTTGGTAAGCATGGAAATAATAGTTTTCCTCTTGATACCTCTCCTATTTGTGATGAAGCTACTTTACAAAATCTAACCACAAAATGTGATGAACCTCTTGTTTGCTCCTCTCCTAAAAGCTCTCCTACTAGGGTAGATATTATGGCACAAGATAATGAGACCTTAGAGAAAAAGGATGAAATCATGGACAATCATGATGATCACATTTGTTCTTCTCCTAGTATCTCTCCTAGTTGTGAAGAAGATATTTCAGTGTTAAACAATCAAACAAGTGAGAATTATGAGAGTTTGATTTGTCTCTCTCCTAGGGAAAACATTATTTAAAAAAAGGATGCCATCATTGATAAACAAAACAATCCAACCATTGATAATTTCATTACTTGTGATGAAGTCATTTTAGAAGAACTGACCTTTGGATGTCATGAAAATCTAGTTTGTAGTTCTCCCAAAATCTCTCCTCCTAGGGAGGATATCATGGTGCAAGAAAATGACATGGAAACATTTATTTCAAACAATAGTGATGTGTATTCCTTAGATGATGGTGAAAATATGACACTAGACTCCCCTTCATTACAAATACATCAAACCGAAACCACTAAGGTTATGAATTAACAAGTGTCCATTAGATCCCCCTTTACTATTAGACCTCCTACATACCCTATGGGACATCCAAAGAATCCTCCAATTCTTTACCCACCCTCACAACAACCACAAACTCAAAAAAAACCTGAACTTATCCTTTACCCACCTAAGAATAATGTTTCATAGCAACCGAGTTATAATAACATTGCTCATACATATAACACTAGAAACTATATGTAACCAAGACAAACACCTTCAGCATCCCTCCCACTACCTAACTCTATCTTTCTTGGTCCCTCTTGTTTTCCTTTACAAAGTGGAAAGGAGTATGATCTTGTTGAACAACTAAAGAATACTCCTACTAAGATATCCTTATGGGACCTTATTCAAACCTCCCCTCACTATCATAACATGTTTCAAAGTGTCTTAAAACAAGTTCCTACCCCCTACTATGCAATCAAATGAAGTATCAGCCCAAATTCAAGCTATAACTTCAAACAACATAGACATTACTTTTCATCAACATGAGCTACCCACTTTGTAAATGAGAAAGAAAAATGATTCCTTCATGATAATAGCTATCTATAATAGGATATAATAGGATGGTAATAAAGTGAACCCTTGTTGATAATGGCTCTTCTCTTAATGTGTGTAGTGTGAAACTTTTGGATAGGCTTGGCATGGATAAGTCAAGAGTTGAACCTAATTCCTTATCAATTTGAGGATTTGACAATGTAGGAAAGCAACCGATTGGTGTGATTACTTTTCCTATTACAAGTGGAAAGGGTACCTTACAAACTCCTATTCATGTCATGCCTCATGATCTTTCATACAATCTTCTTTTGGGAAGACCTTGGATCTATGAGATGCATGCAGTGCCTTCGACTCTTCATTGTATCACAAAATACGTCTATGACAATAAAGTGTACCAAGTTGAAATAGACCTAAAAGTTGCTTACAAGTTGAAAAAGGAAAGATAAATTATCTAAACACATTAATCCCAACATCGAACATAGAACCTATAAATGAATAAAAACAAGAGATGGAAAAAGTGTCAAAACTATTAGACGATGATTGGGCTTCCTTGGATTTCACACCTAGCTTTGATGGGAAACCGAAGATCACAATAAAGAAGTGTGAGAAAGAAAAAGAGGTAATGTCAACGGAAAATTTGGAAGACCCTTCAAAAGCATCCACCTCAACCAATTTAGAAGAAAAGGAAAATTATACAACAAACTTTGATGAAGCTTATTATAAATGACCACCGACTCCAAAAGAAATAAAAATACTTTATGGAAAAGGTTATGAACTCATGAAACAACTTGGATATAGTGGAAAATGATGTGGCACTAGAGAAAAAGTTTTCCATGTCCCTATAGAGCCCAACATGAAAGGAATGACTAATGGTCTTAGTTATTGTCCCTCAAAAGAAATAAAAAAACCTTCACTTAATATCGACACTATTATAAAAGATTCCTTTAAGCCAACTTTAACACTAGTGTATCCTGAATTGATAGAAACTATTGGTATTGGTTATTGTCATTTGCAAGAAATGAAAGAAGTAGAGAAATCCTTGCTTAAAATCAATGTCATCATGCAAAACACTAATCATTTGAATTTGATAGATTTTACACCCTCCTATAAAGCAGAGTACAAAATCTGACAATCTAAAGATTCTTGTGTAAGTATGACACCTTGTACTAAGCAAGAGATACCTTTGTCGCAAAATAAAGGAACATCTTATACTTTTGACCAAGAGAGCATCTTGTCGAGACTCCTCCAAGATCGTTCGATATCTCTTCCTCCAAGAACACGAAAGAAGTTTTACTACAAGAATTCATTTTGTGCATATCATAAAGTTCATGGTCATTCTACTAATGAATGTAAGACTTTGAGTAAAAAAATTCAACATCTTAAAGAGTGCAGTGCTCATCCTTATGTTAGGGCACCTAATTCCTCTAATTGATATTGATTTTTACTCTAGCATGTTTCTCATCAATCATCTCAGCTCATCCTTGTCCTGCACTAAGTGGGGGCAAGGGGTTAAGTAGCCTTGCCCTCATATGTCACTTGTCATTGTCTTTGTTGGCTAGTTGACCAACTTTCATGTACATATAAGAGCAAGCTTTGGATGTGGACGACATGCCTTAAGTTGACTCACATGTGACATTACATCGACACTCATGTTTCACTATGCAATTTTCTTTATTCTTACAATGCGTCCTTTTTTGGGTGGTGTCACTAGGTTTGATATCCTCTGAGAGTGTGATATTTCTTTAACTTGTCC
Source organism: Sequoia sempervirens (assembly GCA_007258455.2). NCBI lineage: Eukaryota > Viridiplantae > Streptophyta > Pinopsida > Cupressales > Cupressaceae > Sequoia > Sequoia sempervirens. The sequence goes on along the minus strand of VDFB02281492.1, from coordinate 457,935,306 downwards.
TCTCTTGGAGACATTAGGCATGATATTCCCTAAGAAGATACCTTACATGAACTAAGAAAAATCCCTTTGAACGTACCTTACACTATTTTTCATTTACATTAATCGTTATATGGCCACCTTGCATAACACACTTTTCTTGCCTATGGTGTCATCTTGTTTGTTATGAGTGTCGAGCATACGAAACTTTTCTTGCCTCATGGAGCTTGAAGTTCATTCTTGTGTGGCGCCTTATCAAATTTATCATGAGGTATAACTTTGGTATGGTTAGCATATGGGAGCCAAACTTAGGCATGACTTTCCCATGGCCACTTGCTTTTTTGTGTGAGTGCATACCATCACGTGTGTATGTGTCTCACTGGGGGCTCACCTAGTGGATACTAGATTCCACTAGCCCTTGTGAGCATGTGTTTGGTTTGCATAGTGTACATTGCGTTCACTTGTAAAAAAAATTAAGACAAAAAGCTTAGATCTGATCTGTAATGTGCGAGACAAATAGTCGAAGCTTGATCCACCTTTTCTTTTTCTTTCATCTTTATGTCTTTGACGTTGCATGTTCGTGTATCTTGTTTCACTGCATATCGTACACCTTGTTTGTTTCCATTTATGCTTATATTGGTTTGACGTAGGATCTTGGATCCTGGGGGCTTTGTTACCTCCTTGATCTTTGTCATCCTAAACTATCCACATTAGTACACTTGGACCCCTCTTGAATGTCTACTTTAGTGTGAGTTTGAAGAAAGTTCCTCCTCTCACTAAAGTGGGGCTAAATGTAATGATGGAAAATGTGTGCCCTACATTTTCACACTTGTTTGGCCCCTCCCTATTAAATTGATTCTAATGTTGTCTTGATTTGGTTTTGTAATGTGTTTAACACATTCACATTAAGTCTTGGGCCCATGTAAACTAAATGAACTTAATTAAGCCTTATTTAGAGTGTGGTAAAGTGTACCTTTACACTTTCACACCAATCTAGGGTTTCATTAATTAATTGGGCTTCTTTATGCCTTAATTGGCCTTATTTTGCATCTACAAGCCTTAATTAATGCATCTTTCTGAGATTAATCCCAACATTTACCAATAACCAATCATAATTCATGTGTTTTTGGATTGTATGGCCTAGATTTAGTGATCTGGGACTCATATGCTACCTTGGGTGTATGAGTCCCACCTAAGTTACAATAAATATTGATAAACAAAATTTAAATTTTAGACTAAATATTAATAAACAAAAGTTAAATTTTAGACTATAGCTTCCTTATTTTATCCTCCAATTTTAAAAAATTATTAAAAAGAATTGTTCTTTTTCAGAAGATTAGGAAAATAATAAAAAAAGAAGTGTTTTTTTGTTAGCTTTTCCCAAATCATAGCTTTGACACCACTTAATATGATCCAAACATATAATAATGGATATAATACAATATAGAAGATAGATCAAACACATTACAAGATGTGTTTATTGGTCAAGATGCCCCAATATCTAATGTGCAAAAAGAGAATATACCCTTGAAATAGGGTAACACTATAAAATGTTCCTTATGGAATAATTCATCCCATGCTATAGCTTAGAGAGATCCCAAGCAAATATCATACTCCTTTCATCCTTATAATAATACTCACCTTTACATGATGTTCCTCCTAATACCATAACAGACAAGTAAACCACTAAACTCATGTAAGCTTCCTAATTACCCAATATAACTCATGACTTAATCTAACTAACTTAATGGTTGTGTGTCACATTTTGGCATATTCATGCACCTATATGTTGCAAGTATGAAGAATTTGTTGCAAGGTGTTGTCATTGATTTCAACTGGTTGATGTTGTCATTAATGTCACGGATGCAAGTTATTGGTTGTATATGTAGAGGATATTGAAAAAAATGTATTGAAGGAAGATTGCGGGTGTTCAATGGTTGCTTTGGGTTTTGGTTTGGGATTTGCTTCTATGTGTGTGTCATTCAGATATGCTGATCATGGTTGTTGGAAGCTGCTATATCCAGATGTTTTGTTTCTGATTCATTGTACAGTGCAAGTTATTTTCACCAGTTGTGAACTATGGTTTTTTGTGTATCTAGCTGAGGTCTGGGGGAAATGTTGTTGGTCTAGATTTCTCCTTGGTTAAGTCTTATGAATTTCAGTTCCAGAGTTAAGTTGTTATGATCATTTTGAAGATAATTTGGGCATTTGGAAGGATTGTGCTTAATTTTTCTATGTGTTTTACACTGGTTTGGCTGACCTTGTGTTAAATACTACCTTCAAAATTGATGAAGCATGTTGGGACCTATTTGGGTCCTCATCAAGCATGTGTTTGGGTTTCCCTCATTCTAATTACACCCTAGGATTTTTAGGCGCCAACCTAATTTGAATTTAATGATGGATGGCAGACTTTGGATATGTTTCAAAGTTGAAGATGGTATAAATACAGGAATCTAGTTAGTGGTGAAAGTAGAAAAAAAGAGATAAGTGCAAAGAAATGGAGCAGATAGATGTGAATTAGGTGCAAATCAAGTGGATGAATGTAATGTGAATGTGGTAGATCAGTGCGAAGTCTAAATGTTGAGTTTTTGGATGCAATGAGTTGAAGGTGGACTCTATCATTCATGTATTTTTGCAAGTGGTTGAGAAAATTGTGGTGGATTTCTCTATTGCATTGAGATTGTTTTCTCTCTATTACATATCTCTTCTATATTCTTTGCATCTATGTGGTAGTGAGCCCTTCACATGGTTAGCCCTATTGGATAGTGAGTCCTAATCCAAACAGTGAGTCCTTGTTTTGGTAGTGAGCCTTTTTCTTAGGAAAAGAGCCTTTTTTTAATCAGTTTTGATATTCTCTATAGTGTGAGTTAATCCTCACCGTGGTTTTTCCCTCATTAGGTTTTCCACATAAATTTGGTGTTGCTATTCTTGTGTGATGGTTTCCAATTTTTTCACTTGCACTTAATATTTAATCATTCTAGCAGAGTTAAGAATTGTGATTGATCTAAGTTCCAGTGAATGTTACAAAAGTGAAATTTTCTGTAGTTGATTCACCCCCCTCTCAGTTGTCTTGTTCAAAAATTTGTATCAAAGCTTGTTTCCTTGGAGAAGAGCTTAATTGCTTAAGGAAGGTTTGGAATGGTTGGAAAAATTACTCATGATTATCTGAGGTTCGATGGTACTAATTACAATATCTAGAAAATACTGATGGAAGAGTATCTAGAGTATTGTGGATATGATGTGGAGAAAGCTTACAAGAATCCAAACACTCCTCCTGCTAATGGTTCGAGTATGGCTAATAAGATCAAGGAACATGAAGTGAACAATAAGGTGAAGTACATTTTGAAGAATAGTATGTTGGATGTTGTGGTTGTGTTGCTGATATGTGGTTTTCATTGATGTCAATACTATTAGCCTTCAATGCATCAGAGGTTCTATATGTCGAGGATATTGAGAAAATTGTTAAAAGAAGTGTTCCAAGTTCTATGTGGAACTGTGAAGATAATAAAGGTGTCTTGTTTTGTACGTTGAAGATCAATTGGTGTGGATTAAAGGGTTTTTTTTTTAGTATATCTAGTTCATCCATTGGAAATTTCAGAGGTTTGTGTGAAGATTTGATCATGTTGTGAACAATTGTGTCCTGACATTATTTTTGTGGGTTTTGTCAGTGTTCCTAAGTGAAATCTGTGTGCTTCTAGTGTTGTGGATGTTTCTCTGTTAGTTCTTTTTTTTTTTGGATGATTCTATGTTGTGCTCTATCTTTGTGGTATGTCCACATTGATTGGTGTGTTTGTGGTCAAATATTTTTCTCAGTATGTTTGGTTTTTCATATTCTTTGCCGACATGATGGTGGTAGTGTGTTGTGGATCTTCGGGGTGAAATTAATTGAAGTATTTTTGTGTTGGAGTTTTTAATTTGGGTCTCCACTATGCTATGGCCGACCTTGGTGGATTCACATTGCAAATTTCTTTGTAAATTTGGGCCAACTTTGAAAATATGTTTTATATTTTCTAGCCGACTAAGTTGATGTAATCTCATGTTGCGGATATATAAGAGTGATTGTTTAAGCGAATTTAGTGTCTGCATAAGAGCAAGTGTATGTCAGAGAAAGTGCATGTGTGTGTATGTGTGAATATCATTCGATTGCAAAGCAGAGTGAGAAGAAGGTTGAGCGAAGAGTGAAGAAGGCTTTTCTATGCTTAATTGGAACTTTAATCAAGCTTGTGTAGAATCTATTCTTTCAGTTCATACTCTGTGGATCTAATCCATATTGTTGTTTATTGTTGGGCAATGAGCCCTCTTGTATTTGAGCAGTGAGCTCTAGGTAGTGTGCCTAAATGAATGTGCATTCCCATTATTCATATACTTTTAACAGGGTATAATATTGTGGACTAACATCCACCAGGGTTTTTCCCTAATAGGGTTTCCACGTAAAAAATTTGGTGTTCTCTAAGTTTCTAATGTGTTGATTGTTCATAGTTTATTATTCATTCATCAGATCTGAGATTAAGTTAAGTAAATTTTGAAAAGTTTAAATATTTTATGACAATTGATTCACCCCCCCCCCTCTCAGTTGTCTGTCCTTGTTTTTCCAACATAGTCTTGTACATTCTGAGTTGATTAAAGTTCAAAATCTGAAGATTGTTAAGGAAGACTGCTAAGGAAGAGAGAGTAGGAGAGAGGGAGGGAGAGAGTGGGAGAGGGTGGGAGAAGGTGGGAGAGAGGGAGGGAGAGAGTGGGAGAGAGTGGGAGAGGGTGGTAGAGAGGGAGGGAGAGAGTTGGAGAGAGTGGGAGAAAGTGGGAAGGGTGGAAGAGAGGGAGAGGGGAGAGGAGTGGCAGAGTTGGAGAGTGGGAGAGAGGGAGGGAGAGAGTGGCAGAGGGTGGAAAAGGTGGGAGAGAGTGGGAGAGAGGAGAGAGAGAGGAGAGAGGGGAGAGAGGGAGAGGGTGGGAGAGAGGGAGAGAGGGAGGTAGAGAGGGAGAGAGGGAGAGGGTGGAAGAGGGTGGTAGGAGGGAGGGATAGAGGGGGGAGAGGGAGGGAGAGAGGGAGAGGGTGTGTGAGAGAGGGAGAGGGTGGCAGAAAGTGGTATAGAGTTAGAGAGTTGAGAGAGTTGGAGAGAGCCGGAGAGGGAGGGAGAGAGGGAGGGAGAGAGGGAGAGAGGGAGAGAGGAGGGAGAGAGGGAGAGGGTGAGAGAGGGTGGGAGAGGTGGGAGAGGCACGAGAGTTGGAGAGAGGAGAGAGTGAGAGGGTGGCAAGGGGAGAGGGATGAGAGAGGGTAGGAGAGAGTTGGGAGGGAGAGAGGGAGAGAGGGAGGGGGAGAGTGGGGTGCAGTGGGAGAGAGGGAGGGAGAGAGGGAGGGGGAGAGTGGGGGAGAGGGTGAGTGGGAGAGGGAGGGAGAGAAAGGAGAGAGGGAGAGAGGGTGGAGAGGTGTGGAGAGTGGAGAGGGGAGAGAGAGGGAGAGTTGGAGACAGTGGGGAGATGGAAGGGAGACAGTGGAGATAATGGAGAGGTGGAGAGAGAGAAAGAGAGGAGAGAGTGGAGAGAGGGGAGAGAGGGAAAGAGAGGGAGGGTGGAGAGGGAGGAGGGTGGAGGGTGGAAATGGAGAGGGAGGGAGAGAGAGAGGGGATGGAGAGTGGATAGTGAGAGATGGTGGGAGAGAGTGGGAGAGAGTGGATAGGGTGCGAGAGAGCAGGGAGGAGAGGAGATGGCGCGGAGAGTGGGAGACAAAGGGGAGAGGCAGAGGGTGGCAGAGGGTGGTGGTGAGAGGGTGGGAGAGGGTGAGAGTGGGAGAGAGTGTGGGAGAGGGAGGGAGAGAGGGGAGAGAGTGAGAGAGAGGGGAGAGGGTGCGATAGAGTGGGAGAGAGACTTGAGAGAGGGAGAGGGGGTTAAGGGAGAGAGAGAGAGAGAGAGAGAGAGAGAGAGGGAGTCAATGAAAGAGAGGGAGGGAGTCAAAGAGAGATAGAGGGTAGAGGGGAGAGAGATAAGAGTGATTAAGTGAGAGACTTGGGAGAGAGAGAGATGGAGATAGAGGGAAAGAGATAATATTTAAATATTTTATATATTAGTAATATATATATTTAAGTATTTATACATTAACTAAAATATTGAAATAATATTTAAATATTATCCATAATAATATAATATATTATATATTAAATACATAATTCGGTAAGAGATTATCATAAATTGTATATTATATATTACATTATAAACTATATTGTATATTATATATTACATTATAAACTATATTGTATATTATATATTACATTATAAACTTTATTGCATTTTTTAAATCGTATATTATAAATTGTATAACATTTTTGTAACTCTATATAAAACATATAGGATATCAGATTCAAAACAGATATCCAATTTGAATCGGATATCCGATATGCCTGAAACAAAATTTAATGCCTAGGGATTAGCCTCGAGCTTGCTTTGGATTTTGGTTCAGACCTATCAATCCTAAGAAGTCAACACAGAAAATGTGTTTAACAACTTACTTTGCTTTTCCAGACTTTGTCCATGTGGCTGACGACTTTTTTTTACCCAAAATTGATGAAACGAAAAGGGTTTATAAAGGAGCTTCTCAACTTTTCACCAATATAAATTATACTTTAGTTTGAATCTAATAAATAATTATTATTCATTTTCTATTAGAATTGCGACTAAAGTACTAATTGATAGCCTGATTGAAAAACATTTATATCTTTCAAACGGTATCACATTTTTTGAATCCAAAACATGTGTCACATTTTATGTTTCGCATACTATAGGATTAAAAAAAAAAATTCATGAATTTTTGACCAAGTTAAGGTGGTCAGACATACGAGTTTTTATAGTTTTTAAAAGTTGTAATAAAAAATTCATAATTAATTATTTACTTGGAAAAAAATTACAAAAAAATATGCATCACATCCAAAATGAGTCCTCTACTTATATCTAAAATCTTATAAAAATATATTATCATTTTATTATGGTTATGGTGGCTAGACAAACACCTACTTCTTATTTTTTCCCTAAAATTTAAGTACTACTGCATTGAAATTGAAATTTTTCACCAAATAGAAATTTTTTTAGAAAATAAACCTAGTAGTTTAAAAACTACATTCAATTTTCCACATATTCTATTCTTACATATTTTTGAAATAATATAGATAATTCATTCAAATTTTTACGTCAAGTTGCCTAACTCTGATTTTTTCTGAATTTTCATTGCCACTTAAGGGTCTTTTTTTTCATGATGATCCTACACATACCCATCAGAGAAAGTTCCTCTAAAGAAGTTTAAAAGCTTGAGGTGATCTGAGATGGCATCATACAAGAAGGAAATTCCTAGATTTGTTGGAACGAACCACTCATTGTGGAAAGATAGGATGGAGTGTCATTTGAAGTGTATTGGTGAACCTTTCTGGAAAATTACAAAGAATCCATATGTTATTCCTCAGAATGGTCCTTCCACTATTGATGAAGTCAAAGAGGTTGAGAATAATGTCAAGGCTATGGAAGCTTTGTTGAGTTATCTAACAAATTCAGAAATGACAAATGTGTTAGGTCTGAAGACAACTCATTAGATGTGGATGAAGTTGGAAACTTTGAATGAAGGAGATGTGCATGTGAAGATGGCTAAGCTACAAAGTTTAAAATGAAAGTATGAAAATTTGAAGATGGGTGAAGATGAAAATATCTCTTCTTTTATGTAGAAAGTAAATGAAATAGTGATGGGTATTAGATGTGTTGGTGGAACTTTGGAAGAGGAAGAAATTGTGGCTAAGGTGCTCAAATCATTTCCTACCTCCTACAAAGTGAAGGCTCATGCTATTGAAGAATTCAGATCATTGATGAATGTGACAAGGGATACACTGATTGGAAAACTTGTTTCCTTTGAGTTGAGCGAATTTGGTGATTTTGTTCCTAAGACTGAAACTGCATTCAAGGCTACTGTATCTAGAAGAGACAAGCAAAGATATGATCTGGGAGAGAGCTCTAGAAATACATTCAAGTATGGGGAAGAAATGAAATAGCTTGAAGATGAAGAAAGAGAACTAGAAGAATTGGAAGCACTGATTGTGAAGAAAGAAGGTAGAGGACAAGGTAAGTATAAAGGAAAGTTTCCTATCAAATGTTTTTCTTGTAGTAAAATAGGTCATTTTGCATCAATGTCTTGAAAGAGTCCCTAGATCTAAGCCTTACAAATCTAGATTCCAAAAGAAATGTTACTTTGCTAAAGGAGTGACTGATGATGAGTCTGATAAAGATAATGGAAATGAAATGGTTGGGTTTTCTTTGCTATCAGGGAAAATAGTTATGAGGCTACTGAATCTGCTAAAGTTGAGAAAGCTCTTGCAGCCCGAATAGAAGAAAGGATGAGTGGGTCATTGACAGTGGATGCTCACATCATATGACTAGTGACAAAAGAAAATTTGTAAGTCTAGAAAAGTATGATGGTGGGGTTGTGAGATTTGGTGATAACAATGATTGTGTGATTTGTGGAAAAGGATCTATTTGTCTTGGGGGTAAGCATAACACTGATGATGTTCTTTATGTTGAAGGCTTGAAGCACAATCTATTAAGTGTTGGACAAATGGTGGAAAAGGGTTATGATCTCCAATTCAAAGATATTTGGAAGTTCTGGAAATGTAATTGCTTCTAGTAAACAGACAAAAGGTAATATTTTTCACCTGAGTGCTGCTAGTGAAAGTTGTTTAATTGCTCAAGTAGATGAAAGTTGGTTATGGCATAGAAGGTTGTGTCATGTGAATTTTGATAACATTGTCAAAATAATTTCCACTCAAGTAGTAAGATATTTTCCTAAGTTGGTAAAGCCTGCTAGCACAATTTGCAAGGAGTGTCAGATCAAAAAACATACTAGAGTTTCTTTTTCAGAGCAAACAACATAATTCAAATGGATTATTGGAGCTAGTGCATACTGATCTATGTGGTCCCTCCATATTCAGAAGTCTTCATGGTGAAAGGTACTTTATGTTGATTATTTATGATTACTTTAGAATGATATGGGTTGCTTTCTTAAGAGAAAAATGTGAAGCATTAGAAAAGTTCAAAAGTTTCAAAGCCATGGCAGAGAATGAAAAAGGTCTGAAAATCAAATGCTTAAGGTCAGACAGAGGTGGTGAGTTCACCTCTAGGGAGTTTAATTCTTTATGTGATGAACATGGAATTAGAAGATAGTTATCTGCTCTGCGAACCCCTCAACAAAATGGAGTTGCAGAGAGGAAGAACAAAACAATTTTGGATGCTGCTAGAACAATGATGATTGAAGGAAATGTGCCTCATATGTATGGAGTGAAGTTGTAAGCACTACTATGTACACTTTGAACTAGGTAAATGTGAAAGGTAATACTGGTAAGACTCCTTTTGAGCTATGGTTTGGTTATAAGCCTACTGTTAAATACTTCAAGGTTTTTGGAAGCAAATGCTACATCAAGAGAGATGATGATATAGGAAAGTTTGAAGCAAGAAGCAATGAAGGAATATTTCTAGGTTACTCCATTAGAAGCAAGGCCTACCGATGCTATAACATAAGACTGAGGAAAATGGTTGAGAGTGCAAAATGTCAGAGTTGATGAAGATACTGCTAAATCATCGAGATATTGTGGATATGATTCAGATGAAAATAATACAAACCAAGGGAAGAATGTTTAGACACATAATCAACTTCAAATTGTGTCATATGTTCCATATGTTCTAGTGGTTCTAGTAAATCAATTTAGTTAGGAAGAAGAGACAAGTGCAAGTGCAGAAGAAAGAGAAAAAGAATCAGAAGTTCGAGAGAATCCTAAAACTCCAAGGTATGTAAAGCTAAATCATTTTGAAAATAAAATTATAGGAGACAAGAATAAAGGTGTGCAAACTAGAAGAAAGATTGCAGAAGAATGTTGTCTAATTTCCAAGATTGAGCCAAAAGATGTACATGAAGCCTGCAATGATGAATATTGGATGGAAGCTATGAAGGAAGAGTTAATGCAGATTGAAAACAATAATACATGGATACTTGTTCCCAAACCAAAAGACAAAAATGTAATGGAACTAAATGGGTCTTTCAGAGTAAGTTGAATGAACAAGGAGAAGTAGTCATAAACAAAGCAAGACTGGTATGTAAAGGGTATTCACAAATGGAAGGTATTGATTTTGAAGAAACCTTTGCCCCTGTTGCCAAAATTGAAGTTGTAAGGTTATTCCTTGCTTATGTTGCATATAAGAACTACAAAGTCTATCAAATGGATGTCAAGTCTACTTTTTTGAATGGTGAATTAGAAGAATAAGTTTACATTAATCAATCGGATGGATTTCAACTGCCTGATGAGGAAAACATGGTTTTCCAATTGAAGAAAGCTCTATATGGACTCAAGCAAGCCCCCAAAGCCTGGTATGCAAGACTAGACAAATACTTACTGAAGCTTGGATTCAACAAAGGTACTGCTAACAACAACTTGTATTTCAAATTGGATCATGACAAAGAGTTGATTATTGAAGTCTTTGTTGATGACATTATTCTTGGTGCAGATGATAATCTATGTATGAAGTTTGTTGATGAAATGAAGAATGAATTTGAGATGAGTATGATTGGTGAGATGAATTTATTTCTAGGATTACAAATTACTCATTTAGACAAGGGGATATTCATATCTCAATCCAAATATGTGAAAGAGCTGCTGAAGAAGTTTGGTATGGAAGACTCAAAACCTGTTGGTACTCCCATGGTAATTGGATGTAAGCTGACACAGAATGATGATTCTCCCAAGGAAAATAAAACAAGGTATAGATCAATGATTGGTGGATTTATCTACTTAACTCAGACTAGACCAGACATTATGAATATTGTGTGTATGGTTGCTAGATTTCAAGCTAACCCAAAAGAGTCTCATGTGATTGTTGTGTTGATGATGTTTTCTGCACAACAACTTAGACAGAATATAATATCCTATCTCTCTTGAAAGGTAAATCTCTATCAAAAAGCTTCAAGAGATAACCCCAAGGTCTCTAATGTCAGGTCTTGAAAATACATAAAAAACTCAGTGATAAATGTGAAAATACTGGTAATCACAATGGGACCTTACTACAAGCAAAATACTGAATCTCAATTTATCAGATTTAACAATGTAATGATGCTTCAATCCTAAATTTAATCCAGTGATCAAAGAAATAACAAAGGATGAGGGTTTCAAAGAGATTTCTAAACTTGATATTAAACCAAAGATTAACAATGAAAATGACCAACACTCAAAATGGACCAATCCCTCAAAATTGATTTCTACTTGACCCAGATGGATCTGCAATCTTATAGAAATAGTGCAATCTTCTAAGGTGTTAAGATTTTCAAATCATGAACATTCATTCAAACAACCCTATTGCAATTGAAATGAAAAAACCCTCACAATTGAACTAAGCACAATGAATATAAATTTCAGGCTAACTTTGCAAAGCAACTAACAATCAGTTGGTTGTGAAAAGTATGGACCAGGGATTGCTACAACACTTCAAATATAAAACCATAAACATTATTGAATCAAATCTAATATAAATATTATCTTCCTCAAAGCAATTCTAAAGATAGAATAACAAGAACCATGCAAGATAAGAAGAACACAAGTATGGCATTAAATCACAATGTCATTACTTGCATCAAATTATCCACTGTAGCAATAATTCCAGCTTTTTGTTACAATATTTGCTTGAGAACAACTACTTGCTAACTCTTGCTCTACTTAATTCGCTCTAACTATCTCTCTATTTGTCTATGTCTAAAACTTCTTAACCCTTACAAATGAGGCAAAATTCCATATTTATAGAACCCCCAAAACATGTCGACCTAGATAGGATTTTACAATAATAATTAGGCACAACAAGTCGGCCAAGAGAAATTCAAAATAAAATAAAATATGCATTAAATGCATGAAATTCATCCAGGTCGGCCTGGGATCTCCAATGCAGCTTGAACCAATGCATGGAAAAATAATAGGGAAGCACAAATCTCGATGTAGCCAATCATTAACTACCTTCCCCTTTGTCTTTATTCTGATCCAACATTTCATGAACTTTCAAAAGCACCCTATCCAAGTCAGCCACAAGTGGCAAAGGAAAAACCCTAAGTCGCCTTTCAATTGATGCAATTTCTTCCCTTGACTGTTTCACCGACTTATCCCACTCCACCTTATAAGTTAGGTATTTATCAATGACAGCAATGTAGGTGGCCGCATCATCCAACTAGTGCTCAGAAATGGAATCATCATTAATTGGGGCATAAACATCATGCCACAACTTCCTCAATTGTTCTAAACTCAAATATTTAGGGGAAATCTTCCTTCTCCCTGTCATAATCTCAAAGAAAGCAATGGATCCATTGTAAACACCAACTAGGGTATCATCAATCTACCTCCTCTGTTTGTAAATCTTCTTCAGAACCTTCTGCCTAATTTGCAATGCCTCAAACCACTCCCAAGGTTCAGCAGCTCCGGAGGAAGGGAGAATTTTATCACTTACTAGCTTATCCCTAGTGTACTCCATGATAGTTTTGGTTTTCTGCAGCAGGAGATCTGTATCTTCTTTGTCCTAAGCTAACACCTCTTTCAACCAATCAACCACCCTTATAGCATCCTTCCCTGTTGACAGAATGTCTTTAATAGGTTCATTTCCTTTGGTTCGCACCCCCTGTAGCCAATTTGTAGTGGCAAGAGTGGAAGCCTTCATCTTTTCTAGTTCAGTGATAATCTCTTGAGGTAAAGGATTCACAGCAGAAACCGAGGGGTTAATGGATTGAAAGGGTTTCATTAGATCCTCCAAGCACTTCCTAAGTTTTTCATTCTCCTTCTTCAGCTCATGCCTAGTTTGGATTTCCTTCCTCAATCTGCCCAAGATGACTGCACTAGAACCTTGATAATCTTTAATATCCTACTCAACAGAAGTAGGCCCCAAATTGAAAGTCCGCACATTGTAATCCTTTGTAGATACCTCATATCTATTCTTATCCGGAGCAAGGGTGGCAATGTGGACAACTCTGTTACTCACCTCATCTCTTTCAATCCTTGAGATGACCCTAGCCTTCTTCTTACTCTTGTCCTTTCCAATCTTGGCTAGCAGCTCATCCCAATTTGGTTGAGTATCTTCCATAACAACTTGTTTTCTCTTTATCTCCTTGTCCAACCACTCTGGAACAGTGGATTCCAACTACACTTTTCTTTGTTTCTCCTCCTCCTGTTGAACCTTAGGTGCTTCTTCACTCAAACCCTGCTCCTCAGGAGTCTCGTCTATCTTACTCTCCTTTTCTTCAGCATATTCCTCCTTATGCTCAGGGGATGGAATCTTTTTGCTTCTTCCTCTCTTGGAGGTGATTTAACCTCCTCATTTCCAATAGGTGACTCTACATATGCAACCAAGGGAGATTGCATTACCTTTTCTACTTATGCTTCTGCACTATAAAGGTCTCACCCTCATGAAATTCCTCCCCTTCAACATATGGATGTTCTTCGGCTTTCTCATATTCACTTGGTTTGCTTTGATCTTCATGGGCAGAAGGAACATCATCATGCTGGTCCTCATGAGAAACAATTGGAGGAAGGTCTGTCTTAGGCATACTATCCTTGGGAGGAGTTCTAGACCTCCTTGTATATACTCGTGCCTTCTCCTCTAAGCTCTCCACATTTACCACCGGTGGGGTAACTTCCTCTTCTCCTACCTTGGAGCTTGCCTTCTGTGACAATCTTATGACTCTTCTTCTTTTGGGAACAGGAACATCAACTTCAGGACCCTGCCCTTCTATTTCTTTCTGCTTTAGACACTGAGGATCCCTCCATGTCACCCCTAGCCTTTCCAGTTGTTACCTTGCTTGATTCATCCTACACTTGACAAAGGAAACATAATAAAACCACACGAAACCAATGTTAATTCATCAAGGGTATCATTAAAATGAGCCTCATACAATCAACGTGTTATTAAAACTCATAAAAAATGATCTTGATAAACTTCAGGTTTTAGAACCATCCGCGGAATCTGAGCTAGAGAGAAATTTCGGGAAATTCCAGACCAGACGGATTCCAGCGGAATAATTATGAAACACCTACTAACAATTAAATCTGATCATTATCAATCAATAAACCACATAGGAGATCATAAGATAGCATGAAATAGCCATAAAATGCATCATAAATCATTAATAAATCCAACCATTCCATATTTCCTTACACTTCATCAAATTTCAGGAAAATCCGCCAAAGACGGATTTCCGCGAAAGGGAAGGCACTTCGTAAACTTCAAAAAATCTAGGCGACACAGGACTTCAGAAAAATTCGGGGTCAACAGAAATCCGCAGAATATATGAAACTCCGAAAATGATAACGGATTCTGGAAAAATGGAGGAGATCGGGAAAATCCGCCAGAGATGGAAAATCCTAAGGGGACTACGAAACCCGAACATCGGTGTTAAATCACGATTTTTCCCAGACTCATGAATCGATTATGAATTTCAAAGATTTAAGCTCGAGACGAGTTAGGTATGGGCCTTTCATAGATTTTCTTTGCATTCTAGGCCAGTTGGGAGGCGAACTAGGGTTAAATGGTATTGCCCTAGGTTTCAAACCTTGTACATCCACCATTAACGCACAGGCAAGCTCAGGATTTAGGTATTTCAACTATCAATTCCTTACTAGGGGAAATCAAGGCTCTCAAGCAAGTTCATCAAAATGCAAATAAACAAACAAACTCAAAAATTACTTGGGAGACCATAAATCAAACGTTGTTATGCAACCCTAGCCATGAAGTGATCAAATATTCAAGAATTCGAGCCCCAAAAGTTCTATAACATCAACATGCTATCCATAATCATCAATTAAAAGCAAGGCAATTGAATACATACCATTGATGAAGCAAGGATCGATCTCAAAAGCAACAAATGCGAATCTAATGGCGCCCAGCAAAGAGCACAACGACAATACCCCAAAGAATTCACCAGCAAATCGAATAATTCAAACTCAATGCCTCAAATCCAAACACTCGCAAGAATGCACTCCTCAGCTCAAACGGTGGCAAACAATAAGCATAATAGTGCAAAAGACCTCAAAAATCAATTAAATACATCACTTGCCAACGGTACAAACGAAATTAAATGCAATCGACAAGATAGCCAAGAAAATCTGGGAACCCGACAACAGGACGAAATCCAGAAAAATCCGGCCCACGCGGAATTCTGCGAAGACTGAAAATCTTTGAACCATAATGCTCAACCGGAGTCCGAATAGAATCCGGGAAAATCCGACCGGGGTGGAAAGTCCCAAACCAGGGTAAAAACCTGAAATTCGCCCAGAACCAAAGATCTTCAATGAATAACTTAGGGAATCATTTAGGCAACCAAAATAAACATTTAAGCACATGCCAAGGTAAGACAAAACCTCAAAATGAAAGGGCCAAGACACCAAAACCAAAGCGAAAGAGGGTCCCTGCTTTCAACGGGGCGTGTGTGCGAAAACTGCACATGTTGTAAAGAGAATCTTCAAGTATCTAAAAGGAACAGTTGATTTTATGCTTTGGTATCCTAAGGATGATGATATTACATTAAATGCATATACTGATGCAGATTGGGTAGGAGATGTAGATGATAGGAAGAGTACTAGTGGTGGTGCTTTCTTCCTAGGGAAGAAGCTAGTGTCATAGTTGAGTAAAAATCAAAATTCGATTTCTCTATCTATTGTTGAGGTGGAGTATATTATTGTTGCAAACAATTGTACTCAAGTGATGTGGATGAAATAGATGTTGAAAGATATCATAGTGGTATATGATGAACCCATTACCATATACTGTGATAACTCAAGTGCTATAAACATTTCAAAGAATCTGGTGCTACACTCTGAGACCAAGCATATATCAATCAAGTTCCACTTTCTGAGGGAGAAAGTGAGTGAGAAAAAAGTCAGATTGGAGTATGTGCCTACCAAAGAGCAGGTTGTAGATATTTTCACTAAGCCATTGCCAAAGGGTACTTTTGAGTATCTTAGAGGGATTCTAGGGGTGATTACCCCTCCTGATATGAACTAAGATGCATTAATTTGCATCAATCCGTGCATTTCATGATCATATTCTGATATGAATTGATGTTTCCATGGCTACTACTCAAGGGGAGTAGTCAGATGTGCAGATATATGGTTCAGAGCTTGTATGTGGGAAGATAATGTTTATATTTTCCATTGATGTCAAAGGGGGAGAAGTGTAATGTAAAAAACTGTTACTTATCTGGAGAAGTTCATACACAAGTGGTCAAGGAAGAAGAGTCAGGAGAAAGTGTTGATTATGAGTTGGGTTGATGGTGTTTTTCACATCATGTGTTGCCACCAATGCCAAAGGGGGAGATTTTTGGATGTTGTGGTTGTGTTGCTGATATGTGGTTTTCATTGATGTCAACACTATTAGCCTTTAGTGCATCAGAGGTTGTATATGTTGAGGATATTGAGAAAAAAAATTAAAAGAAGTGTTTCAGGTTCTCTATGGAATTGTGAAGATTATGAAGGTGTCTTGCTATGTACGTTGAGGATTAGTTGGTGTGGATTAAAGGGTTTTTTGCTGAGTATATCTAGTTCATCCACCGGAAGTTTCAAAGGTCCACATGAAGATTTGATCGTGTCATGAACAATTGTGTTCTAACAGTATTTTGTGGGTTTTGTCAGTGTTCCTGAGTGAAATTTGTGTGTTTTTGGTGTTGCAAATGTTTCTCTATTAGTTCTTGTTGTTTTTGGATGCTTCTAGGTTGTGCTCTATCTTTGTGGTACGTCCACATTGATTGGTGTGTTCGTGGTCGAAGATTTTTCTCAGTATGTTCACTTTTTCATGTTCTTGGTCGGCATGATGGTGGTAGTGTGTTGTGGATCTTCGAGATGAAATTAATTGAAGTCTTTTTGTGTTGGAGTTATTAATTTGGGTCTCTGTTATGTTGTGGCCGACCTTGGTGGATTCGCATTGTAATTTTTTTTGTAAATTTGGGCCGACTTTGAAAATATGCTTTATATTTTCTAGCCGACTAAGTTGTTGATGTAATCTCATGGTGCAAATATATAAGATCAATTGTTTAAGCGAAGTTAGTGTGTGCATAAGAGTGATTTTATGCCAGATAAAGTTCATGTGTGTGTATGTTTGAATATCATTCGATTGCAGAGCAGAGTGAGAAGAAGGTTGAGCGAAGAGTGAAGAAGGTTTTTATGTGCTTAATTAGAACTGTAATCAGGCTTGTGCAGAAGCTATTCTTTCAGTTCATACTTTGTGGATCTAATCCATATAGTTGTGTATTGTTGGGCAGTGAGCACTCTTGTATTTGAGTAGTGATCTCTAGGAAGTGTGCCTGAATGCATGTGCATTCCCATTATTCATATACTTTTAACAGGGTATAATATTGTGGACTAACAACCACCATGGGTTTTTTTCCTAACAGGGTTTCTACGTAAAAAATCTTGGTGTTCTTTGTGTTTCTGATGTGTTGATTGTTCATGGTTTAGTATTCATTCATCAAATATGAGATTAAGTTAAGTAAAGTTTGAAAATTTTAAATATTCTGTGACAACTGATTCACCCCTCAGTTGTCTGTCCTTGTTTTTCCAACATAGTCTTGTACATTCTGAGTTGATTAAAGTTCAAAATCTGAAGACTGCTAAGGAAGCCTGGGATGCTTTAGAAAAGGCACGCGAAGGTCATGAAAGGGTCAAAGAGGAAAAATTGCATAATTTGGAGACATGGTTTGAGCTCCTACATATGTCTGAAGATGAGAATGTTAAAGCTTATGTACAGAGATTGGATGAGGTAGTAGCTCAAATGTGAGGACATGGTGCTACAATAGATGAATCTAGAATTGTAAAGAAGATTATTAGAACTCTCCCTAATGCTTACATCAAAAAGGTATGTGCTATTGAGGAACATATAAATTACAAAACTTACACTAAAGATCAGTTGTTGGGAACTCTAACATCTTATGAGATGAGAAAGCCAAATTTGAGAAATGGACCCAAATCATATACTACTTTTAAGGCTACAAAATCTGAAGATCTAGATGAAGAAGAAGCTAACTTACCCTTTAAATGCTTTAGTTGTGGAGGAATAGGTCATTATGTTGCAAGGTGTCCAAAAAGAGCTAAGAGGAATAAACAAAGACATGAGAAGGAAAAGAAAGGTAAGAAGATAAATAGAGCATATTATGTTAATGGGGATGCTAGTATATCTAATGAGGAATATGATTATGGAGATCCTGATGACAATGAATGCTTGTTCTTAACTATAAAGATGAACCTACTTCTGCTAATTCTAAAAAACAGGTGAAGGAATGCCCTCTGGAGAAGGAGAAAAATTAAAGTACTGTAATCTCTTCCCTAAAACAAGAAAAGAACTATTGGGTTGTTGATAGTGGTTGTTCACATCACATGACTGGTGATAAGAGTAAGTTTGTTAAACTTTAAAACTATGATGGCGGCTTAGTTATGTTTGGAGATGATACTCGTGCTAAAATTTGTGGGATAGGTTCGTTAAGTTTTGATGGAAAGCATAATACTGATGATGCCTATTATGTTAAAGGTTTAAGGGATAATATTTTGAGTGTTGGAAAAATGTGCAATAAAGGATATAATCTTCTATTTGAGGATAAAAGATGTGAGATCAGGAAAGGATTTGGAACAGTGATTGTTGTAGGAAAGAAATCTGAAGGAAATATCTATCAACTTAAGGGTGTTGATGGACGATGCTTTATGACTCAGATTAATGACAATTGATTGTGGCATCAGAGAATGTGTCATATGAATTTTGATAACTTGGCAAGGACTAGTGCAGTTCAGACCATGAGATATTTACAAAGGATTACAAAGCCTGTTAATGTTATTTGCAAGAATTGTCAATTTGGGAAGCAAATAAGAAATCATTATAGATCAAAGGAACAATCTACTACTGGAATACTAGATTTAATTCATACAGATCTTTGTGGTCCTACAAGAGCGAGAAGTCTACAAGGTGAAAGTTACTTTATTCTTTTTATTGATGATCATTCTAGATACACATGGGTTACATTTCTTAGAGAGAAATCAGATGCATTCGATAGATTCAAGACATTCAAAGCTATGGCTGAAAATGAAGTAAATTTGAGGATAAAATGCATAAGGTTTGATAGAGGTGGTGAATTCACTTCCCATTAGTTTAATATGTTTTGTGAAGTGCATGGAATAAAAAGACAATTATCTACTTTGAGAACTCCTCAATAGAATGGAGTTGTTGAAATGAAGAATATAACAGTTCAAGAGGTTGCTAGATCAATGATTACTGAGGCAGGTTTACCAAAATTTTACTAGAGAGAAGCTATTCACACTGATGTTATGTATTCAATCGATTTCAAGCAAGAAAAAACAATACAAAGGGGTAAGTGAAAGAAGTTGACTCCACTTCTAGTGGAAGTGTCATTTTTCAGCTTTAAAATAGGTAGTCATTCATTTTTTAGAATAGGTACCCTTTTTAAAGTGGGTACTCATTCCAAAAGGTTTGAAAATCACAATTCATGTTTCTCACTTGGATTTAGGCTTAGAAAAGGAATTGTAACCCAACCCTTAGCCTTAGACCTACAAGTACAAGGTCATGACAATATCAAGAGAAAAAACTATGTTAATATGGTTGACGGGGTTTTTTTAAGAATTATTTTATGAAATTAAAACCCATTTTAGATGAGATAATGTAGATTCTAAATATGTTAATTTTTTTCAATTGGATTATTTTTTCTATTTTTCAATTAATTTATGATGAAACGGGCACATAAACTTGAATTATCAGGGATTTTTAGTATTTTAATAACTTTTTATTAAAATATTTTTTTGGAAAACAAATTTTACGAAAACGTACTCCAAAAATTCTTTTCAATTTTAAAAAATAAAAAAAAGATAAGTTTAGGTCATCTTATATGTGACATACACGACGATTTTTCACAACACCAAATATGGCTACTAAAAAATTAACAAAAAAAAATCAATAAAAATTTACAAAAAAATATGGAAAACGTGCTTAAGTGAGTTAAAAATCTTTTCCCAAAAGGATTTAGAAAAATATGATTATTTAGGTCAAAATATGGATGATGTACATGTGCATGGTATAGTATAAACAAAGTGACTTTTAAACAGTGGTTTTTAGAAACACCTATTGAAAATCAATTTGTATCATCTGGGTATTAAAATAAATTACATATTTGGAAACTAGACTTTGAGTACTACATTTTATGATCAGTGAATTTTTTAAAGATTTCATCTCTAAGTGCTTCAAATTTTAAGGTCAAATGTGACAAATTCTGAAAATTAGGGAAAACATTTCCACTTTTTGGCCAAAAAGTGGACTCAACTTCTTGCCAACACCCAAAGACCCCCTATGAGCTATGGTGTGGAAGAATTCCTACTATTAAATATTTCAAGGTATTTGGAAGCAAATGTTATATCATAAGGGATGAAGAAAATTTAGGAAAGTTTGATGCAAGAAGTGATGAAGGCATTTTTCTTTGGTATTCTACTAGAAGCAAGGCTTACAGATGTTTCAACAAAAGACTAAGGAAGATTGTAGAAAGCACAAATGTCAAAGTTGATGAAATAATGAAGAATTCAATTGATATTGATGGATATGTAGCAGATGAACCTAATTATGAAAGAATTGAAGAAATTGTGGAAAAATAGGAAAAGGATGAGAAAGAGAAACAAAATGAAGAAAAAGAAGAAGCTCTGGTAGTGTCACCTAAGACACCTAGATATGTGCGGAAGAATAATTTAGAAAATCAAATCATTGGAGACAAGAAAAAAGGAGTATTGACAAGAAGCAGAGTTGTTGGTGAAGTAAATCTATGTTTACTTTCTGAGATTGAATCAGAAACTATAAGTGAAGCATGTAAAGATGAGCATTGAATGGAAGCTATGAAGGAAGAATTTATGCATATTGAGAATAATAAAACTTGGGAATTGGTCCCAAGATAGGTAGACAAAAACATAAATGGATCAAAGTGGGTATTCAGAAAGAAGTTGAATGAGAATGGAGAAGTGGTCAAAAACAAAGCAAGGCTTGTGTTTAAGGGTTACTCACAAGTAGAAGGCATAAATTTTTAGGAGACTTTTGCTCTGGTGGAAAGAATGGAAGCTATTAGAATGTTCTTAGCATTTGTTGCTCATGGATATTTCAAATTCTAATAGATGGATGTCAAGTTTGCATTTTTTAATGGTGAGCTAGAAGATGTCTACATGGAACAACCACAAGGATTTCAATTGTTAGATCAACTGGATATGGTATGCAGATTAAAGAAAGCTTTATATGGTTTGAAGCAAGCTCCTAGATCTTGGTATGCAAGATTAGACAGCTACTTGATTCAGCAAGGTTTCAACAAAGGTACAACAAATAGCAACCTATACTTTAAAGTTGAAAATGAAAAAATCTTAATTGTGGTTGTATATGTTGATGGCATTATTATTGGAGGAAATGAAACTATGTACAAAATGTTTGCAAAAGAGATGCAAAAATATTTTGAAATGTCTATGTTTGGAGAGATGAATTGCTTTCTTGGGCTGCAAATTAATCAAATAGAGAAAGGAATCTTTATTTCACAGTCTAAGGATGTGAGAGAGATGTAGAAGAAGTTTGGGATGGATGGTTCTAAATCGGTATGCACTCCTATGGTGACTAGTTGCAAATTAGGTAAATATGATGATTCACCTAAGGTCGATTAGAGAAAGTATAGATCTATGATTGGTGGACTGTTGTATTTGACTGCTACCAAATCGGATATTATGCATGTTGTCTATCTTGTGGCTAGATTTCAATAAGATCCTAAAGAAACACATGTTGTTAAAAGAATATTTAGATATTTGAATGGCACTCTAGATTATGGCTTGTGGTATCCTAGATATATTGACTTTAAACTATGTGCTTATATAGATGCAGATTGGGTTGGATGTGTAGATGACAAGAAAAGTACAAGTGGTGGTAAATTTTTTCTTGGTTGCAAATTGATGGCATGGTTGAGTAAAAATCAAGATTTAGTTCCCTTATCTACTGTTGAAGCTATGTATATTGTTGTTGCATCTTGTTGTGCATAATTTCTATGGATGAAACAAACATTGAAAGATATCACAGTTGTGTATGATGATCCTATTTCTATCTTATGTGATAACATAAGTGCAATTAATATTTCAAAGAATCCAATGATGCACTCGAAGAAAAAGCATATATCTATCAGGTATCATTTCTTGAGAGAGAAGGTTGTGGAGAGTGAAGTAAAGCTTGAGAATGTCCCTACGAAGGATCATATTGCTAATATATTTACGAAGGCTCTTCCTAAAGATATTTTTGAGTATCTCTAGGAAAAGTTAGGGAACATTACCCCTCCTTTCTTGAACTAGATGCATATGGAGATGCATCAGTCTGGTAGGTCTATGGATCTATCTTTCTTCTAGACTAATGTTTTGGTGGCTACCTCTCAGGGGGGAGCAAGTAGTGTCATGTTTTGTCATTGTATAAGTATTATATCTTTAATGTCAAAAGAGAAATCAATGTAAAAAAAAAACTTCCTTTTCCATTGATGTCAAAGGGGGAGATGAGAGAGATGTGAAAAGAAAAATATTATCTACTAAGGGGGAGAAACAAAAAGAAAAACCATAAGTAGTATGTTCAAAGCTAGTATGTTGTTTTTGATGGTTTTACACATCATGTGTTGCCATCAATGGCAAAGGGGGAGATTGTTGCAAGTATGAAGAAATTGTGGCAAGGTGTTATCATTGATGTCAACTGGTGAATTGGTTAGCAACTGGTTGTTGTTGTCATTAATGTCATGGATGCAAGTTATTGGTTGTATATGTAGAGGATATTGAGAAAAGTGCATTAAAGGAAGATTGCAGGTGTTTAGTAGTTGCTTCAGGTTTTGGTCTAGGATTTGCTTCTATGTGTGTGTGGTTCAGATATGTTGATCATAGTTGTTGGAAGCTGCTATATCCAGATGTTTAGTTTCTGATTCATTTTACAATGCGAGTTATGTTCACCAGTTGTGAGCTGTGGTTTTCTTTGTATCTAAATGAGATCTAGGAGAAATGTTGGTCCAAATTTCTCGTTGGTTAAGTCTTATAACTTGTGGCTCTAAAGTTAAGTTGTTATAATCGTGTTGAAGATAATTTTGGCATCTAGAAGGATCGTGCTTAATTGTTCTATGTGTTTTACATTGGTTCGGCGAACCTTGTGTTAAACACTACCTTCGAAATTGATGAAGCATTTTGGGACCTATTTGAGTCATCATCAAGCGTATGTTTGGGTCGCCCTCATTCTAATTCTACCCTAGGATGTTTTGGTGCCAACCTAATTTGAATTTAATGATGGATGGTAGACTTTGGATATGTTTCAAAGTTGAAGATGGTATAAATACAAGATGAGTTAGTGGTGAAAGTAGAAGAAAAGAGATAAGTGCAAATAAATAGAGCAGATAGATGTGAAGCAGATGTGAATCAAGTGGATGAATATAATGTGAGTGTGGCAGATCAGTGTGAAGTCTAAATGTTGAGTTTCTAGATGCAGTAAGTTGAAGGTGGAATCTATCATTCATGCATGTCGGCAAGTGGTTGAGAAAATTGTGGCAAATTTCTTTGTTGCAATGAGATTGTCTTCTCTATGTAACATATCTCTTCTATCTTCTTTGTATCTCTATGGTAGTGAGCCCTCCAGGGGGTTATCCCTATTGGATAGTGAGGCTTAATCTAGATAGTGATTCCTTGTTTTAGCAGTGAGCCTTTTTCTCAGGCAGTGAGCCTTTTTGTAATTGATTTTGATATTCTCTACAGTGTGAGTTAATCCTCACAGTAGTTTTTCCCTCATTGGTTTTTCCACATAAATCTGGTGTTACTATGTTTGTGTGATGGTTTCCAGTTTCTGCAGTTGCACTTAATGTTTAATCATTCTAGCAGGGTTAAGAATTGTGATTTATCTAAGTTTCGGTGAATGTTATAAAAGTGAAATTTTCTACAACTAATTCACCCCTCCCCCCTTAGTTGTCTACTTCAACACTATATGCATTATAATACCACATCCTTGGGTACATGATAGAAAATGGAACAAAAATTTAGAATAAAATAGAAATATAACATAGCATTGCATTAAAGAAGAACAAAATAAATTACTCTAGACATTAGGATGACTTATTCATTAACAAGAGAAATATATCACCAACAGTTTATCTGTTATGTGGTCTTAATCATATGTTATTTTAATGTTCACTTATAAATTTTCTCCATGGGATCATATGCATAAGGTTTTCTTCAAGGGATTAAAGTTGGTAGGGCTAACCAATATTAAAATGTGTAGGGTCTCTTAATTTTTGTTTAAATATATGACATGGAAAAATGTATTTCCAAGGGCAGTTCAATGCGATGTTCATCTAAGAAGTTGAAATCGGTGGAGCTAGAATTCATTTTCTTCTCATCAAGATGGTAATGTGGATTTGGCGTGGATGATTTGATTTATATATAATAGAAATAGATATTATAAATTCACTCTCACCTTAAATGAATCAAAGGCGAAGAAAGGACTTCAAGTTCTCCCAATAAATCCAAAATTGAAGCACAATAGAGAGAAACTATATGTATTCAAGACTCCTTTCAAAGCATTCCTATATCCACCATAGGGTTTAAGGAAGCCTTCTACCCTCAATAAAAAAATCAAGTGTGTCATCAAATTATCTTGCAGAGATTCTTTTCTCCATGGATTTTAAAAAAACCATATATGTTGGGTGGTTTATTAGTAGAATTATTCAAAGCCAATTGACCTACCATTCACTAGGGCTTCTATCAAGTCTATCAGGATGCTCAAGAAAAAGATTCACTAGGTTTATCATTTTTCGATGACTTATCAAACATGTTCCCAATATAATCAAATAGAATACATGTTGGGATGGAGACCCATCATATCATTGAACACTATTATAAAATAATTTTTCCAAAGCTTTAGCTAGATTTATAATTTCTATAGTACAAGATATTTTTAGAAATGAACAAATATGTTTATTAGATAATCAATTCCTCTTGGAATATATATTTTTGAAATCAAAATCAAATGAATGGGGAAAAAACTACTAAAGATGCACTCACTAAATATAAACTTGACTTTGATAAATAATGCAAGTCTCATGTAATTGTGATACCATGTGTATGTATTTTTATTTTTAGTTTTACCTTTAAAACACATAACTATCAAAATGCATGTATATATTTCATGTTATAAGCCCCAAATTTTACCCTATTTTTTTCACCTAAGTTTTAACTCAAATGAGAATAGTTTAAGTTTACCAGTTCACATAGTAAAAAAAATCCAATTTAATAACAGAGATGCATATTTGAAATAATCCCATTTCAAATAATTTCTATTGCATAATAAAGTAACATTACATAATCCCAAGTAATTATTTTATTTTTCAAATAACATTGCATAATCCCATGCAATAAATACATTTTATATAAAGATAAAAGATCATGGTTACATAGCTAGCTCTCAAGAGCTCAATGAAACAAAGTACAAATGGTCCAAATGTTCCTTCCTAGGAATACATCCTCAAATCTTGGATGTCGGATGCATGAGGAGAAGTATCACCCAAGTTCTTTTCCTCCAACCACATACTTATTGTGGTCCCTCGCACATCTACCTAACTAGTAAGATGTCTCTCCCTTCAACGAAGAGATTGGTCATGTAACCCTCATAATGTAGCCTATCTAAGCATAGTGTTGTGTCCTACATAACTAGAACTACCATACAATGGATACTTGCCTACATGCATGAAATTCTCAACCTAGTTATGCAATCCTGACTCACAGTGAATCAACAAGTCTATGTAGTGGCAACTTACACTTACTTCTGCCAAATATTTCATATATATATATATATATATATCTCATTTCTATGGGATGGACATTGTATGTTCACCCACTCTCTTGCTCAATTTGGTAAATAACATGACAATTATAACTCTTTACAAGATTATTCCATGTACCTCGTAACATGATTCCATCCCAAAAGGGTAATGTACATTAAAGATATAACTAACCATCTAGGTTATTCCCAACCTTGGTTTTTCCTAATATTAGGAACAATACCTCATTCTAACATCATAAACTAATAATAACACATCTATACCATTTCTTTTCCCAAGTTAACAATAAATACAATCATACATTTGGCTCATGATATCCTATGTAATATGGTAATACCCTCAAGCTGTCACTATTTGACTATTACCATCAAATGTTACAAACATGCATGCCAAACAAATATGATTTCTCTCTTCAACATGCTCTTTTGATTATTCTCCATTTCTCAAGGATCTTTCCAAGTTATCCTATAAGTTTTATATGTTCACATGCTCACAAACATTCATAAGACCTTTCTTTCAATAAGACTCATGTATAGTCACGTGTTTATAATGTTCACTAAGTTCATATCCAATCTAGAGGACTTTTTGGCTCAAGAGGAGTTTGTGCTTCTACACCTTTAAGTTCCCTCATATTATGTTAGCATTGATACATTATGATGTTATTCATGTGTTAATTCATCTAATTTTCTATCATTTCGTGCATTACTAACATTATACCTCATGCAAGCAAATAAGTAACATGCAATCATCTCAGTATCATATACCTTCTAGATAGTTTGATATAACTATGTCATATAGTCATGACAAACATGATAAATATATATAGGTATCATACTAATATGATATCCGAAACAACTTAATTCCAATCTAGCTATATGCACAAACTTTCTTAACAACTAGGGTAAACAACTATAACTTGCTCAAGCACTTGCATTCATTCAACAAATCATAGATTCTAAAATAGAAGGAATAATGGGTAAGAAAGACTATCATGCCTAGAAATTAGCTTCCAATGAAGAATTCGCTCTCAAAGCTCAATACCAAAACTCCACTTGCTTCTCCTACTTGAAGCTTTTCCACAATTCTAAACTCTATCTCCAAACACTCAAACTATACAAGAAAAACCTCTAACTCTCACAATGAAAAACTCTCTCTCTCTCAGCTCTCCACAACACTCAAAAAATCAGCTTTTGTACAAGAAAACCTATAGCAAAATGGATTGGAATAATTAAATGATTGAATGCCAAAACCCAAAAGGTTGCCTTCTATTTATACAAAGTGTTGAGAAGCTTAATGCTACAATTTACTTCTCAAATCTGCCACCTTTTACATCTAAATGCCACCTCTAAGACTGCAAATATGAAACTAAACCAACTTCTCTTCTTAACAGATCGACTAAGCAAGATTGAGTGCAATGTGGCTACTTAAATAATCAGAATACCAACACATATACAATCCTAGCAACTCAGCTTCTAATCTATGGTTGAGTCACCTCTAAAAACTGCCAACAATAGTTATTTTACTAAGTCAAACATGGTAATAGTTTCCTATTGGTTTCTTACTTCCATTGAAGCTCCTTTCTCGCCAAGTTTTTTCCTATGGCGCCTAGAATGGTGGTATCCATTCAAATACAAAACAACCTCTCTTGTCTTGCCTTAGCATTGCTTTGACTAAGTCTCACACCCCTTTATTTGTTGTGTGTGACTTTTTACGATACTCAACAACTTTGATATTTAAATGCATCTCATAATTTTACATGGCACTTCATATAGTTTATTAAGTGTTATTCATAATGTGTTATATGTGCTTTATACTAAGCACTCAGCTTTCTAATACTCTCCAATGCATTTTCTACGGAGACTAAGGTATGCATATTACTTGGTGTTTGCAGTCGCCTTCATACTATGCAATTGCTATGCTTTTGATATGCCATGTTTTTCATTTTCCAACGCAGCTTTACGACTATGTTAGTTTATGCACATAGTCTATGCATTATAATCAGCTTTTTATTATTTACTATATTCTCAAGATTGCATAATTTATGCATGGAAAATGGCTTACTTTATGTGCATGATATATGTGTAGCAATTGGTTTGAACTTTACTTATTCACTTTGCATTATATATGCGATAATATCTTATCATATATATATACTATAATGCCATATCATTATAATATATTAGATTTAATTAAATAAAGTTTGATTTATTTAATTAAAGAGAGATGATGTTAGACTTAAATCAAATAAAGGTTAGTTTATTTAATTTAAAGGAGATGAAATATGATTTAATCAAATAAAATGATTTATTTAATCAAAAGAGGGACATTATGATTAATTACACAAAATGATTTATTTAATTAATAGAAGATAATGATTTAATCAAATAAAGTGGATTTATTTAATTAAAAGATGAAATATGATGAATTTAATCAAATAAAGATTATTCGATTAAATGGTTGGTAGAGAGATGATTTCGGCAGAATTGGTGCTAGTAAATTAGGATCAAGTGTATGAGATCAATCAATATAATTTACATGTCTACAGTAGGTATCTCTACCTACACATGCTCATACGTGCATACACTCATATACATGAGTTATCGTATATATACATATATACATTTAATGGATATATAATTATCCATTAAATACATGAAGTGAAACATATACCCATGCACAAAGATTTAATCACGATGACTCAAATTAGAAAACAACCAAATAAATCAAAGACATTAACTCAACATTTTAATCATTCCCCAAACGTTATGACCAAGGGTTTACTTACCAAATCCTGAACTGACTTGACTCAACTTGACTAACTAGACTATGGGTGTGTGATAGCTCAAAAAGGCACATTAGGGGTTACCATACCAAGCTCCTCTCTTAGGTGATACTTCCCCTCTCTTATTGGACTTGACTCTTTCCTGCATCCAATCTTAGTACATCATAAACGTAGTTAGCCGATCACATGAAGTTACTCAAAGTTAATCAAACAAACGGTTTAGATTATCATTTACTAGGATGAAGTTACAATTGTTTGTTCTATGGAATGTTTGGTATATTCATGAGATGAATCTAAAATGACCTTGTAGTCTACATGAAATCATATTTTGTTTGGGTTTCTTTCCCCTAAAATTTAGGGATGTCATACAAATCATTTTTCTAATGAAGGAATGGGTTTACGATCAAGGATAATAGAGTTGCCATGGTCATAGTTAGGTAAGCTTTAAAATTAGACCATTGTGGTTACTTCCATATTTACATTTTCTTTAACCATATTCTAAATAAAATCATGCCTTATTAGAATTATTTCCTCCTAAGTTTGCAATATTGAATGAATTGATTGTCTATTGTAATATTAAAGATAGTAGAGATGTCATGTGGTTATATTTAGTTCTTGCAAGAAAACTACCATGAGAAAGGTGAATTTCAAATAGATTTTCAAATTATATATATGAATTGACTGTCTATTGCAATATCAAAGATAATAACGATAGTAAAAGGGGAATTTTGAATAGATTATCTATTGCAATATCAAGGATAGTAGGGATGTCATGGTTAAAATTAAGTATTCTACGGTAACTATCATATAAAAGGAGAATTTGAAATAGATGTTATATATATATATAGTTAGGCATTCTAGGATAACTATCATATAAAAGGGGAATTTCAAATAGATGCCATATATATAAAAATTGTCTTAATATTTGAAAGACAATTTTGAATTGTTGGTTGTCATGAAAATGTGCTTCATAGGAAAGATCACCCATTAAATTTTAGGCACATCCTTTGCCTAAATGAGCAAGACTCCTCACATGTCTTTATTTCTCTTGTTGCTTAGTTTTTCATGTTGTTTAAAAACTTGTTTACTTGGTACTTTGATCAATTGGATTCTTTTTGGGACATAGGTATAGCACACGCTAGATTATAAATTATTCATACAATAATATGTTATTCTATTTTGTTAAAGAGGGTTAAGTCTTCTTTTATGTACAAGAGAAAATAAAAAAATCAAGAATGGAATAAGAATGTGTATCTGAGGTTTTAGGTGTTTTAGTGTGACTTATGATTGTGTATTAGAACATAGTACAAGAAAAACAAATGTAAGAGTAAAATTCTAAAAAGGGAAAAGATAAGAACATGTGCATCTTAAGTACTTGATGTCTTAGTATGACTAACAACTATTGTGTATTAAAACATAGTCCTAAAGTATATGTAGACATTATGAGTGACTAAATCTAACACTCCAAAGTTATGGACATAAGTACAATAGCTAAGTCAACTTTTAGATCTGCAACAAAAGCTTAAACTTGTGATTGCATCCTTTGCACTTAAAACCTACAATTTTTAATTCATTTTCACTAGACATCTAAAACGAGACATGCAATGTTGATGAGCACCTTTAAAAGCTTGTTGTGCTAGAGTAAAAAAAAAAATTCCTTAATCATGGTTATTCACAAAATCAAAGACATGTACAACACAAGATACCTATGAAGACCAGTGAAATATTTTTAAAATGATTATACAAACTTGAGACTTACCATCCTTTAATTCCCTTCCCTTTTAATCAGATTATATGTAATTTGAATGCTTTAGAACACCAAGTTCCTCTCGTATATGATGATCTAGCCCCTTCCAAAAATGAAAAAAAAAAAAATTCAAAATTTGGAAATAGAACATATAATTAGTGTGCAATTGTGTCTAGAATATGCTAATGAGATAAAAATATGCTAGCTAATGAGATATGAGTGCATGTTTGTGTGAATAAACGTCAACACAGTCAACACAAATGGTAGGATGGTTTCAACACAATCGAATTAGGATGGTTTGTTTTCATTATATTTACATATCTATCAATGTAACCTAATACATACAAAAAATAAATTTTATGTCCCTAATTAAGATAATAACAATTAATTAAAATAATACATTGTTATATCACTAAATAAATAATTCATTTTAAGTCACACTCATAGATGAGTTTCCACCAAATCTCTTTTAAGACATCTACATAACAATACAAAAATTAAAATTTGTTATGTCCCTAATTAAGATAACAATTAATTAAAATAATACATTATTATATCCCTAAATAAATAATTCATATTAAGTCACATTCATATATGAGTTTCCACCATTTCTCTTTTAAAACATCTATTTAACAAACTTCAAAACTAATGTACTCTTTAATTTTGTTCAATTCTTTTTCTTAAAGTTTTTTATCAAATTCAAATCGTTTTTATATCAAGGACTGAAGAATACTCATTCCACCAAAGTTGACAGCAGCATGATCCTAACCTCATCTTTTATGATGTCAGGGACCTTACACTCTGATCAAATCAAGAGGTTGCCTAAATGGAATGAAATGTTGGGGTGTGTACAAAATATTTCTGTCTGTCTCGAGGAAAAATAATCTTGACGAACAGGTGGAAATATAACAACTACCACAGCACGCCCAAAGATAGGCCGAACGTTAATCACAATCACATCCTATATCTGACTTGTTTGTTTGATTTGGCAATTACCAGAAATGGTTCCAATGTATCATAATTTACATTTTATAATAATATCCTCGATAAACAATAATATTCAATTCCCTCCTAAAGCAGCTTTAAGACGTAACACAATTTATGCAGAAGAAATGGGGAAGATGGAAGGGGCATATAGTGCATAAAACAGAGTGGGGACTTCTGATAATGACAATGCATAATCAATACTCATTTGTAAATAAAAAAATTCAGAGTGTCAGACTACCAAGTTCTAGTATTATGTGTATTTTACAACATGCCAAGAAAATCTGTCTTATCAGGTAGATTCATTCAGCTCCAACCCACAAGCGGCTATATCTCCCTGCTCTCGGAGGAAAGCCCAGGCTCTGCAATGCTATATAAAACGTTTTTCCAGAAGTGATCATATCACCTACATACTTTAAAGATGAAAGAGCTTAAACCATATACTGGCAACCCCAAAATAATACCTGAGCTTTAACAACTGGAACCCTTCTCACAGCAAAAAATGCCTCATTCAAACGACCAACTTGGAATATCAATTGAGTAATTCTCTGACAAGACAAAAAACTACCCGTATTAAATATCTCGATCATTGTTCATAATACAGAGATTTATCGCCTGAAAAAAACAATTGGTTCAAATTTCACGAGGCTTCTTAGCTACTGTGGCCAGAAGTCAGAACAGCTATGATGTTTCACTCGTTTTGTTGGCTTATTTTGCTCCATTTGAAACTATGTCATTACATTTTTATATGACCAGGCACTATAATATTCATCAGAAAAACAAAATAAATATAGAAAAAGCGAAAATAAAAACTAATTTTATGCGACTGATAATTTCTCTGTAGGGGTAGCAAGTTAGAATTGGGTCCACATTAAAAGGAAAGGAATATAAAATTGAATCTCTCTCATCTGACTAGATAAAACCACAAGAAAGAGTAAAAAATGCAACAACTGTCAATTCATTTTCTCTGCTTTACGAATCTACTATAAGACGACAGCTACAACGCCAGCCATTCACATTTTTGTACTAAACTTATGCAGATTACACCTTATCCTAAATATATGGTTTCATCAATCTTGTCTTAAATGTTTTTCAGTTGATTTTTAAAAAATAATAATAATTGGTCAATCATATGCCTCAATAATTCAATTTAAACAAAACATGCATTTTACAGGAAAGATTCTCTACTACCTGTCATTTTCACTTGAAGAAAGATATTGATGAGAGTTTCGAGTTTAGTTGCTTCATAGCTCAAAGCATTAAGCTAGACACAGAAAGACCAATGGCTCACTTGCAACCAGGTAGGCCTTGTTGATGTTTATGATAGCAGCTTCGGTTGTCTCTTCCAGCCGATTTATCTTTTATTTGGATAAATTAAATAATAGCAAGCAGCTATTTAATTTATAAGACTCCAAGAGGTGCATTTAATGAAGAACCTTATTCATGATTAAGCCGACTTGTCATTGGATGCGATTCCTCTCTAAGGCGCGATCTTTCATAAGAAGTTTCATTTATTAATTGTGGCCGACTCTTGGTGGAGGCCGACTTGTTGATATGTGAAGAGACACGTCCTCTCTCCTTGTATATATATTAGATGTTTCTCTCATTTGTTCATCATCCAATTCACTTCATTCAGTTCATTCGCATATCTTACATTCACCTTCAAGAGCAGTGCGAGATATTCTTCAAGTGTAGATTGTTGAAGGCCGAGTTCATAATCTGAGATTCGCATCTGGCTGTATCTGTGTTGCATCATAATTTTGGTGCTTATATTGTGGCCCTTCATATCGGCCTCTTTGTAAAGGAGTTGTTTTTGTGATTCAATAATATAAGAGATATTATTGGCTAGGTTTTTCTCCTTCAAGAGGAGGGTTTTCCCAGGGTATCTGCTGTGTCTTGTGTTAAGTTGTGAATTAATTTCTGTGCATTAAATCTGATCATTAAATTTAACATGGTATCAGAGCGGGTTTGAGAGGATTGTGATCAGATTTGATTCTACAGCAATACTCTATTCTTTTCGTCATAATTCTTTGTCTATCTCTACTTCAATCAAGATGGTGAACGGATTGAAGATCAAGGATAGACTCGAGGGAGCATCCAACTATACATCATGGAGGTTTAGGATAATGCTCACCTTAGAAGAGAATGATTTGGCTGAATTCGTGGAGACCAAAGTTCCCGAACCTGAAGAGGAAGAAGAGAAGTTGCAATGGAGGAAGAAAGACATCAAGGCGAAGAAGTTGTTGGTTGATTCTGTCAAAGACCATATTGTTCCGATTGTCTCCAAGTTGAAGACTGCAAGGGAGATGTTCAAGACATTAGAGGAGATGTACGAAATCAACAACACCAGCTGGGCTTTTGCACTGAAGCAACAACTACACCATGTGAAGATGGCTAAAGGAGAAACAGTGATTGCCTACTTCATGAGGATCTCGGAGTTGAGAGATCAGCTCTCTACAATTAGTCATGTGGTTGATGATAAAGATCTAACGATGCTTGCTCTCAATGGTCTTCCATTATCATGGGAGTCCTACATTCAAGGAATCAGTGCAAGATCCAAACTTCCGAAGTTCAATCGCTTGAGGGCCGATTGCATTCAAGAAGAGTCAAGATTGGTGGCCAGAGGCGTCGGTCAAAGTTTGTCTAATGAAGATATTCATGTTCTCGCCTCCCAAGCTTCAAAGAAGAAGGGAAAAGATGGAAAGAAAGGATTCTTCAAGAGGAATCGAGATAAGGGAAATGATGGTGCTCCCCCTTCCAAGAAAAAGAGAGACTTGTCCAAGATCCAATGCTTTAGGTGTGATAAGTTTGGCCACTTTGCTAAGCATTGTCCAACTAGACCTAAGTAACAAGCCACCGTTGCAGATGTTGATGATGCTTCTCCACAAAAGGATTCAAGTGAATATTTGTTCTACTTGGCTTTGTCAAGTAGTGTACCTACCGACACCAACACTTGGCTGATCGACAGTGGTGCTTCTAGACACATCACTAGTTTTAAGGAGCACTTATCAAGCTTGGTGGAGAGAGATTCTTCCGAACAAGTCATCATTAGAGATGATGCTAGCTACTCCATAAAAGGGATTGGGACCTCTACACTTCATTTGGATTCCGGCATCACACTTCAGTTAAGCAATGTCCTTTATGTTCCAGGAATCAAACGCAATCTCATTTCAATTTCAGCCTTAGAAGATAAAGGATATCAAGTTGCCTTCTCCAAAGGCAAAGTTCTAGTGTGGATGGAGAATTCTAGCTTCAAGGACGCTCAGGTAATTGGAGTTAGACATGAAAGTCTTTACAGGCTTTGCACGCGTCCTCTACAAGCATTGGTCCATGATTCTTCAAGTCTATGTGATCTTTGGCATCGGAGATTGGCTCACCTACACTTCCGAGCCTTACCTATTATGGAGAAGATGGCGTCGGGTCTTCCTAAGTTCAATTAGGAGCATGAAAGAACTTGCAAAGGTTGTGCATTAGGTAAGAATATAAAAGCTCCTTTCCATAGTAGAGAAAATAGATCTAAGTGCATTTAAGACCTTATTCATTTTGATTTATGTGGACCTATGTCTGTTCCGTCTTCGAGTGGATTTTTGTATTATGTTTTGTTTATTGATGACCACTCTAGAAAGACTTGGATTTATTTTTTGAAAAACTAAAGAGTTTGAGAAAGTGTTAGGAAGGTTTAAGGAGTTCAAAGCCTTCGTAGAGAATCTTTCTGGTAAAAGAATCAAGGTCCTCAGATCAGATAATGGTGGAGAATTCACCTCTAGCAGCTTTAGGGATTTTTGTATTGGTGCAGGGATTAAGAGGGAGTTCTATGCCCCCTATAATCCTCAACAGAATGGTGTTGCAGAAAGAAAGAACAGGATGATCATGGAAGCAACGAAGGCCATGATCCATGACCAAGATTTGCAAACCTTCTTATGGGCAGAAGCTTCCAGGACGGTTGTATATGTTCAGAACAGAAGTCCTCACAAGGTCTTGGAGAATATGACTCCAGAAGAAGCCTTTACAGAAAAGAAGCCTGAATTCAGTCAAGCCTTTACAGAAAAGAAGCCTGAATTCAGTCATTTGAGGATCTTTGGATGTCCTTTCTATGTTCATGTTCCAAAGGAAAAGAGAACTAAGTTGGAGCCTTCTGGCAAGAAGGGAATATTTGTGGGCTACAGTGAGACATCAAAAGCCTACAGGATATACATTCCAGGACAGAAGTTGATCAAGATCAGTAGGGATGTCACATTCGAGGAAGATGTTGCATTCAGGAGATCCAGGGGTATTCATATGGAGATCGATAATGAAGAGTCTCCTTAGGATATGGAAGTTGACCATACTCCTGAGATTCAGAGGGAGACTTCGGAACCAAAGGAATATCTTGATCCAGTTGAACCCTTGGAACCTACTGATGGACCTACTGACATTGTTATTGGGAGAAAGAGACCTCTATGGGCTAGGCGTACTATGCAAGAGGCTGAAAGTTTTGCAGCTCTTAGAGGCACATTCAAAGAAAGTAAAAGGCCACATAAGTTCTCCAGTTATGTTGCCTTAATGAGTCAGATTATTGAATCTGAGCCTACCTGTGTTGAGGAAGCATCTAGTCAACAGGTTTGGAGAGATGCTATGGCAGAGGAGTACCAATCAATTCTCAAGAATGATGTTTGGAACATTGTTCCTAGACCCGAGGGCAAATCAGTGGTATCTTCGAAATGGCTCTTCAAAATCAAGCATGTTGCAGATTGGAGCATTGAGAAGTACAAGGCAAGATTTGTGGCTCGTGGATTTTCACAGAAAGAGGGAGTTGATTATGAAGAAACATTTGCTCTTGTTGCTCGCTATACTTTTGTCATAACCATCATTGCCATTGCTGCATCTAGAGGATGGAAGATTCATCAAATAGACGTGAAGACAACTTTTCTCAATGGTGTGATTGAGAAAGAAGTTTATATCGCACAACCTGATGGATTTGAGGTTCATGGGAAGGAGTCTCATGTTTGCAAGCTGAAGGCCTTGTATGGTCTTAAGCAGGCTCCTGTCAAGTTTGGACTTCTTGAAGAATGATGCTGACTCAAATCTCTATTTCAAGTTAATCAATGGTGATGCATTAATTTTGGTCTTATATGTTGATGATTTGATTCTTACTGGAGAAGATCACCTAATTCTCGAGTGTAAGAAGGAGTTGACTTCTGAATTTGAGATGAAGGACCTTGGGCTCATGCATTACTTCCTTGGATTAGAAGTCTGGCAGAAACCAGATGAGATGATTCTAAGTCAAGGAAAGTATGCCATTGATATACTTAAGAGATTTGGAATGATGGATTGCAAATCCATGTCTACACCTATGGAGACCAACCTACATAAATTGAAGGAGGCTGCAGCTAGTTCATACTTGGTGGATCCTACATTGTACAGACAGTTGATTGGGTCCTTGATGTATCTAGTTAACACTAGACCAGATATTTGTTATGCTGTGAGTGCATTTAGTCAGTTCATGTGTGAGCCGAGACAAATACATCTTGTTGCAGCTAAACATATCCTGAGATACTTGTGTGGCACAGTTGGATATGGGTTGAGGTATTCTTCAAATGCAAACTTGGAGCTACTTGGTTATACTAATTCTGATTGGGCTAGGTGTGTCACAGATCAGAAGAGCACCTCTGGTTGTTGCTTTAGTTTGGGTTCTGCTATGATATCCTGGTGCAATAGGAAGCAGTCATTTGTGGCATTGAGTACAACAGAGGCAGAGTATATTGCAGCTTGTATGGAAGCTCGGGAAGCAGTGTGGCTTCGTAAGCTCCTTGCAGGATTGTTTGGACAATCAATGGAGCCTACTATCATTTATTGTGATAATCAGAGTTGCGTGAAGCTTTATGTCAATCCTGTGTTCCATGACAGAACCAAGCATGTTGAGATCAAGTATCACTATATTAGAGATATGGTATTGCGGAAGGCTATACAGTTGAGGTATATCAGCACTGATGAGCAGACGACAGACATTCTCACCAAGCCTCTCTCCAAGATAAAGTTTGTGTACTTTCGAGATAAGCTTGGTATGGTGGAGAATCCAACCTTAACT
Organism: Sequoia sempervirens; assembly: GCA_007258455.2. NCBI lineage: Eukaryota > Viridiplantae > Streptophyta > Pinopsida > Cupressales > Cupressaceae > Sequoia > Sequoia sempervirens. Next base: position 457,897,862 of record VDFB02281492.1, on the reverse strand, counting down.
GAGAAAGAGTCTCAGTATCAGTAAGCTTGTTTAATGAGTTCTCTGTGAGAGAAGTTCAAGGTGAAATCCCTTGTTTAATGAGTTCTTCTTTGCGAGAGAAGTTCGAGGTGAAATCCCTTGTTAATGCATTTCTCTTTGAGATTTGAGGTGAAAGCCCTTGTTTCCACCCTCTAAGAGAGTCATGGTGGATGTCATGTGTGTGACTCCATGACACATTTTGTACTTGTGTTTCACCCTCTGGGAGAGCCATGGTGAAAGTCATGTTGAGGTGACAACATCACGTAAGTGATGAACACTTGTACACACCATAGTATGGTTGTAGCCATTATGGTTGATATAGTGTTGAGGTGATATCTGATATCACAATGAGGTGATATTCTTCTTTTCACTTATAGTTGTAGCCATAGTGGTAGACATCACGATGAGGTGATTTGTCTTGTGCAGCTGAAAGTATCCTCCCTAGCTGAGAGGGAGTGTTGATATTTATGATAGCAGCTTTGGTTGTCTCTTCCAGCCGATTTATCTTTTATTTGGATAAATTAAATAATAGCAAGCAGCTATTTAATTTATAGACTCCAAGAGGTGCGATTTAATGAAGAACCTTATTCATGATTAAGCCGACTTGTCATTGGATGCGATTCCTCTCTAAGGCACGATCTTTCATAAGAAGTTTCATTTATTAATTGTGGCCGACTCTTGGTGGAGGCCGACTTGTTGATATGTGAAGAGACACGTCCTCTCTCCTTGTATATATATTAGATGTTTCTCTCATTTGTTCATCATCCAATTCACTTCATTCGCATATCTTACATTCACCTTCAAGAGCAGTGCGAGATATTCTTCAAGTGCAGATTGTTGAAGGCTAAGTTCATAATCTGAGATTCGCATCTGGCTGTATCTGTGTTGCATCATAATTTTGGTGCTTATATTGTGGCCCTTCATATCAGCCTCTTTGTAAAGGAGTTGTTTTTGTGATTCAATAATATAAGAGATATTATTGGCTGGGTTTTTCTCCCTCAAGAGGAGGGTTTTCCCAGGGTATCTGCTGTGTCTTGTGTTAAGTTGTGAATTAATTTCTGTGCATTAAATCTGATCACTAAATTTAACAGGCCTCACCTATAGAAATAAGGAATTATTCAAACTGAGCTTTAATTGTGCTGGCAAAGGCTATCTTGGGAGAAGTCACAATTGTTCAATTTCCACTATGCCTTCATCATTTTGTCATCAACAATACATAGGCAGCAAAAGACCCGTTTACAATATACATAACGCTATCCCTGTAAAAACTATTCGACTATTAAAAAATTATACAGAAAGAAGAAGTATGCAGGGATATGTCCAAATTAACAAAGGATGATATTTGGTGATTTCTTTTCTAGCTGAAGAAAAAAGGAGCCAAAATATTAATTGTCTTTGGTTTTCTATTTGAACGGCAGGGATGACTTACAAGTGTTATCTATGGTTTATATTGATAGGAAAACTCAGACTGGACAAACTGTCAAGACAGTACCTGAGACTTCCTTGAATTGAACTCCATTGAAAGTTCTATTAAGCCTTCAGATCCATTTAGAATGAACTCCATTGAAATTTCTGTTCTGCATTCAGATCCTCTGAATTCAACTGTTTTCATATTTATATTAAGCATGGTATGTGGAAAGTTTAGATGTAAGTATTCTGTTCTTTACAGTCACCATCGCCACTTTAAGAACCATAGCTGAAAATAGAATATAAATTTATAATCAAAAATTTACTATGGTGCCTAGTGTAATTCATAAAACAAAAATACATTCTAGTTAGAGAGAATGCAAATTAGACTCTGTTCCATGAACCATTCGAATCCCTCGGCCTGCTCTGCCTATTTAATTTCTTTGGAACTCTATTCATATTCCTATTTATGTGAATTTTTAAACATTGAACTAGCCATATTGGTTATTTAATATTTATTTGATTTCTTTTTCTTATGCCTGTTTCTTTTTGTATATTTTCAATATGACTTGGTTCAGTTGAATCTGACAATCATGACAGGAAGCTACTGTTAGGCACAGGAGCGGCTGAATATGAAACACATTTTATTGTATATCAGAAAATTCCATTCTAAAAAATGTTTACATTATTATTTTATAGGCAGAAGACAGTTGAACTGCCATATAACTAAAATTAACTTGCAACATTTACAAATGTATTAACCCTTGAGGATTAACACATTAACATCCCCCCTTAATCTGAAGGGGTTATCATGAAATATGCAGTATTTTGAACTGCTCAAACTTTTCTCGACCAAGCAGTTTGGTGAAGATTATTTGCTGGCTGATTTGAAGCTTCTTTGAAAAGCCTGTTAATTGGACAGGTCTTAAATTTGTTTGAACTAAGCCTGTTACCTTGACAGGGTTCAAACTTTGATAATGAGCTTGTTGTTTTGACAAGTCTCAACTTTTGATAATGAGCTTGTTGCTTGGACAAGACTCAACTTTTGATAATAAGCCTGTTACTTGGACAGGTCTTAACTTTTGAAGAATGAGCTTGTATTTTTGACAAGTCTCAACTTTGGGTTTGTTCTGTCCATGCTGCAATTTGAAAAAATGACCAAACTTTAGTGGCCAATATGAATAGTCACCATTATTATTTGAAATAACGTTGCCAATCATTGAAAATAATATTTGAATTTTTTCTGAAATAGCACACATTGGGTGCAGTCACTGAAAATAATATCTGAAATGGCACATATTGAGTGCAATAAAATTTTGAAATTGAAGTGTAATTACCACTCCAATCACAAGGTGTCAACAATCTATGAAATCTCCACTTGAATCTGACATATACCAATATTCCCTCCCTTGGCAGATGAGAAAGGAAAATTTCAACAACATGATCTCCTTCATGGAGTAACAGAAAAAGAGGCAAATTATTTATCTCCATACCCTCAAAAAAATTAGTAAAGGCCAACATCATCATAAACTGCATATCCAACATATGCGACATAATCACATTTCTTAGCAAAATCATTCTTATCATCACCAATAAAATTGTCATCAACAATGACATTACCAACATTACTGTCATTACCAATAGTAGCTTCAACAATAACCTTATTTGGAGCGTCTCCAATATTAGCAAAATCATTCATGGGAAGCAGATTCACTTCATCAATCTTCTCAACAAATCAATTCTTATCAAATATACTGAGTGGCATCTCAGAAATATCAACATTAATTGGAGCTAACGTAGGCTCAATAAGATCTACATCATCATTAGAAGAATTATGAGGAATAACATCACCATTATTATGAGTAGGCACATTTTCACCATCAATAATAGATTGAACTCTCTTATATGATTTGGTTAACAAAGCAACCTTGGATCTCCAACTTGAATGATCTATCCAACAAAAATTCATATGCTTCATAGATTTTGAAGATGGATCTAGTAGATAACAATGCTTGGTAGAATGAGTATGCAAACCACATGACGTACAAGGGTGTAGATCAAAGCAATTACTAGAAAGATGACCTTGATGTCCACAATGAGAACAAATTTGGACATTATTTGACATAGCACATATTGCTTTTGGTTGCTTAGCTTTTTGAACTTCACAAGAATCATCAACACATGTAGACTCAACATGAGATTTATTCACATGTCCCCCTGATACAAATTTTGTGGGTTTGGAGTATTCTAAAACATAAGAGCCAACAAAACCTTTGTAGCCAAGACCACATTTTCCCCTATTTGTTTTCTGAGATTCTCAAACTCTCACAATGGATTTTCGTTTTTGTGGCTTTGATTGGTAGCATTTTTGTGCAACATGTTTCCTTTCTGGCACATTTGTTTTACTTTCTTGCTTTGCTGAAATGCTAAAAGAAGGCACATCATGCTTAATATCTTTCTCGTGTTCTTTCCTAACTGATCTTGTAACACATTAAGTTCTTTTCTCAATAATATGTATTGGTTACAAAATTTCATGAACAGAGGTTTGTATTGTCTCCAACATTCAGATATTAATTCTGCCTCATCTTTTGTACTTACATGAATTTGGAGAGATAATATGAATATCCCATCAATGTAAAACGTAGACATGATTGTAGGTAGAGAAACAAACAATTTAACAAACACCTTATAGCATCAATTATGTCCTTATTACTCCATTTACCCTTATTACTCCACAAATAATTAAGTTAAACAGAAAATATTAATGGCCGCAAAAACATACCTTACAGATTTGACTAAACAGTTGGATTCTTAGTCCCTCAACACCTCTGTACCTCTCAAGGAGACTTCTGACTGAAAATTATAAGACATTCCAGATCTCTTTGACCAAATAAATGGTATGCAAGTGGAAATTAAAAAACATTCAATAATTGCAGAAGATTTTCAAGACCAGAAAAGCTATCGAATCCGGTCATAAGCGGGGAACTTGCAGCCCAATGACAAAACTGTCAAACTGTCTTTAAGTGCAGTTCAAATACCATGGCGGCATCTCCAATCAATTCTTTCTTGCTTATTTTCCATTTCTAAGATTGAGACTCAGACTAATTGGTGTCCATGTTTATTGCAGTCATATCCCGCACAGTACAGAGAATTTTTTTTGTTTTTATATCAAACACTACAACCTTTGATCATATGGCATTCAACACTTCAGGAATGTATTGACTCTTCTTTAACTGTTTCTAACTACCATGCTTCTTCCAATGCATAGGTTTGATATTCCATCGGCTGCTGCACTTGAGCGCCAACAACACCACACAGATTTTTCACAATGGCATCTTCTCTTCATGCCATATTGAACGATTTATCCTCTTCTACAGACCTATGCACGTCTCTATGGTTTTTTAAACATGTCTACAATAGAACCGCTCTATTACTTTTATCGAATGTCCATGTTAGTTCAATGCATTTGAAGGAGGGGAAACGGTGGCAGACCCGAGTTGCCTGGGTAGTAGAAACTCACCATCGAGCACAGGTTATGCACTAAGAGCAATTGAAGGCGTGCCTGAGGGACGAGAAAGCATGGATCTTTTGCCTTCCAAAATCTTTGTTCCACAGTCTCTTTAGTAGAAAGCCTTGAGTAGCCCTTCGACTAGACTGTATGTCTGCCGCACCATTTTTCATAGATATGCCTTCTTACATTGGTCTGCAAACAGATCATTCCTTGATCGCCTCTCTATCATTGCAACCATTGAAATGCATAACTGTTCAACCGCTCTGATACCACTGTTAGGCCCAGGAGGGGCTGAATATGAAACACATTTTATTGTATATCAGAAATTCCATTCTAAGAAATGTTTGCATCATTATTTTATAGGCAGAAGACAATTGAACTGTCATATAACTATCTAAACTAATATTTAATTACAACATTTACAAATGTATTAACCCTTGAATATTAACATGTTAACAGCTACAACCCCGATTGTTCACATGGAACCTTCAGATATTTGCACTAGATTATTACCAGTACAACTGAAACATAATGTAACAGTGACACCTCAAAGATAAGAATTTACAAAGATTAGATCAAGTGAGTTTTGCTTGGATCAATTAATTTTCATCACGGATAATATGCTAACACTCCTGATTATTCCTCCAGTTCTGTAATCATACCATGATCAACTTTGAAACGTAAAACACAGCAGTCTATACCAATGCCAAGTTTGGATCCTTATATCAGCCACCCTTCACCCTATGAATATATTATGCTAAAATGGACTTTATTTGTTAAAAACCTTTTCGCATATCTACCAAACATGACCGCAACTAGCCTCATATGTTTTTTTCCCTTAATTAAACAGCCTTCAACATCCAGATCTATATTTAGTAATAACATCCAGGTTTCTCCACTTACTGAGAACTGATGAAGGTACTCAGATCATGCAGAACACACCAAGATTCCATACTTGCTCAATAGTTTTAGTCCTCAAAGAGGAATTAGAAAAATAATATGTTCCTGGGAAGATCAATTTTGGCAACGAGGGAAGCACAAGAAGCCTACAGGCTAGGCTAAAGTTAAATTTTGTTCTTTAAGTTCACGAACAAGTAGATAGATGCCAAATTGATGTACAGAACATCCATTATGGAATACCACACAGGAAGATATCAAGCCAGAAAGTAAAGCCAAACCATCCATGTGTTATTAATAATTTGGTGTCTATGTTTTTTCAATCATCTTGCATCCTTGGTAGGCATTTATATGTTATTTTGATTAGTATTCTATCTACATTATGCAATGTATTCTTTTGAAACACGCATAATATTGAGTTGCAATCATTGGAATGCATTGTAATTTGCATTAATTATAATTTCTTTGAGGCATTCTATTCATAGTAGTGTGTATGTAATTGAATAACACTTTCATGTGGAGGAAGGGTGTATGTGTACCCAGTACCAATGAAGGATATGTTTGAGTGAACACGATGAATAGGATCTATGGTGGGTGGAGTTCAAGTCATGGATTGTAGGGTTAGTGTTTGACAATCCATTAACACTAAATCAATTATAATTGATTAGTTGCAAATGATATTTTTTTGCACTGTGATCACAAGTAATAAATGTTGAAAGCATATGGAAATGATTATATATAGGAAAGGAACAAGGTCAATTGTAAGAGAATAGGTGTAATTATGAATGGGATAGGAAAAGAGTTGAAATTAGTAAAAAAATGTTCAACATCTTGGTATGTAATTGTATCAAGAAAATTTCTCAAAAATGGACCTCAAATTACATAGAAATTGACATGGGTATGAAAATTATATCATTAAAGTTTCCCATTCTTTAAGTTGCATGTGAATATAAAATGTACATATATTATAAAGTAATTAATCTCTCATAAAAATGGATGAAAGTAATATAATCATAAAAATAATACCAAGATTCATGTAACATAATAGATCATATTATATGTCATCATGTGTGTTCATCCTTGACATCATGCTATATAGAAACCTATAAAATAAAGAAATTTTTACAATGAGTAGCATCTCCTACATAGGAAATAATTACTAATCAAAAACTTGCTTAAATATCTAGAAAAATGGGAAAGTGAGAGTAAGGTTCAGAAATTTTGTATATACAAAAAGTGGTAAAGGTAATTCTCTATGAAGTGGTGATCAGATGATGACATGGAATATCATGCACTTCCATGTCATGTGATTACAATCCATTAAGACATCAGGATGAATACTTGTTTATTTTTTATTTGATCTAGGAATAACCAAGATTGATTTCATCATCATATAATCACAAAGATTGATTTCATCATCATATAATCACACCTCCTCAATGTGTAATGAGCACTGTTGGCATTTTATGCCCACCTTATAGACCATTAGTTATAACAAATCTGAAAAGATTATTTTGGCCATATTTTATGTTTTTAAGCTTCTACTTATGATCTTCCTTACCCCTTGCCTTAGCTAATTGCCCAAGCTTAAGAATCTCAAAATTAGCTAAGTGTTATGTTTTTACGTGTTCATTCTTGTAAGGAAGCCAAATGGGTATCCTATTTCAAATTTGGTGTATTTTGGGTAAAAAAATGAGCAAGTTATGATCTTGTGGATTTTCAACCTGCTATTGGATCTTTGTGGAGAATTGCATCTAAATCGAATATTTACGGTACTTCAAGTTTCTTCTGGTTGCAGGATTTCAAGCCACTAAGGAAGATTTGTGGAGATTTTCATGTGCACTTGAACCTTGTTTCAGTCATATACTTTGCTGGTTCTAATGGTTTTTCCACATTGTAGGTAAGGTGATGTCATCCAATAAGAATTTTCAAGTGAACTGGATATGAATGATAGGCGTGGATGTCAATGATTTTTCTGCAATTGCAGATGAAGCCTGATTTCCCACATTATCTAAAGCTAAGAATCGACTAAGTATAAACTTGTGGGTAGATGAATGTCATGTTGCAAACATATGGATGAAGGTTAAAGGTCAACAATATGAAGTCTTTGTAATAATCTATCCCAATATTTTTTTTTCTTGTTTCTTACCCCTGTTGCTGTTGGCTGTTTGAGAGTTTGAAATGTTTCTTTTTGCAACGACTTGAAGGATTTTTACTTTGCATATGATATATCAAGTAATGCATAAACAGAAATATATTTGATAGCAAAACATAGACTAAATGAGCACTTTCAGATGTAATTAAAATCTGATTTCATTCATGTAAAATTTCAGTCATACAAAATCATTAACAGCGGCATATTGAAGCTTTATCAGACCTGGAATAAGGTAAATAACAGCAAATAAGACCTCCTTGATAGCTGCGCCTAACTCAAGAGCATCACCCAGCACCTCCAACCAATGGACTCTTGCTGTATGGTGTCCTAATACAGGAGAGGAGGCTTCCAAACCAACAGAATGAGACACTTCCAGCACATGCAAACCAATCTCAATATGCCCATCTCAATATGCCCAGAAAGCCGTACCTCCAGGAAAGGGACAATTTTCTCTACTAAATTCCAGCTTCCACTAAAAAATCCAAACTTGTACTTAAGAATGGTCGCCCTTGCTAGAGAGAATGATTGGTTAAGTACCCATTTCACAAAACTTCTCCATTTCAGAAATATGAGCAAATATATGAATCCCTGGTTCAAAATGAAAACTCCTGAAAATGTATCAAATCACACCAAACTGAAAGAGAAATCACTTCACACCAAAGCCAGCAATCACACACTCCAAAACCACTGAAATTCAATCAGGAACATTGATAAATCTTCCTCATTTAAACCCAGCTGTGATCTCTATATGAAATCACCCAACACAAGTCTAAGCAGGTCTCTCACTGCCGAGACAAGTCTTAGAATCTGAGGGGCTATGTCCTCAATTCCGTGCTTCAATACCTTGGCAACACACCAGCAACATATCCCTATAAATTTCAATCTCCAACATGCTAAGAAATGAGTCTCCAAAATTCTTTTATTTGCCTCTTGAGTTTGGGCGCCCAAAAGCCCTAAAACCCACGCCTCATTTGAAATCCTTTTAATTTTAAATTAAATTTTATTACTTTCTCTCCTTTGTCTAGATGCCTTAGGTGAAGATGAAATATTTTAGCTTTAAAAACAACTTCAATTTGTTAAACTAGGCGCCCAAGGTTACTTTTTAATATGTCCCCCTTTTAACTTAAAAATATAAGTCACTTTATTTGCACACTTCTCAAGGCATTAATCAAATATTAAAATAATTTCTCCAAAGTGACTTAGTCATTTGAATATGCTGCACTAACAATCCAGTGTTCCAAAAATGGACTTACTATTTTTAGAAAATGCTAAAAATAGTAAATCATCGTCCAAAAGCTCAAACTAGAGAATCACTGAAATGCACCAAGGCTCACTAATGGCAGTGAGCATCCCAACTGGCCCTGCTAAATATAGAAAGTCTCGGCTAACCCTAACTGAATTGCTATTTTTAGAAAGTCCTAAAAATAGTAAAATGCTCCCTGAAACCTGAGCTGGAGAGAGACTGAGACGCTCGAGAAGGCTCACCAAAGGCTGAAGCGCTGAACCAGCCCCCCTACTAAAAATAGTAAGTGTTCCGGGATCAACCCTAACTGAAAGAGGGTGTCGTAAAAAGGGGACATTACAGTCCGCCCTTCCCAAAGATTGCATGTCCTCAAGCAATGCCAATGAGGCCTACAATCCACATCCAAAAACATGCCAAAACCTGAAATGATCCTCGGGTCCCAAATAAGTCTGGGTGGTCTATAGCTCCAACTGCCCTGCAAGGCATCAACACACGAAGCCTCCTAAAAGTCTCCTACAAGCAAAATGATGAAACACCACCAAAACTCGATCCACTCCCCAAAAATAAGTCTCTCCAAAGGACCAAACGGAGGTGCCACCCGAGTAAACTCGAGAAAATCCACATTCGCTCTCACATCCCAAACGGCATATGCTCTAATACCCAATGTGAATCTCAGAAAAAAACCACCACACTGAGGTTGTGTCATACTAAACATCACTGCCAACCCCAAGTGCCCAAACTGTACTCTCCTATCCCAAACTGTTGCAAATAGTGAACCATCAACCAATGCAAAGTACGCCCACACCATGAAGTAACCAAAGTCAACATCATTCACCAAAGTGGAGGTAGATAATGGGAGCACAGAATCCGAAAAGGTACCCACTGTCGGCTGCCCCAACTCAAAATCAATCATCTCATCGAGCAAAGTCTATATAACCAACTCAAGAAAGCATGGGCAGCAATAATTAATCCACGATCCCACTGGATACGAAGGAGAAGGATACAAGATATCAGTTAAAGAGTCATCCCCAAGTACCAAATCATCTCTGACACCCAAGCTCAACCTGGTACAACTCAATTGTTGATCACAAATCGGAATCGTGTGTAAGCTGATCGAAACATTTTCTCGGGGCCCAAAGTTGGAAGTAGACCCACTAGTCCATTCATGAGTGAATGCTTCCCTACTAGAAGTTGCACCGGAATCCCATACCTTGCTTATTTCATCCAATGTAGTGCAACAACTAGGAGTAATTTCATCTCCCACCTCAAAAAGTGGGTTGTCATATACCCTATCAACTCCTATCTCAAACAAGGGATTGTCTACAAGCAACTATTGTCCACCCTCCAAAGCTGATTGTGTATCCAAATCAGCAAGGCTGCTAGGTTCATCCTCATGTTCAGCTATAAGCTGAGAAAAATCTGTTTTTTTCTCTATAACAAGATCAAGACCACAATCATCACTAATGCCATCAGCCATGCTTGATTGCTGAATAGAAACCGGAGCAGCTCCATAATCAAAAGTAAATTCATCCCAAGTTGGTTCTTTGTTGAATGTAGTTCCATCTCATTGAGTTTCCATGTATCAGGAAGCGGGTTGTTTTGTTTTTTGAGTTCCTCCTGTGATGTAGTCCCTTCAAATGATTTTTTTATCAACACATCGACATTCATATCAACACATATCTCCAATCATCATTTGTCCCTGAGAATTCAGACTCAAACCTCATTTGCCAACACTATGGCAATCATCTTGGATTGTTGTTTTGAAGGCCTCAACCTAATTTCTTCCAACCAAACAATCTCCCAAGAGTGGGTTATTATTCTCAAAGTTTCCAAACACATAACTAGTGTTTACAGGAACTCTGGACAACTCCAAAGAAGCATTAAAGGCTGCTTCCTTGTCTTTTCCTTTTTCTTTGTTGGACTCTGCACGTGGTCCACTCTGTGATAGTCCTCTCAAAACCACGTTCTTACCTTCTGATTTGAATTTAAGCTCTAATGTCTAAAAGTTCAAGGTAAATTCCCCCAAAGAACGCAGCCATTGAATGCCCATAACTACATATGTGTCTCCAATGTTCACTACATAGAAATCCTCCTTAATTTCATGTCCTCCCAATAGGATGCTCAACTGGGGAACCACCCTGTTACATTGAATAGTGAAGCCATTAGCTACCATAATCTTGAACCCACCAACCTCTTATGTCTGAAATCCTCTTCAAACCACTAAACCGTCATCGATGAAGTTATGATGGCTCCAGTATCAATCAAGGCTGACATATGCTGCCCCTGTATCTGCCCCCTAATGTGCAAAGACTGATTCTCATGGAAGCTATGAAGTTGGGAAAATGTTCCATCATGGTCAGACCCCTTATCACTCCCTTTCTATGTCTTTTCACCCTCCATTTTGTCGGAATTAGCTTGCTGGTCTGATTTTTCTGATTCACTTTCTTCACCTGATTGGTACTCTATTAACAATGCCTTTGCCTTGACAACACATTTATGGCCCTATGAATAAGGTTCTCTGCATGTGAAACACAATCCTTTCTTCCTAAGTTCATTCAAAGTCTCAATGTCTAACCTTGTGTAGTTTTTCTTGGGCTACTCCTACTCTTTGGTGTCAATTTTCTTATCCTTTTCCTTCTTGGGTTGCGGGTCCTTTGACTGAAATTTATGTTTAAATGTTGAAGTCTCCATGTCTCTAACCTTTTTAATGGCTTCCTGAAGGCTAGGAGGGGTAAAAGCCTTTATCCAACCTCATAAGGGGTCAGATAATCCATCAATGAATAATACAATCAGCCTCTTCTCATAAATGTCAGTCACTAACACTAAAAGCTTTTGAAAATCTGATATGTAAGAATCTACATAACCCCACTGTTTGAGTTGGGCTAACTCCTTGAAATGCAACTCAGGATCAGTTTTATCAAATCTCTCAATTAGCCTTTCGGTGAACACCCTGTAGGAAGTAATTTGTGCATAACCCAAGGTGATCATTCCATTGTACCACCACTCATGAGCCACACCATTCAAGTGTATAAATGCATACTGAATAGACTCAAGCTCCGGCATAGGATTTAATGTAAAGTAGGTGTCTAATTTTTGTACCCACACCCTTGTTGTCATCTTTCCAAACCCATCGAAATAAGAAAGTGTGAGCTTCCCTACTTTCTTTCGTAGTTCATTTTGCTGGTCTATATTCCCCCTGCGATTAGAGTGTCTCATCCTCAAGTCAATATAGTCTTGTAGTGAAATATCCATCTGAAAGCCAGGTCCTGCATCCATCTAATCCTGTCTAAATTAATCCTGCTGCTCCAATATGTAAGCTCAGGGTTAACAGGAGCTTATATCCTCTGTGGAAAGTTATGCATGAGAAGTCTTGCTAAAGCTCTTTGGTTGCCAACTCCTTGCTGCCCTACCCTATTTCCTTGACCCAGTTGATCCATTCTCTGCACCAAATCCGCTATCTTGTCATTTGTTTCCTATTGTTGTTGTGCTGCCCTCAACTATCCCCTAACCAAAGTGTCAAGTAAGATTGCCATTCTGTCTGGAGGTTCTTCATTTCTCCCATTCCTGTTATTTCTTTCATTCCCATTTCCATCGCTGTCACCCATGCTTCCTGAGCTAGAAGGCCCACTGGATGAAGTTTCTAATTGCTACTCTTCTTCTGAAGATGACCAATGTTCCCAAAAACTCTCTTCTCTTCTACTCCTTTCTAAATATCTCCTTTCTCTATCACTCTGGCTCATAGAAAACTAAGCCCGCTAGCTGGCAAGAAAGTTATGGCTCTGATACCACTATAATAATCTACCCCAATATTTTTTTTTCTTATTTCTTACCCCTGTTGTTGTTTGTTGTTTCAGAGTTTGAAATGTTTCTTTTTGCAATGACTTAAAGGGTTTTTACTTTGCATATGATAAATCAAGTAATGCATAAACAAAAATATATTTGCTAGCAAAACATAGACTAAATGAGCACTTTCAGATGTAATTAAAATCTGATTTCATTCATGTAAAATGTCAGTCATACAAAATCATTAACAGCGGCATATTAAAGCTTTATCAGACCTGTAATAAGGTAAATAACAGCAAATAAGACCTCCTTAATAGATGTGCCTAACTCAAGAGCATCACCCAGCACCTCCAACCAATGCACTCTTGCTGTATAGCGTCCTAATATAGGAGAGAAGGCTTCCAAACCAACAGAATGAGACACTTCCAGCACATGCAAACCAATCTCAATATGCCCAGAAAGTCGTACCTCCAGGAAAGGGACGATTTTCTCTAGTAAATTCCAGCCTCTACTAAAAAATCCAAACTTGTACTTAAGAATGGTCGCCCTTGCTAGAGAGAATGGTTAAGTACCCATTTCACAAAACTTCTCCATTTCAGAAATATGAGCAAATATATGAATCCCTGGTTCAAAATGAAAGCTCCTAATAATGCATAAAATCACACCAAACTGAAAGAGAAATCACTTCACACCAAAGCCAGCAATCACACACTCCAAAACCACTGAAATCCAATCAGGAATATTGATAAATCTTCCTCATTCAAACACAGTTGTGATCTATATATCAAATCACCTAACAAAAGTCTGAGCAGGTCTCTCACTACCAAGACAAATCTTAGAATATGAGGGGCTATGTCCTCAATTTCATGCTTCAATACCCTGGCAACACACTAGCAGCATATCCCTGTAAATTTCAATCTCCAACATGCTGAAAAATGAGTCTCCAAAAGTCTTTTATTTTCCTCTTGAGTTTGGGCACCCAAAAGCCCTAAAACCCACGCCTCATTTGAAATCCTTTTAATTTTAAATTAAATTTTATTACTTTCTCTCCTTAGTCTAGATGCCTTAGGTGAAGATGGAATATTTTAGCTTTAAAAACAACTTCAAGTTGTTAAATTAGGCGCCCAAGGTCACTTTTTAATATGTCCCCCTTTTAACTTAAAAATACAAGTCACTTTATTTGCACACTTCTCAAGGCATTAATCAAATATTAAAATAATTTCTCCAAAGTGACTTAGTCATCTGAATATGCTGCACTGACAAGCCTGACCCAGTCCAGTGTTCCAAAAATGGACTTACTATTTTTAGAAAATGCTAAAAATAGTAAATCAACGTCCAAAAGCTCAAATTGGAGAATCAATGAAATGCTACAAGGCTCACTGACGGCAGTGAGCATCCCAACTGGCCTTGCTAAATATAGAAAGTCCTGGCTAACCCAAACTGACTTACTATTTTTAGAAATTCCTAAAAATAGTAAAATGCTCCCTGAAACCTGAGTTGGAGAGAGACCGAGACGCTTGAGAAGACTCACCAAAGGTTAAAGCATTGAACCGGACCCCCTGCTAAAAATAGCTCTTACTAAAAATATGTAAGAACCTTTACAAGTTCTAACTAATTTTTTTTCCTTTTTCTAATCTGAAAATTTATGTCTTGTCTTCACTTATGTCTCAACATAGATTTACTATAACATGTAGAATTAAAGGATTCCAAGCATAAACAGAAGAGATGCACTAGAACATAGTTTTTAGGGATTCAACAAAGATGAACACAAACAGGAAGAATGTACCCAACAAGATAGCTTATCCTCTTTTATTTGTTTTGAAGTTGGTTACACAGAAAATACTGAATTTTACAATCTGTTAGGTGTGATTTTAAGTTTCAAACCTTCAATGATACCTAGTTTGTGCCAAAGCATGAGATAAAACCCTAGCTGCTAGGATAGAGAATGAACCTAAGTGTGTGAAATGATAAGCCTATGTTGGAGATGACTGAAAATACGTTGTTGCAGGCTACTGTAGGTTGTAGTCACCAAAATCTCCACAGATATGGTGATGGGGTCAGCTTGAAGTCTACTACAATGAAAATTTGACTATGTTTTGAACATGGAAATCACCCAAAATGCCCTTCTATGTTAAGCAACCTTCTTGAAATCTCTTCTTCCACAAATCAAAGTCTCAATCTGTAACTAGAGTTGTGTTGAAGCAATCTAGTTAAGCTCAGTGATGAATTTTTGTCTGAAATCACCTCACAAGGTGGAATGGGGACAACACCAAACCACATAATTCAAGGGAGCAGCACCTTGAATTGACTAAAACTAGTTTCAGTCAAGAGATCTCTCTCAACAAATAAGTTAGAATCCAATAACATCCCTTTCTCCTCCCACAAGCCTCCTTTAAATAAGATCTCAAGACAAGGCTGCCCTAGGGTTGAATCAAATTGGCTTTCAAAATATTTACTTTGCTTCAAGGCTAAGGCACTAGCTCAAGTCATCCCCCAAGAAGATCATATTTGCTCCTTTAAAATATTCAATTTCTTCTAGGCTAAGTTTACCCAAGCCTTCCTAGAAGAATCTAATTGCCTTTTTTTCTTTTTTCCTTTTTGGAGATTATAAAATTCTTTCTTGGAAGCTTCCTTCAGCCGCCCCAAGGAAGAGATCAGACTTGGTCTTAAAATATTAATTTATGGTAGCTTCTCCCTTAAGTCACCTAAAACGCCATAGGAAGGGGAAGCTTCTAGAAGCTTATCAGGTTGGATGAAGTCGAATCACCTCTTTGCTTGCTTGTCCTCCTTGTTTGCTTGGTGCGGCAAATAGAACTCCTTGCCTGCTTTGACTCAAAGTAGAACTCCTTGCCTGCTTTGACTCAAAGTAGACCTCCTTGCTTGCTTTCACCTCCTTGTGTGCTTTGACCAGCAAGTGGAAAATAAGATTAGCATCATGCTTTGCTTGGATTAAGGTTAACACCCTCTTAATTCTCTAAACAAATTCTACCAAAATTTGATCTTTATTGCCAAAATCATTCCTTAATCATGTCTTCTAACCCACGAGAATGTTGGATGGGCTAGAAGACCACCACCATGATGTCACTCTGAGAGTGGGGGCATTACAGTCCTCCCTTCTCAGGATTTCTTGCCCTCAAGCAATCGCCATATAGCCCACTGCTCCACTCTAATTGAAACACCAATATACCATAATCCGTGTAGCAACATAATGGAATCCATGAGAAATGACACACCCAACCAATCAAGACCTGGATCCAAAACCAATCTATTCAACCTACTGTAAGAGATGCAACTGAAATCTCTCACGAAGTCTTCATGAAGCACCCCTTCATTATGGTAGACCAGTAAGATGACGTGAGATTGAACTCCCAACCCATAAGGCCACCAAACGTTGTTGTGATGACTCAAACTAGCATTAAGACCAATGTCAATGGTGTTATCATACCCATGTATAAGCAAATAGATGTTTTCATTACAACCCAAGGACAACTCTTGAGTGGCTGATCCACTATGAGTGTTATGTCCAATAACAACTGAAAATTTTGAATTATCCTCATCTATCCATATGTTAAAACATGTAGGAATTTTCCTATCATGTTCCATCATGCTTGAAGTCTTTGCTAAACCATCTAAATGATATGTCTCATCAATTCCATCACTACAAACACGTGAACAATATGAATTTTTTGGTTCATTGTGTTTGACTGTCATAAGAGGCTTGTGTATGACATGATCAACCTCATTAACATCATTTTTCAGAAAAAAAGATCTAAGATAAGCCTCCCTTTGTTGTCTGGTTTGATCTATGCGGTGACCCTATTCTTTGACTTGTAGTAGATGTTTTTTTTGCAAAGGCAGCCACTAACTTAGCCTCCTTAGCCCTTTGTGATTGTATATCTCACAAGGTTTGTATCTTTTCCACATCCTCCCAAGTCTGATATAAAAAACCAGAATTCTTATGGTTTGAATTTATTCCACAAGTCTCATTTTTAACACCCAATTCTTGAGTGCCATCTATAGAAGACTTCATGGTGTTATCATCTAAGGGTGTTAGCATGTCTATTCCATGAGAATGCAAAACACTAGGACTGTTGTCCTTAAACAAATCAGGAATAATATCATGCCAATCCAAAAACTTGTCATCCATTTCAACATCAACATTCAAATTCTTACCATCAAGTGACGATTCAGCACCATTTTCTTCACATTCATCATGTATTCCTTCATGAAGCCAATCATGACCCAAAGCTATCATTGATTTGGCTGTTATTTGATGAGGCAAGGTATATTTGAGAGCTTTCATAATGATGTGCTTCCCATCATGTATGAAACTCAACTCCATTTCTTGTAAGTCTTGGATGACCCTTTGAAAAGAATGTAGCCATTGCATTCCAAGTATAATTTCACTGTCTTTCAAATCAAGTACATAAAAGTCATCACAAAGAGTATACTCACCAAAGGTAATGCTAAGCTTACTCACTTTCATTTTGCAAAGAATAGTAAGCCCTACATCAAAGCCCTCAAAATCATCACAATGCAAACCTTTTTTCTTTACCAAACCTTCATCAATGTAGTTATGTGTAGCTCCACTATCAACTAGGGCCAAAACTTTGTAACCAAACAATAAGCCTTCAAAGATAAAAGGATTGTACCTTCGAGCTCCCAAAAGATAAGAAATCCTAGAACATTTCTTACCATCATTTATTGGTTCTAGTGTAGGTTGTTTATGTTCATTCTCCTCCTCACTCATTGAATTTGTATTAAGGGCCTCTTCATCATCAAATATGACCTCTATAAGGTATGCCTTACCTTTCCCTTCACATCTGTGACTAGGATCCCACGGTTGTTTACAAGTAAAGCACAACTTCTTTCTCCTGAGCTCATTCCTTGTTTCAAAATCCAACATAGGTTGCGTAGACTTAGACTAATTTGGTTTTCCCACATCTACTTTGTGTTCTGATTTATTATCTTTGAACTTCTTCTTTTGACTTTGAACTGGAGTGGGGTAAGTGTCCAAGTCTAGTGCAAGCTCTATAACATCATCCAATGTCTTAGGCTTGTGAGCCTACACCAAGCCTCTTAATCGGTCATTTAATCCCTCTACAACGAGCATAAAAACCTTTTTCTCGGGAATCTCAAGAACCATCTCAAGGAGGAAGTGGCTGGTGTTTGGGACAAAGGCATCCCAGGATGGAGAACAAACTGATTAGATGGTGCTTGTACTTGGTAAGTCGGCTGAGGAATTGGATTCAATGCCAGAACTTGTTGATTCCATGTCGAGCCGATCGTTTTCATTTGATATAATGAGGACCTAGTTATGTTTTTCCCTAAACCCTGACTCACTTCAACAACTTTAGCATAGGCCTGATTCATATTAGCCAGAACGGGGTGAGATTTCATGAACATTGCAGTCAAAGGATCCAAGGCTGAGTAGTAGCTCTCTTTGATGTCGGCAACAACATAAGGAGCACGTAACCTTGTGAGAGCCTTCTGAAATCTATTGTTGAACGTGTGGATGGGCTCTTTGTCTTGTCTTTTCACTTCTAAAAATTGATGATAAAGCTCTACGGGAGTAATAGGTATGCCAAATTTTTTGATGAAGGCTTCCTTCATTTGCTCCCATGATCTTATAGATCCAACTGGTAGGTGAAGAAACCAATGATGAGCCTCTTCTCCCAAGGAATATGGAAAGAGTCTGCAAGCCACATCCCCATATGCAATTTGCATATTTCGTACATGATCTTCAAACATTTTAATGTGGTCTTCGGCAGTATGGTTTACATCGTTGACATGGAACTTGGTGCAGAAATTCTCCGGATTTTTTGGCATGTCATGGTAGTCATTAAATTCCAGTGCAGACGGGTTGGTAACCAACCAAGTAGCAGGGTGATCCCATAATAGTGGTTTACAATTTTTGGCCAAACTGGACACTGAAATTATTATTTTTAACTAAATCTTCACATTCGGGCACCTATAGCAGCTAAACCATGAGGAATTTGAAGATGGTGCAAACTAGAGTCTCATCAAATTTTGTCTGTAGATTCTAAAAATATTTTTTTCAAAATTTTTGGAATCAAATTACTTCTTTTCCATCTCCCACGAAAATAGATTTTTTCATAAAACAACATTTTAAAAAGTGGCCTTTACACCGTATAGCATAATTTTTTTTTTTCATGAAGGATAAAATTCTAATTCTTTCAAATTTAGATTTGTAACTCGATATCTAGTGCTTCCACTTGGTTAAATAGTTTTTATGGAATATTTTTTCCTTAATCAAGTTTCAAAGTCAAATGAATTACAATTGGACCACCATCAGTATAACGCGTAACTTTTTTTGTAGATGTCAAAATTTAATTTAATTTTTTTGTTAGATCAAGGACTTCAATATGGTGCACTCATATTTTTTCAAATTTTTTTTGATAATCTTCTATTTTCCATGTGTGAAGAACAAAGATTTATTTTTGATGAAAAACTTATGTTTAATAAAACTTAAAAAACAAATACGCAAAACAAAACATATTAAAATTATATTCATTGGATAGCTTGTTCGAGGAATACCATAATCATTTGAAATAAATTTTAAATGAATTCCTTGATCCCCAAAATATAAATCAAAAGTGATTTTTTATCAGCATTTTGATAGGTGTAAAGGAGGCGCATTTATAGGTATGGTTTAAAACTAGTGAGGTTCTATCCAAGGGGGTTTGATCTAAGGTGATTTGATTAAACCCTCTTCAATTGGAATCCTTAAAATGGAACTTTTTAAGGCTTAAATCATTATATTTTCTAAAAATATGTGATTTCAGCTAAAATTCATTCCTCTCAGGAATTGTAAACCACTATTATGACAACACTCAGCACCATTTGGAGTTGGCTGATTAACTGGCTGGGCCATTGCTTGAATTGATTGTCGCTGTTGATATACAATAACTTGGGCTGGTTGTTATTTTTGGACAATAGTTTGGGCGGGTTGCTGCTGAATAATCACTGGCACTGTAACTTGAACTAACCTTGGTGGAGCAAACCATGAAGTGCTTGGTGGAGTTCTGAACAAACTTGAAATTTCCTCTCCGCTTGTTTCTCCTTCACTTGACTGACCTTCTTCGTTTGATGGGACTTATTCGCTTGGTAAAACTTCTTCACTTGATCGAGCTTCTTCGTTTGATCGAACTTCCTTCTTCTTCCTTGCTCGAGTAGGTAGCTCTAACTCCACAAGATCTTTACATGAACTAGGAGTAGACCTCAAGATTCTTTTAAGCTTGTCTAGCGAAAATGAACTGATACAATCCAAGATGTATCTACTTCTTCTATTGGCGACACACAGGAGCGAGCGGTTGTCTTTGATTGAGTAAATCTCTTTCAATAGCAACTTGAATCTTAATAGCCTTTTCCTCTTCTTCCTCCAACACAAAGTTTGTTCGCATATACTCAGTTGCACTCTTTGTTTTCCACGCAAGATTGTTCAATCCTGAAAGGATGTCTTCTTGATCGTCGTTGAATCCCAAATTCGGCTGCAACACTGGAAATACACCTTTATGCGGTAGCACCATCTTGACTCATGATAATCTTCAACAAATTCTTTACTTCAAACCCTTTCTACTTCAATATGACTTTATGTTGTAGCTATTAAGGCCCTCCTTCTAGCGCCAATTCTGTTGATGTGTTTTTTGTGACTGCACCAAACAGCAAAATAAAATATCCAATGGCTACCCTATTCTCTCTTGATCAAAGTATTCCACATGCTAAGATTGTGAGAGAGATCATGTGTTCAACTCCAAGGTTCCTTCTATGCAATGGATAGCCTCAATTGGTTCGTTGTGATTTTGCTGGTATCACGAGGGGATTTTCACAAACAACAAACAACAGATTAAAGAGAAAAGGGATTTTCACGTGGTTCGAAAGATTTGGTGATGAGGTATGAATTTCCTATACTAACCAGAAAATACTCAATGTAAATGGGTGCATGGCCTAAGAAATTACTACTCTACTCTAAGGTGTGGGATATGGCGATCAATTCTCGCAGACTTCAACCAAGCTTTGCTTTGCCTCGCTTCAGACAGCTTCCACAAAACTGATGCAATCTTCAAAGGAGTAACCAAAGGTATTCAATCATAATTCAACATGAAGACACCATCACGACGCATACCAACATGTGAATCACAATCGAAGTTAAGTCCTCAATGTTCTAGTTGACCACACAAGGCGAATTTACCATCAGCGAACACACTAGTGGTATGGATAGACAAAGCTTGCTCGAATCAAACACCACATTCCACAACTAGCATCTATTTGCATGAAATGAAATCTACTTTACTCTAAGCTACTTTAAGATTTTATTGCGAATTAGAAGGACGAAGAAATCTTGCTAGCTGCTCACAACAAAAGACAAAATCATCATCAATGAAACTCTTTTATTTATGAGAGTGTTCACAACAACTTCTTACAAAGCTTTCAATGGAAAAACTTTCGTTCTTCTTCAATCTAAACTACCAATCTATGCTATCAATCTACACTATCAGTCTCTTTGTTCTATGTTTGATGTCTAATCTAATGAATTACAAATGAGGGGGGATGCCCCTTTTATAGTTGGCCAAGTCCAGTGGATAGCTCAGATTCAATTACAATGAAGGGCTTAGATTGAGCCACATAAACCCTAACCCTAAAAACTGCCACAAAGTAGAGTGGGATAATAAATGAGCAGATATTCCCACTTTCTTCCCTTGACCATTATGTGCATTTAATGCCCACCAGCTTCTAGAAGATTCCTATCCAAAAGCGCATTCTCACAGTCCTTGTCTCTAACTGCAAACTGGATCAATCTGATCATTACCGTTTCTGCTTCTTGAATCAGTATGGCGGGCACGCTTTCAATCCAAACTCCAAGATGGTTACATTTTTCTCCCGTTTGATAGTGAATTTCCTCCTTCCAGTCACTGCATCTTGAGTTGGGTGCATATTGGGTCTTTGAGAATAAATTCCAACACTTAGCCATTTCTTCCAACATCTCCCTTCATGATTTTATCTCCTTTCAAGGTTGTAATGTCATCTTGGACTATTTGCCTCATCACTTCAAGTCATCGTGCTTTGGCCCTGGCGTTCATCCTGCGAAACAGATAAAGAGAAGAGCATCAGAACACTTTATAATATAAATTCCCTTTACTTACCTGATATCCATGTTTTGATCAACAAGGTCTGAGTGATCTCTGAATCTAATAGGGTTCACCATTTTTCTCCTAGCAAACTTTTGCCTTCTTCATAACTTTTCAACACCTATGTGCATTTAACAGTTGAGCAACAAACTTTCGTGACTTAGCTTTTCTCCACCTCTTCCACTTTGCAAATGAGAGTTTATTCAATTTCCTCATATTTAGAACAATTTTCAATCATCAAACCTGCCTATGGGCGCATTTGATGTGTCCTGGGGATTTTGCATGCCTTAGAAGAATTTTACCCATCTGGGCCCTAGGAAATTTTTTTCCCCTTAGAAAATCTTATCAATCACCAGCCCAGCATCCATTTAACATCTCAAGGCAAGGCGTAAACATTTTCAAATTTTATTTCTTCTTTTTGCCTTAGAAAATTTTATTTCCTTCGCCTAGAAAAATTCATCAACTGGGCACCTAGTTAAAATCTTCACTTTAAAATCTCTGGCAAGGTGTGAAAAACTTTGAAATCATCTCCTCGTTAAAGATATCCAGTATCCAGAAGAAAATTCCCCTCGGAAAATGCAAAATTCATGCATATAAGACGAAGGAGTACATTTAATTTTTTTATTTTCAACCTTTGAAAAAATATTTCCCACCAAAGTTTATTCTTACTTCTCCTTTGGGCGTACTTGGAAATTTTTATTACTTGGGAAATATTTTTCAAGTCTACCTCATCAGCTGGGCACATTTGGACATTTCTCCTGCCATTTGCAAACACTTAGAAAATATTTTCAAACATCTTCCCTAGGAGGGCGCATTTGCTAGGAAGCACTTCCATTTTTTATACTTCAAAAAAATTTCACCACCATCACCAACATGGGCACATTTGAGGGGTCATGGAGGAGTATCAACGCCTTAACCATCTTTCAAACTCTCCAGCAAACTTGGGCGCATTTCAAGGCACCTGCAGGAATTTCCCATCACTTAGTAACTTTTCCTCATGCCTTACTTCACCTTGGGCGCATATCAAGGGTCATGGAGGAGTATCAACGCCTTAACCATCTTTCAAACTCTCCAGCAAACTTGGGCACATTTCAAGGCACCTGCAGGAATTTCCCATCACTTAGTAACTTTTCCTCATGCCTTACTTCACCTTGGGCACATATCAGGGGCGGAGGAGGAACTTTTAGCCACTTAGAAACTTTTCTGCACCTTATCACAACTTGGGCGCATATCAAGGGTGGAGGAGGAATTTTATGCCTTTGTAACTTTTCTTTATCTCCTCTCAAGGTTGGTCAAGGGTGGAGGATGAACCTTTAGCCACTTAGAAACTTTTCTTCACCTTATCACAACTTGGGCACATATCAAGGGTGGAGGAGGAATTTTATGCCTTTGTAACTTTTCTTTATCTCCTCTAAAGGTTGGGCGCATTCTAGACCTCCAGCTTCCATTTCATCATGCCTTAGCAAAATTCCCTCAGCCTCCTTGGAGATGGGTGCATTTGGGGGTTTCAACAGGAACTTCTTGATACTTAGACAAAATCCAACCCTCTCCCTTACATTGGGCACATTTGGGGGTAGCTACTGGAATTTTCATTGCCTTAGCAATATTTTTCCAAGCCAGCCTTCACATGGGCACATTTAGACCTTTGTGCTTCCATTTTTCACTTAGGCATTTTCTACTTAGCCAATTTCTCAGCGTGCCTTCTTGCCCTGGTTTACTATTTTTAGTAAATCCCCTAATTCTCAAACTTCTGCAAGTTGTATTGACTTGAAATTCATGCCACTGGATCCTTGTGACCTATTTGAACTGTTCACACTGGTGACTTGTGCTAACTTGCTATTTATAGCCTATTTCTGGAGTGACTTACTATAAATAGTAAGTGCTCAGATTGCCTTCAAATTTTACCAGTGGATTCCTTGAAAGATATTGATTGCAATGGGATACATTAGTTTTCGGAGATTTTGGTGTTCTACCCCTCATTTTCAGTCCCGAAGTTGGAAACCCTAATCTGACTTGCATGTGGCTTAAACAATCTCCGTTTGACCCCGTTTCGGCTGCATGTCGCTCTGTTCGTGATACTGAAGTGTTGGGTCGCTGCTGGAGTGATCCTGCTAAAAATAGTAAGCATCTAAAAAAGTGACTAGCCGCCTATCAGATGAATTTGCATGTCACACTGCCCGAGGGATCTCAAAAAACCCAGAAAAACCCAATAAATTAGCCAACATGCGAGCATTGGTTAAAAATAGCAGGTTCCTAAAAAGTGATCAAATTTGCCTACATGTTACCTCGTTGCATAGCTCTTGAAAAAACCATAAAGAATAACTTGACATGCATTGAAAAATCCTACATGCAAACCCTACAAACAGCCTCCGAAGCCTGAACTGCTGAAAGTCAGTATCTCAATTTGCATGTTATACCATCGTGAAGGTCTCAAAAAACCCAAAAAAATTCTCTAGACATGCAAACCCTAGAAATGGCTCCTGAATCCTAGACTACTAAAAATAACAAGTTGTTTGTTTCAGCTCAAAATTTGCAGATAGGTAGCTCAGAGTGTTCTAAGTGTAGTGTAACAGTGAGAATTTCAAAAAGTGTTGAGAAAATGTCCCAGATTAGGCACTTACTAAAAATAGTAAGTTGTCAGAATTCAATGAGATTTGAGTGGGAACCTACTAGAGGTCCTCTAACTGCATTGCCAAGCTTGGATTTCAATTTTCCCACTCAACTGGTCCTCATACTAGTCTGAAGAATACAAACCCTAATTTTACAGACTTAGCCAAAATTTCAAATTAAACTCAAAGACAGGCACATCCCCAGAAAGATAGAAGAGACAGAGAGAGAGAGAGAGAGAGAAAACCAAAGCCAAAAGACCAGAATGGAGCAGAAATTAGGGGGTCCCCATTTTGAATGGGGTGATGTGTGAAAAGGTCACAACACCTCTAAGAGAAGAATTCAAGATAATAGTGAACAAATAAAATGTGAATCTATATCTCAAAAAAACCAACCCTCTAAAAGAAAAATTCTGCAATAAATGAGATGTAAGTCTGGCTTCTCAAATTCTCTTAAGGCTTAAAAGCCATGTGGAAAGTTTTCCGTCATTTACAATAAACATCCTCGTCACACAATGCCACAGAGATAGAAGACATTATTTTTCCTGTCAAGCAACAAATGGGATTGATTTTAAAAGAAAATAGCATCCTTGCCAAATCTCCTTGACCCAAATATTTGTTGTTTCCCTCATCGTTTAATAGTTTTTTGTGCTCGGGGAAACTTCTTTTTAGGAGGATATCAATTCAATTGTGATATGAAAGCAGAGAATGGTTAATGAATACAATTGTAAATGTTACCCTGTCGTCCTTCGGACGCCTAGGGATCTTGAACAACATATGGAAAACCATATAGTTTAGGTAAGTAGAGCCAAACACATATTCTTATTTTGAGAGAATTCAAGTGTAATGCAATTCTATTTTGAAGTTAGACGAGGGGTAAACAAGTTTAGCGTAGTGAAATTTTTTCTTTAGTCCAAAGTTATACAACATTGATTTTTGTTTTCTTCCGAGATTTGAGGCATTAAATTTTGGGTCGTCTATTTTATAAGAGATGTTTTAACCATTAACCCTAATTTCAACAGACGTAATTATAGATGGATATGGAATTTGTTGGAAACTTTTTGCAGAACAAAATGCTATACAGTCTTTGTGAGTACAAGACATCTGGTATGCTTAAACATTTTGTTTAATTTTTTCTAAAATTGCAACCTAATTTATTGATTTTTTAAATTTAGGAGACTTATGGAATAAAGCAATAAATGGTAGGCAAATGGAGGAAGCGGCTATATTGTTCCTAACCTGGATCCTTCTTTTTGTTTTCCTTCTTAGGTCTTTCAACTACATTTAGAGGTGTGGATGATAATTTTGGTAAGCATGGTGATTTCAAAAAATTCCAACAAATATTATAATATTTTCAGAGTTAGATGAAATATATCTCCTCAATTTCTATATATGTAAAAAAAATTAATAGTTACCCAAATTTTCTTGCAATCCAGAATCATTTAAGATCATTTTCCCTTAACTTGTCACCGAGTACTAAAAAATACTACAACTTCTGTAACTCAATATATGTTTGTTTCCTTGTATTTTTTCTATTTACTAGGATGACTCTGTTTCACCTTCAATGATCCAACTTTTGTTTAGGTCTACCTCTTGACTTTCAACATAGAGACAATTTAAATCCATTTGCTACGTTGACAAAGTAAATGGCAAGAATACCTACATTAACTTACAAGATCCATAAGATTATCCTATTTTTAACAACGTTGATCCACTACCACAACAATATTATTAGAATTGTATCTAAAATGATTTATAGCAACAACTACAAACAAGATGTTCAAAATTATCTAGATAGTTCCTAAAATGATTTACAGCAACTTCAACAAAAGCTTCAAAAATTATGAGATCCACCCAAAGTAGCGCAATATTATCAAGATTGTTTATGGAATCATTTACAACAGTTTCATCAACAAATTTAGCAGTACTGAGATCAAGTTTTGCAGTAGCATTTCCCTCCCATTGGCCCTTGGAATAATAACAAGGGTGTTTCATAACATAATCAACATAACCAAGATCAAAATTTGTAACATTTTTCCTCTCATAGCCCTCAGAATGTTTTTAGAAGTAACGCATAATAATTTCAACAACTAGATCAAAATTTGCAATATTCTTAGAGTGTTGTGAAAGAATATTCACAACATTTTTAGCAACAAAAGGATCACAACTTTCCACATGCTCCCCCTTCCAGTCATTATGATGTTTTAAGGGACAACTCAAAACAATTTGAAGAATAGGGGAGACAGTATTTGTCAAATCTTCAGAATGTTTCAAGTGGTAATTCCCAATAACATCAGCAACAACAGAATTATAATTTTTTATCTTCTCCTCATGTTGGACATCAAAATGTTTCAAGAGCTGATTCTTATGATTCTCGACAACTAAAGGATATTCTTGAAGGCGGTTCACAATGATTTCAGCAACAATCTGATCATAATTGATCATATTTTTATGATGGTAATAACTCTATTTGTTAAAGTGATTCATATAAATCTGAGCAACAACAAAGTGAGAGTTCTTCTCAATCTCTTACCCCTTTCCTTCAAAATGTTTTTGGGGATGATTCACCAAAATTTCAACATCAGGGGGATCAACATTCAACACATTCTTCTCCTTCAAACAAGAGTTATCGTAGAACACCATAGAGCACAAATCCCAACATTTTTTTGTTATGTTGATTGAATCGTACTAATGATATTATTGATAATACGTCACCATAGTAAAACTAAGGTGTCGGAATTATCAGATCCCCTTAACATTCTCATGATTATCAATTGCACTTGGATAAATATAAGAATAGGCTTACTATGTAGCAAAATCCTTTATTTGTTACGTATTCCTTATCGTGCAACAATGGATATATTTGAATCTCTCACTTCATAAAAATTCATGAACTTGTTCTGAGATTATATTATATATGTATGTTTAAAATTTTCATGAGGTGTCTTCACAATATTGGATAATAAAAGAAGAATATTCAAAGAAAAGATAAATAACAAATCACAAGATCATATCTCAAAAAATAACAACTTTTAGAAAAAAATTTAAAATGGTAAAAAATAAAAGAAAATGTGAATCTATATCTCAAAAAATAACAATCCTCTAAGAGAAAAATTCAAGATGATAGTGAGAAAAAAAAAATTAAATCTATATCTCAAAAAAAAACCCAAGCTAAGAGAAGAATTTTACAATAGATGAAATGTAAGTCTAGCTTCCCAAATTCTCGTTGTTATTGATTATGTTCTGAACATTTTTTGCCTTAAAAGAATTTTGGAAGCAAAACTTACATCTTATCTATTGTAGAAGGTTGTTATTTTTTGAGATATACATTTACATTTTATTTGCTCACTATCATCTTAAATTCTTCTCTTAAAGGGTTGTTATTTTTTGAGATATAGATTTGAACATGTTTTTTGCTCTTTTACCATTTTGAATTTTTTTCCTAGAGGTTGTTATTTTTTGAGATATGATCTTGTGATTTATTATTTACCTTTTTTTGTATTTTTTTCCCTTATTACCCCATATTGTGAAGGCACCTTATGAAAATTTTAAACATAAATATATAATATAATTTCAGCGCAATTTCATAATTTTTTTAAGTGAGAGATTCAGATATAGCCATTATCGCATGATAAAGAATAAATCACAAAAAATTGAATTTTCTATATAATAAGCCTATTTTTATATTTGTCCACATGCAATTGATAATCATGAGAATGCTAAGTGGATCTGATGATTCAAACACATCAGTTTTTCTATGGTGATGTGTCATCAATAATCTTATTAATACGACTTATATAGCATAACAAAAAAATATTGGAATCTCTGCTCTATGATCTTTTGCAATAACTCTTGGTCGAAGGAGAAGAATAGGGCGAATGTTGATCCCTCTAATGCTGAAATTCTGGTGAATCATCCTTCAAAACATTCTAGAGGAGAGAAGTAAGAGATTGAGAAGAACTGTCACTCTGCTGTCGTTGAGATTGATGTGAATGACTCCAATAAATTGAGTTAAGATCGTCAGAAAAATATGGCCAAGTCTGATCAAATTGTTGCTAAAATTGTTGTGAGCCGCCTCTGAGAATATCCTCCAGTTTCCAAAAATCATAAAAATCAACCCTAAAAACATTTTGAAGGCCAGCATGAGGAAATCATAGAAAATTGTAATCTTGTTGTTGTTGATGTTGGGAATCACCACTTAAAACATTCCAAAGATTTGGAAAATACTAACTCCCATGTTGTTGAAATCACTTTGAATTGTCATGTAAAACATCATAATGGTTGGAAGGGAGAACATGTGGCGAATTGCAATCCTCTTGTCGCTGAAATTGATGTGAATATTTCTTTACAACACTCTAAAAATATTGCAAATTTTGATCCAATTGTTGAAACTGTTGTACGCTACTTCTAAAAACATTTTGAAGACTATGAGAGGAATAATACTGCAAATTTTGATCTCGTTGTTGTTGATTATGTTCTGAAACACCTCTGCTATCATTTTGAAATTCAACGGGATGGAAATGCTACAACAAAACTTGATCTTGGTGTTGCTGAATTTGTTGATAAAATTGTTGTAGATGATTCCACAAACAATCTTGATAATATTGTGCTACCTCGTGTGATTTTCTTTGTTGTTGAAGTTATAAATCATTCCAAAAAATATCCAAATAATTTTGATCATCTTGTTGTAGTTGTTGTAAATCATTTTGAATACAATTTCAATAATATTGTTGCAAGAGTGGATTAGCGTCATTAAAAAAAGGATAATCTTAGGACACTTATAAGTTAATGTCAATATTGTTGTCATTTACTTTGTAAGTAATAATTGGATTTAAATTGTCCCTATCTTGAAAGTTAAGAGGTTGACCTAAACAAAATTTGGATCGTTGAAGGTGAGGGAGAGCCATCCCGGTAAATAGAAAAAAAATATAAGGAAGCAAACATATATTAAGTTTCAAAAGTTGTAATATTTTTGAGTATCTGATGACAAGTTAAGGGAAAATGATCTTAAACGATTTTGAATTGCAAAGAAATCATGAATAAGTATTGAAAAGAAAAATTTACAGTATATAGAAATTGAGGAGATATATTTCATTCAACTCTGAAAATATCACAATATTTATGGGAATTTTTCGAAATCACCCTGCTTACCAAAATTATCATCTACACTTGTAAATGTAGTTGAAAGAACTAATCTTTCTCTATGAGTATGCTGAGAAGGAAAACAAAAAGTAGGTTCCAGGTTAGGACAATAGCCACTTCCTCCTTCTGCCATCATTCATTGTTTTGTCCTACAAGTCTCCTAAATTAAAAAAATCATGAAATTAGGTTACAATTTTTTAAAAATTAAACAAATGTTTAAGCATAGCACTTGTCTAGTACTCACGAGGGTTATACATCATTCTATTCTACAAAAAGATTCCAGTAAATTCCATATCCATCTATAATTGTGTCCTTTGAAATCACAATTAATGGTTAAAATGTCTCTCAAAAAATAGACAAACCAAGACATAATATGCGTCAAATCTTTGAAGAGAAAGAAAATCACAATTGTAGAACTCTAGATTAAAAAAGAAAATCTCACTATGTTGAACGTGTTTACCCCTCTTCTAACTTCAAAATAGAATTGCATCACACTCGAATTCGCTCAAGATAGGAAAATGAGTTTGGCTCTACTTACCTAATCTATGGTTTTCCATATGTTCTTCAAGATCTCTAGATGTCTAGAGGGCTGCAGGACAACATCTACAATTGTATTCATCAGCCATTCTCTGATTTCATATCACAATTGAATTGATATCTTGCTGAAAATTAATTTCCTCGAGCACAAAAAACCATTTAAACAATGAGGGACAACAACAAAAATTTAGGTCAAAGAGATTTGGCGTGGATGCCATTTTCTTTTAAAATCAGTTCCATTTGTTGCTTGACAGGAAAAAGGATGTCTACTATCTTTGTGGTGCCGTGTGACAGGGATGTTTACAGTAAATGACAAAAAATATTCCACAAGGCTTTTTAACCTTAACAGAAATTGGAAAGTCAAACTTACATCTCATCTATTGCAGAATTCATTTCTTAGAAGATTGTTATTTTTTGAAATATAGATTCACATTTTCTTTGCTCACTACCATCTTGAATTCTTCTTTTAAAAGGTTGTTATTTTTTTATATATAGATTCACATTTTCTTTGCTCTTTTACCATTTTGAATATTTTCCTAGAGGTTGTTATTTTTGAGATATGATCTTGAGATTTGTTATTTATCTTTTGCTTGATTTTTTTTCCTGTATTACCCAATATTATGAAAACGCCTCATGAAAATTTTATACATATATAATATAATCTTGCGCAATTTCATGAATTTTATAAGGTGAGAGAGATTCAAATATAGCCAACAATAAGGAATAAGTCACAAACAATGGACTTTGCTACATAATAAGCCTATTATTATATTCATCCATGTGTAATTGATAGTCATGAGAAAGCTAAGTGTATTTGATGATTCACACACCTCAGTTTTGATATGGTATCATGTTATCAATAATCTCATTAGTACAACTCAAACAACATAATAAAAAATTGTTGGAATATGTACTCTATGGTGTTATGCGATAACTCTTGGTCGAAGGAGAAGAATGGGGAAAATGTTGATCCCTCTAATGCTAAGATTATGGTGAATTATCTCTCAAGAAATTTTGGAGGAAAGAAGTAAGAGATTTAGAAGAATTATCACTTCATTGTCGCTCATATTGGTGTGAACCACTCCAACAAATAGAGTTAAGGCCGTCAAAAAAATACGGCCAAGTGTGATCAAATTTTTTCTTAAATTATTGTGAACCTCCTTTGGGAATATCCTTCTATTATCGAGAATCATAAGAATTAGGCCTAGAAACATTTTGAAGGCCAATATGAGGAGAAGATAGGAAATTATAATCATGTTATTGTTGATGTTGTTGGGAATCACCACTTGAAACATTTCAAAGATTTGACAAATACTAACTCCCTTGTTCTTGAAATCACTTTGAGTTGTCCCACAAAACATCATAATGGCTAAAAGGGGGAGCATGTGACAAATTGTGATCCTCTTATCGCTGAAAATGTTGTGAATATTCCTTCACAACACTCTGAGAATATTGTAAATTTTGACCCAGTTGTTGAAATTGTTGTGCACTACTTCGGAAAACATTCTAAAGACTATGAAAGGAATAATGCTGCAAATTTTGATCTTGTTGTTGTTAATTATGTTTTCAAACACCCCTACTATCATTCTGGGAGTCAACGTGAAGGAAATGCTACCGCAAAACTTGATCTAGTTGTGGCTGAATTTGTTGATGAAACTGTTGTAAATGATTCCACAAACAATCCCGATAATAGTGTGCTACCTTGAGTGATTCTCCTTGTTGCTGAAGTTTTTGTTGAAGTTGCTATAAATCATTCCAAAACTATCCAGATAATTTTGATCATCATGTTGTAGTTGTTGCTTAAATCATTTCAGATACAATCCAGATAATATTGTAAAATAAGATAGAAGATGGGAGGGAGACCCAACAACCAAAGGCCTAGGATTATGACATCGAGGGTCGAGGATTGGGAGGAAGATGTATCTCATGATGAAAATGATTGGTAAGGATTAAGGAGGATGATTGATCCTTGAACCCTAAAATTTTAAGACATGTTTTTAAGGGTTCCATTGAAATCTCAACAATTGGGACAAAGAAAGAGAAGAGAAACTTGAAAGCGATAAGGGGCTAAGAATTAAGGCCGATGACTGAAACCAAAATATTTAAACTTACGCAATTGATGGATTTGAAGGGGGAAAAGTAGAACCCAATAGCAATAGAGATGGTATGTAAGCATGTAGACAACCAAAAGCCCGAAAGCCCATAAAGTCTAATACTTGGCCATTTTTGGATTCACACGGCACAATTCATACAAGATGGCCCAAATAAGATCTCGCAGATCAAGTTTTTATCAATAGACCAAGAAAGGGGGCATGAAATGTCAACAATAACCTTGAAAGAGACTATGACTTCTTTGAGGGAATTTGGAGGATTGTTATACAAGCCATTAATATTACCTTTATCAATGTTTATTAATATCTATAATCTACAAGATACACCACTTTGGCCAAGATTTAATTACCCCTACATCCTCACACACTAAGGATGAATAGCCTAAAATAAATGAGCTCACATGACCGTTGAAATATATAACAAGTTCCACATAGTGGCGAATACCTACCTTTGTAGTATTGTAATTTAAGTATTTGTTTTCTAGTTGATAGATGAGTCATTATATAGCAATCTATAGGAATGATGGATACTAGTTCAAGGTCAATAGGTCCTTGCATGTTGAATGTATCGGGATTTTATGAGGTTGATGAAGATTTTAGTTGTTAGAGATAACCTTGACCCCAAGTTTGACTTGTGCTAGGTATAACTATGAATAGCATAGTAGAAGTTGAGTTTGTACCTTGGATAAATATTTGTTAAGTATATTAAACAAATAATTTGTTAGTAAAGAGCCTCTGTAGATTAATTAGTTGATTTTGACTTTGTTTACCAACTCCTTGGGAGCATAGTTGAAGTTGATTTTATTAAAATGAGAATGGTAAGAATTTCACATTTTCATTGGTATAATATATTATGTTGACTAATATGTTAATTAAATTATATGCATATGTAATATTATACTAATTATAATATAATAAAAATGCAATATTGAGAACTAAAGAGTCAAAATGAAGTTGACCAAGGTAATATAAAGAGTCATGCTACTCATATAAGTGATGTGAGTATCATCACAAAAACTAGCCACAAAAGAGCTAGAGGAAAAATGAAACAATGGAAGTACTTGTACACAAATGGCTTAATATTAGTACATAAAACAAAACTTATATGAATAAAAGTGAAAAATAAATTTTGAAATTTCTAATGATGATATTGTATATTGACTAAAATATATTATAATTAGTAAATTTCTATTGTTATATTTAATAAGTGAGGGGAGAACAAGGTTTCCACTCAATGGAATATCCAAGTTTCCAAATAAAGTTGTGTTCACAAATGGTTGTATTTGGAAGTATGTTGATACCAAGAAGTGTTATCAAATGTTGGGAAACATTATAAGCTCAACCTTCGGAATACCATGGACAAGAATTTAAACTTCAATAGGTTTTATCTACAAGATCTCAATTATACGACATTGGCAACACTATCTTAGAACTAGATTCACAAAACCCAAATGTGTTAAAACTAGATGGTGACTTTATTAGGCCAATGAATACCATAAATATTTTGAGCAATATTTAAAACATTATATGAAATTTAAATTTAATATAATTTAACAATTGGAAAATATAAAGTTATTAGTTTTATAAAATTAAAATATATAATTATTCACTATTTTTTTTTTAAGATATAGGTGATCTGATTTGTTGTTTCTTAGGGTTGATGCTACTTCTAATTTTGGCCACACCACCTATTCCAATATTTTGGTTGACATTAACATTTCCAAGGCTCTTCTTGAAGAAATCATGCTTATGATGGAGGACATGTTCTCAACTTAGATGATTTATTATGAAGGTCTTCCCATCCATCGTATAAGGTGCTTACATGTTGGACACCTTGCTTTTGATTACCCCCACTCTCATCATAGGTTTGTGGGTTCAACTACATTGTGGTGGAATTCTCATCTCAAACACTTAACTATTGGTGTTTTTTTTACTCTGAGGATTGTGAAGCTTCTATGATCCCTCTATTTCATGATGATCTTGTTAATTGGTGTTGAGTTGACACCCTCTTCTTCTCTTAGTGGATTACCTTTTCCTAGTCTATCCTTAATCACTCATACTAAATTGGTCCTTTCAAGGTGTGTGGTGGTATTGTTCTTTCAATGCCTTTTGACTGAGTAGCCTATTTCTTCTTTGGACAAACACTCCTCTTCTATGTGGTTGGTATAGAAGGTCATGGTGATGGTAGAGAATTCTACTCTATTATCCTCCAATCTAAGGATTTGGAAAATAGTGTTTCCTGGATGATTGTCCAAAGAAAGAAGAGATCTCTTCCTAAACATGGTCTTATTTCTAACACACATATTATGGGTGTGCATGATGTCAGTCGAGGGCTAGGTGTTGTTTAGCTTGTGTGTGTAGACACTTAAAATTGTCCTGAACTTATGATGTCATTTTCCAACTAATTTATCATCTAATTCTTCATCTAAATCTAATTCTTCGTCTAACCTTAGTTCTTCATCTAACCTTAATCCAATTTCACTCTCTTTTCACACAAACATAATTAAATATTTTTTATTATTTAATCATACTAATGTCTTCCATTTCATTAATCCATCAGATTAAATAATTATTACTTACTTATTTAATTATTAACGTTGCCTTTGATTAAATAAATACTTTTATTTATTTGATCCCACTAATCTAATAATTAATTAAATTATTTAAATTTAATTAATTATCTATGGTTTTGAAAATAAACGATATTTAATTTTCAAAAAATTAACTCTTACATCTCTCCCTCTTTTTCTCACTGAACTCTTCCATGAACTCTTACATCTTTCTATTTCTCACTCCACATCGTCTTCCATTCTTCTATTTCAAAATTGAGAAACTCGTCCATTTTTCTATTTTGAAAATGAGAAATTTTCTTTTGCACATTCTCTCATTTGATCTTAGCCATCCATTTTCTACTCAATCTCGTCTGTCTTTTTCACCATCTTCTCATCTATAAGTTCAAGCTTTGAGATCTTCATTTCTCTAACCACCATCTTCAAACTTTTGTTGAAAACTTGAAATTATTATCTTGAACTACCATCTTCAATCTTTCGTTGTTATTTTCATCTTAAGCCTTTTGCTTTGTGCAATTCAAAACTAAGAGCAACATATTTTAGATCTTCAAAAGCGAAGGAGAGAAGAACAATGGAGATCAACCAATGAAGATATAAAGGTATAATTTGTTTTATTTGTTTGCATTCAATTTCCTTTATGTTGATTTGTGCTTCATTGTTTTGGATTTGATTTTATAAGCTTACTTCTAATGGTTTGGTGGTTGCCTTCAAGGATTTAAGCTTCACCAAATCAAATTTTCAGATTTATACAGTTTGGTTTGGTTGTTTTAGTGTGGTTGTTATTGAGGGGTAGCTTGATTACAATTTCATTATTAATCAACTTTTGTTCTTGTGAATATTTGTTGTAAAAGATTCTAGGATCCTTTCAAAACTTTTTTTACCTATAAAATAAAAAATATTATAATTTTTTAAAATTTTAATTAAAAATTAATTTATGGCGAAGGCGTATCCTTATTTGAAGAGGACAAACCTAAAAATGCCAATCAATAGTTTACATTGATCTACCGGCCATTAAATGAATCTTTGCCATTCATCATTTTCGATACCTTTATAGTGGTTCTCAAAAGTTCACCGTCTATAAAGGTAGCTGAAATGAAAATATAATAAGTATTTCCCCAACGCACATCTGCCCGCCATTGATGTTAATTCAAACCCTAATTTAGCAACACCTCCAAAAGCTTTCTATACAAGGCAATTAATGCACAAGTACCATGTTGCACAGCCTACAGTACCTATGCAAGTACTGCGCACTACCTGTGCAGGCTGCGAAGTACTTGCGCAGGTACCTGCACATCAATTTAAATTATCTTTATTTTTAATTTTTTATATTGCTTTTATTTATCATTAATAATTTTTTAAATAATTTAAATTAACTATATTTTTATTTTTTTATATTGATTTAATTTATCATTAATATTTTTTAAATTAACTTCTTTTTTATATTGATTTTTTAAATTATTATATGAAATGTGGATTATATTTTTAATAATAAATTATAAATAATTTACCTATTATTATATATTATATTTTAAAATAAAACTATTAATTACATAAAATGATTAAAATAGTTTTATATATTACAAAAATAGATCAAAATTTATGTTAATTGACTTTCCACACTTCTTCGGCATACCCATTGCACACTGGCCGGGCTTAACCGGCACACTCTAAGCGTACACTGCTTAGGTGGCCGGGCCCACAACCCCTTTAATCTAGGCATTTCTCGTGACGTTTCCTGTTTCCGTTCACATTTTCCTTCGCCGTTTCTGTTCCGTTTCCGTCGACTTCGCCGTTTTTGTTTCGTTTGTGTCCGCTTCAGCGTTTTTGTTCCGTTTGCGTCCACAGTTCAGAATCATTTTAGTTTTCGTTTCCAGCATCTTAAAATTTAATCAGCGATTAAGCAAACGAGCTATCTTGTAATGTCTGGATCAAATCTTTTCGTTTCTATCTGCTGGCCGGAAGAGTATATTTTTTTGATCTTTTAATCCCACATGCGGTATGTTAGGAAATCCAATGGAGAAGGGGACTATAAAATCTGAGTATCCGTCATACAATGTATGAAACAACGATAAAAACATTAAAAAGAGTTTTAATATATTTAAGAAAAAAACCTTACACGCATTTTGTCTTTGTGACCTCAATGTCTAGAGCATTACTTTTAGTTTTTGAATTTAAGATTTTAAATAATTAATAAATGTATTAATATTAAAATTATAAATTATTCGTATTTGTTAAATTATTAATATTTAATATTATTATAAATAAATAAATGAAACTTTTCAATTTTGTTTTTTAAATAAATTTATTAATAAGATAAAATTAGTTAAAGAAAATAGACAATTAAAAAAATAATAAACAATCAATAATTATTATAATTAATTTTTTTTTATTAAAAATAATAATTATTAATTAAAAATTAATTTTGAATATCAATTTTAAAATTATTGATTATTAATTATTTAAAATTAAAATTGATAAATAAATTACAAACAATCTACAATTTAACATTGTACATTTTGACAACATGATCTATGATTTTATTAAAAATTGATCCCACGGAAATTGATCAATGGTTTTATTAGAAATAAACAATAAATATTTTTTCTCCATAGGAACTAGGTAGAGTATATAGAACAAACTAATGAACCCATGATAACCTTCATTTTGATGTATTTTAGTTTGGTCTACCTTCTCTCCCGCATCTTGTTTGATTATTTTGAAGAGACCAAGGGTCATAACTATATTGTAGTTCATTCAACCTATTGACCGCCCTGGTTGATGAGGCTTGACAAAAGTAGTGAAGTGATTGTTGCATTTAGGATCATGCATGCATGTGGGATGGTGTGGTGGCAATAGCCTAACCTATAGTTGAATAAAACACTAAATTTTAGAATCAATTTTTAGAAGGCTTGATATTAGAAAGAGGTTTTAGTTTTAGAATTTTTACATGAGCTTCCTAGGGCCACTCATTTGTTATAAATTACGTATACTGCTAAATTTCCCCACTTATGAAGCATGTAGTTAAGATCATATTTCATAAATGAAGAGCACATCTTGTTGAAAGTATCCATGTGTAAAATAGAACCAAAATCACGAATTACTAAAAACCTTCATGGTCTAAACAAGGACTCAACCATATCCTTATATCATTACCTACAACCTAGATACTTTGAGCTATCTACTCTTATTCACTTTGCATATATTTGTTTTTGTAGCTATCTTATATTTAAGTGGCGAAGAGATTTATTTGTGCAAATTAAAGAGAGGGCTAGTAGTCATAGCACACTATATGGTATAACCTATAGAGAATAAATATGAAACTACAAGAAAACTAAATGCAATTCACAATTAGTCATTTCCACCATATATTGATTTCCATATAGTTATAGATTTGTTTTATGTTAGATATACCCACAATAATAAAAGTAGGTGATAATATCCAAATTATATTAATTAATTTATAAATTGATCAATTGAACAAGGTTTACATTTAAATTGAGTAATCATTTATGGCTTAGACACATTTTTTAGAATACTATGCATGGTTCACTCAATTAATGTGTTGTCGAATTTGTCATAGATTATACATAACAATTTTATAGAGAAATTTCTATAATAATTTGAATACTTGAATTGAGATATCTATCACAACTATAATTTGTAATTATACAGACATCTTTGATACTAAAATGTTCCTTATCCATTTATTTAGATTTTGATTAAAGTTTGATCTAACATCTAATACCATACAACAATTCCTTCAAGAAAATGCAATTGGCAAGTACAAAGCTAAATTCCATAACCTTTATTAACATCCATGTTGGTTGTGTCAATATGGGAACTTTGGAATGGGGTATGGACATCTATCAATGCATAATGCATAGAGGGATTTTTCAAATTTTGTGGTTACAACTACCTTAGTAGTATCATCTACTTTTATTTTTGTGGGCATATCTAATATGATACAAATCTAAAACTCTATGGAAATCAATATATGGTGGAAATAACTAATCGTGAATGACATTTATTTTTCTTGTCCTTTCATCTTTGTTCTCTATATAGGTTATACCATATAAAATGTCATTTCTACTAACCCTCTCTTTAGTTTGCACAAATAGATATCTTCACCACTTAAATATGAGATAGCTACAAATACAAATATATGCCAAGTCAATAAGTGTGGATCATTCGAATCATCTAGGTGTTAGGTAAGGCTATAAGGATATGGTTGAGTCCTTGCTTAGGCCATGAAGGTTTTTATTAATTCATGATTTTGGGTCTATTTACAAGTGAATACTTTCAACAAGATGTGCTCTTCATCTATAATATTATCTTTGTTTCATGCTCCATAAGTGGGGAATTTCAGTAGTATTAGGAATTTATAACAAATAGGTGGCTCTAGGCAGCCCACATCTTTCTAAGTCAAGCCTTCTATAAATTCTAAATATAGTTTTTGACTCAACTATAGGTAGGTTATTTCCATCACTTCATTCCACATGCAAGATTCCAAATGCATCAATTGCTTACCATTTTTGCCAAGTTTCATCAATCAAGCTAGTTAATGGGTTGAACGTGTAGATACCTAAAACTGACACATTATCATCACTTGATTATTTTACTCTATATTTGATTGAATACAACCCTAATTATTCAATTAACTATCCCATCACATATCCTTATTAATTAAATAATATTTTATTTTCATCCACTATTCATCACTATTCACACACCTATTTTTTAGCCTAAATCATTAAATTATCTTCCTCATGTAGTTCATCTTTCGTAAACAAATCCAATTAATTATTTACCCAAGTCCTCCATTCCTTTCTCAAAAATTAAATTCACATTTTTATTTAGTGGGCTAATCCATTTAGCTTCTTAATCCCCCACTTGCACAATCTAATCCTAGACAACTCATCTCAAATCATACACATTCCCCACTTGTGTACAAAGGCATGGGACTTTGTACATGTGACATGGTCTTGGTACCATGTCACATGGATCAAGTCCAAGTCCTCGCCCATAAATCCAATCCAAGTTTAAATTCCTCTAAGGGTACTCCCAAGTACCTTTTCTATCTCATCCATCCAACTTTCCCAAGAAGAATTTGCACCATTGATTCTATCCTTAATACCTCTCTATCCATCTTCTCCAACCACCATTTGAAACTTGTCACATCCTCCATTCTTGATATGTTTCAATCCATTTCCATCTTTAGTCTCATCTTTCTATCCCAACCCTCCATCCAATCTCCCTAAAATCTATAAATGTAACCCTCACTTAGCTATTGCATCCACATGAACTTGAATGCAACCTTATGTTATTGGTACAAGCACTACATTCAACCATTCATGAGCACAACCACCATTCCATGTTGCAACAAAGGTTATTTTGGTTAAACCATTTTATGGTTCCATTATGTTTGGTTGACTGTTATGTTGATTTTGAGTGAACGTGTTTGTGTTTTGAGTAGAGTATATTAATATTTTTTTTCTTTATCAAGCTCAAAATTACATGCATATAGAATGAAATATAGTTTAGTTACAAACCTTGGTCTCTTCAAAATAATAATAAGAAAATAGGGAGAGGAAGGAGCACAAACCAAACTACTTCAAAATAGGGGTGGTTTTGGGTTTGTTGGTTTTCTTTATATGCTCTATGTGTTTCTTATAGGGAGAAATTAATCACTATACAAATGAAATATGGTTGATTATCTACCCAATTTTTTTTGTGTGTTTTGAAATGGAAGAGATCTACAACTCTGAAAATTGGTATATGATAATAGTCAACTTATTATCCTATTTATAACATCTTCTTAGCTTTGTGTACTAACAAATATGGGGTAGAGGGTAACATGCTCCTTTGAATTGGATTCTACATAACAATTTATGTGTTGTAAGAATTTTTTCTATTCTTTTCATTTTTTACATTGGGATGCATATATTCTTATAATCAACAAACTCTTTCAACGTCTTGCCAACATTAATACTATTACTAATATCAAAATTTTATAAGAATTATATAAATAAGAACATAAATAAGAAATATATTGTAATAGTTTCTCTAACAAAGGATTCAAAGTCACGTGTACTACAAGGACTATAAGATATACACAAAATGGATCTACATTGAAAATTTTGTAGGAAAATTCAAGCAAATACAATTGGTAGCTGCAAAACCAAATAAATGTGAAACCATAGACTATAATGATTGTAGGATATACACATAATGGATTTGTTGAAAATGTTTTAGAAAATTTCAAGAAAATCCAATTGGTAGATGCAAAAACAACTTCCACAACCTTCACCAAAATCGTTGTTGGTTTTCTTAATATGAGAGATTTGGAACAAGGTATGGACATCCATCAAAGTATAATATGAAGATGGATTTTCTCAAATGTTGTGGTTGTAGATTCCCTTTCAAAATCTATGCAAAATGTGGCAAGATAGACAAAGCTTGCAAACTATTCAAGACACAATGCCTCAAAGAATTGTAATCTCTTGGAATACACTCTAATTAGAAAAGTTGCATTGCTACCCTCATAACAACCTCTCAATTTGTTATCAAGCCCTATAGGAAATTTATAACAAATGGGTGGCCCTAGGAAGCCATGTAAAAATTCTAAAAATAACACCTATCGTTCTAATATCAAGCCTTTTTAAAAAATTCTAAAAATTTAGCATTTGATTCAACTATTGGTAGGCTATTTCCACCACACTTCATTCTACATGAATGATGCTAAACGCAACAAATGCTTTACTTTACTACTTTTGTCAACCAAGCCATTCAATGGGTTGAATGAACTATAATGTATTTATGACCCTTGGTCTCTTCAAAATAGTTAGACAAGATTAAGGAGAGAAAGGAGCACAAACCAAACTACTTCAAAATAAGGGTTGTTTTGCATTCATTGGTTTGCTTTATATACTCTACCTAGTTCCTGTGGGGAGAAATGATTACTATACACATGAAAGACAATTGATTATCTACCCAGTATTATTTTGTGCTTTATGGAAATTGGTAGATGCTAATAGTCAACCTATTATCTTATTTATAGCATTTTCTTAGCTTTGCATACTAACAAATTTATTTAAGGTAGAGGGTAACATGATTCTTTGAATTATCTATTGCAAGTATTGCTTCCATTCTTTGCATTTTTACTTTGGAATGCATATATTTTTATAATTAGCAAACTCTTTTAATTTCTTGCATATTTGACACAATGCCCCAAAGAGTTGTGATCTCACGAATGCCTTGAAGAGTTGTGATCTCACTTATGCCCTCTAAAATGTGTTCCATTACTACCCTCATAACAATCTTTCAATTGTTTTGGTGTCTATTATGTTATACCCAATTAGATACTCAATCATGATACCTTGATTTCACCATCAAATTGTCATTTGTATATCAAATTTTGTCAAAATCCAAAATGATCAATTTCTAATAAAATTTTAGATATGTTACCAAAATCTAGATTGTTAAATGTGATTGTTTATAATTTATTCATCAATTTTAATTTTAAAAAATTAATAATTAATAATTTATTATTTATTATTATTTAATAATTTTCATTAAAATTATTATTTAAAATTAATTTTTAATTAATAATTTATTATTATTATTTTTAATTAAATTTTGTATTTATAATAATTATTGATTGTTGATAACTATTATTGTATTAATTTTTTTTTTAAATATATATTTTTTACTGTGAATAATTTACTATTTATAAATTTATTTCAAAAACTCAAAATTGAAAAGTTTTATTAATTTATTTTTAATAATATCAACCATTAATAATTTATTTAAAAATATTAAATTCCAAAAACTAAAAATAATGCTGTGGACATCGAAGTCATAAAGGACAAAAGTTGTGTAAGTTTTTTTTTAAAATATAATAGAACTTTTTTTTAAATGTGTTCGGTAATTTCTGTTTCCCATATCCTATGATTGACACAAATAATGCCAAAAACTAAAAATAATGCCGTGGACATCGAAGTCATAAAGGACAAAAGTTGTGTAAGTTTTTTTTTTAAATATAATAGAACTTTTTTTTAAATGTGTTCAGTAATTGCTGTTTCCCATATCCTATGATTGACACAATTCTCTGAACTCAGTTTATAATCCCCTTCTCCATTGTGTTTTCCCATGCAACGCATGTGGGATTAAAAGATCAAATAAATATATTCTTTCGGGCAGCAGATAGAAACGAAAAGATTTGATGCAGACGTTACAAAGCATGCTCGTTTGCTTAATCACCAATGAAATTTTGCAGACAGTGGCCGACTCTACATGTTTTATAGCTTCCACAGTAGAGGATAATGCTGGAAATCATAACTAAAATGGTTCCAAACCGTGGACGCAAACGGAACAGAATGGCGAAGTGAACGGAAACGGAAATAAAACGGCGAAGACAAATGTGAACGGAAACGGAAAAGGTCATGGAAAATGCCTAGTTTAAAGAAGTTGTGGGCCCGACCACCTATTTGGTGTACGCTTAGAGTGTGCCGGTTAAGCCCGGCCTTGCACACTAAGGTGCAATTGCTAGTATATATTATATATTTAAAGAATGTAAATTATATAATTAAAAATAAAAATAAATTCAACTAACAACAAATGTAAAAATTGATTAAATTAAATATAAATATACTTTATTTTTATTTAAAGAGTTATTTACTCATATATAAATTATTAACTAGCTTATCTATCTTAATATATTAATCTATATATTATACGCCGAGAAATATCATTTTCGAGGCGTATTTTTTTCACTCTTTTGTTTTTTTGAATTTAAAAAATACGCCTCAAAAATGATATCTCTCGGCATATAATATATAGATTAATTATGCTGAGAGGCGTAACCTACAGTGACAGCATGGGACAGCATGGGTGGAGCGTGACCGTGTTAAAAAAAAATGTCAACTTATAAAAAAAAGCCGACAACTAAAGAGATGAAATATTATATGTTTCGGTCATAACTTTTCAAACTAATATAAATAGGAAGTAAATAGTGGAAATTAAAAAGAGATTATTGCCGGCGAATAGTGTGAATAAATACAGAGGTGGAGATAAATACCATGAGTGAAAAAAAGTAAGTTATTTCTATTTTCATTTTGTCTAAAAATATTTGTATGCATTATAATACTTTTTTAGATTTATTTTTTAGATGTTTTTTCAATTATAAATAAGAAAGTAATTTATGTTAAAATAAGAAAATAATTTAATATAAAATTTAAATGTATGATTAATTTTTTTATTTTTTAGATGTTTTTTCAATTATAAATAAGAAAGTAATTTATGTTAAAATAAGAAAATAATTTAATATAAAATTTAAATGTATGATTAATTTTTTTATTTTTTAGATGTTTTTTCAATTATAAATAAGAAAGTAATTTATGTTAAAATAAGAAAGTAATTTAATATAAAATTTAAATGTATGATTAATTTTTTTAGGTTAAAAGGTAATTTCAATATAAACATTTTAATGCTTACATTATAATATTTGTTTTATTATAAGTAAATATTTTTTTAATAAAATATCTATTGTAAGAAAGTAAATATTTTCTTAGTTTTATTATTTTTAGGGTAAAAAAGTAATTCTATTATAATGCTTTTTCAATTACAAATAAGAAAGTAATTTAATATAAAATATAAATGTATTATTAATTGTTTTTAGTTTTATTCTTTTAGGGTAAAAAAGTTAATTTCATTAAAATGTTTTTAATGCTTACATTATAATATTT
The DNA here is from genome assembly GCA_007258455.2 of Sequoia sempervirens. Lineage (NCBI taxonomy): Eukaryota > Viridiplantae > Streptophyta > Pinopsida > Cupressales > Cupressaceae > Sequoia > Sequoia sempervirens. The sequence continues at coordinate 457,852,990 of VDFB02281492.1, read as the reverse complement.
TTTTATAAGCAAGTAAATAATTTTTTAATAAAATATCTATTATGTGATAATGTTTATATTTAACACATACAATTTATATCACATACAAAAACAAGCAAATAGTGCAATGGATTAATAGATTTGATTTGTAATTGAAGGGTTATGGGTTCAACTCTCATTGTGGGTTTAAAAATTAATATATTTTTTAATTAATTTATTTATTACTAATTTTATTGAAAAAGTTATTAATTAACAAAATTGTAATCATAAAAAAATCAAAATAAACATGTGTGTTTTGTTTATAATCGTAAGGTTGTGGGTTCAACTATCATTTGGATTCAAAAGTTAATATATTTTTCAATTAAAAGTGAATATTACTATGAAATGGTATGTGTAGAAAATAAACAGATATCACTACTTTAAAACTAATAATAGCCAAGGCAATATGTAATTATGCTTTTTTTAACAATGTCCTTTTATATTGTATTTGGTTGTTAAAATTATTTATATACCTATGAACCATTAAGTATCTTTACAAATGCTTATCAATTTTATAGATTTATTATTTTTTTATTAAAATTTGCAGGATGCCTCGTTGTCCAAGGACAAATTTTCAAAATGAAGAGCAACGAAGAGAGCATCAAAGAGAATATGCTTGAAATTATATGAGACAACGACGTGAACAAATGGCTAATGCACAAAGAGAGGAAGCAAGGAGTTTTACAACTGAAGAGTAACAAACAGAACAAAGGAGAGAATATGCTCATAACTATATGAGACAACGACATGAACAAATGAATGATGTACAAAGAAAAGAAGAAAGGATTCGTCAAAACCAAATTGATAGAGAAAGAAGCCTTAAACATAGGGTAGATATGACAACAAAAGAGATTGAAGCAGAAATGAGACAACATGCAGATAAAATGATAACACGTTCACAAATTCAAAGAGCTATGCATTCTGATCAATTGAATGAGATAGAAAGACAACAAATACAAGCGCGCAATCATGAATCAATTAAAAGACATCATCAATCTCATGGGAATGTTGAGGTTAGTTTTGAAGGGGTGAATTCTATTACAATAGATTGTGTGCTACAAACACCAAATGATAGAATTCAAAATGTAATGAATGTTGATAATAGAAGAGATCAAGAAGTAGTTAATAATAATACAACTACTGAGATTGATTTGAAAAGTATACAAATGATATTTTGACATGGACTAGATAAACTTTCTACACCAAGTATGTGTTATATTTGTGAAGAGTTATCCTGCAATGAAGGTTGTACGGGTACCTGAGGGCCCTATTTGCAATCAATATCAACAAGAGAGGAATGAACATCAATTTTCAGCATTAAAAAATATGGATCCTTGTCCACAACCATCAGAACTTGCAAATTTAACACAAATAGAGGAAATGTTGATAGCACATGTCAACCCAACACTTCAAGTAACACATGCAACTAGAGGGCAATACAAATATAAAGGACATACCATACGTTTTCCACAAGAAGTGAGAGAAATAGCTAAAATTTTACCACATTGAATAAAAGATTTACCAGTCATTATTGTTCAAAAAAAGGATAAGCATGGAACAACTTATAATTTTACAGTTAATAGAGAAAGGGTATATAGAGCACTTAAATATAAAATAGAACATGATAGGTTCTACAAAGATGTTCAAATTGATGAAAATGCGCTTACTGAACTTACATGTAATTCAGATCAAAATATTTTTGACCAACTGAATTCTATTTATATGGAGTTTGATTCAAATGCAAATGAGTATGTATTTGTGGGTCCAATATTGGAGATAGATGAAGGAAACATTATTAATCACACTACATCAATGGCCTCTAAACCACCAAATGCTTGAAGAGAGATGGAACTATAAATGATTGGAAATTACTCATGACAAGAACATATGCTTCATTACATCCAACAATTAAGGACGAGTTTGATAATAATATGAACATCTATTTGCAACAAATGCTAATGTACATAGCCATAACAGAAAAAAGTTACATTCATTAAGAAGACCAGTAGCCCGTAGCATTGCAACCAAAGAAGGTAGCACTAATCTAGCAGGAGGTTAGAATGATGAATTAGATGTTGAATTGTTAGTTTCAAAGGATGCAAGGGTCATGTTAACATCTAATTTATGGATAGAAGCAGGTCTTGTGAATGGAGCTTTAGGATACATAAAAAATATCATATACAAAGCTGGATGTGGCCCACCAGATCCACCTACATATGTTATGGTTGAATTTGATAATTACTTTGGAATTCCTTTTGAAGATGCATCTCCAAATTTAATTCCAATTTCACCAATACAAAGGGGCCGCACACGTCAATTTCCCCTACGATTGGCTTGGGCACTAATGATCCACAAATCACAATGATTAACTCTTTCCAAGGAAACAATTGATATAGGACCAAGAGAAAGGGCAGGATTAACATTTGTTGCTATATCACATGTTAAGTCTTTGGATGGAATTAGAATCTCACCACCATTTACTTATGATCATTATGAAAAAATGAAGACAGGAAAGCAACTCGCCAAAAGAAAAGCAAAGGAAGAAAGACTAAAATCTTTGGAAACATAACATTTTTATGTGAGTTTTGTTTATAATCGTAAGGTTGTGGGTTCAACTATCATTTGGATTCAAAAGTTAATATATTTTTCAATTAAAAGTGAATATTACTATGAAATGGTATGTTTAGAAAATAAACAGATATAACTTTTGAATCCAAATGATAATTGAACCCATAACCCTTCAATTACAAATCAAATCTATTAATCCATTGCACTATTTGCTTGTTTTTGTATGTGATATAAATTGTATGTGTTAAATATAAACATTATCACATAATAGATATTTTATTAAAAAATTATTACTTGCTTATAAAAAAATATTATAATGTAAGCATTAAAAACATTTTTAAAACATTTTAATGAAATTAACTTTTTTACCCTAAAAGAATAAAACTAAAAACAATTAATAATACATTTATATTTTATATTAAATTACTTTCTTATTTGTAATTGAAAAAGCATTATAATAGAATTACTTTTTTACCCTAAAAAGAATAAAACTAAGAAAATATTTACTTTCTTACAATAGATATTTTATTAAAAAATTATTTACTTATAATAAAACAAATATTATAATGTAAGCATTAAAATGTTTATAATGAAATTACCTTTTAACCTAAAAAAATTAATCATACATTTAAATTTTATATTAAATTACTTTCTTATTTTAACATAAATTACTTTCTTATTTATAATTGAAAAAACATCTAAAAAATAAATCTAAAAAAGTATTATAATGCATACAAATATTTTTAGACAAAATGAAAATAGAAATAACTTACTTTTTTTCACCCATGGTATTTATCTCCACCTCTATATTTATTCACACTATTCGCCGGCAATAATCTCTTTTTAATTCCCACTATTTACTTCCTATTTATATTAGTTTGAAAAGTTATGACCGAAACATATAATATTTCATCTCTTTAGTTGTCGGCTTTTTTTTATAAGTTAACATTTTTTTTTTAACACGGTCACACTCCACTCTTTTTAATTCCCACTATTTACTTCCTATTTATATTAGTTTGAAAAGTTATGACCAAAACATATAATATTTCATCTCTTTAGTTGTCGGCTTTTTTTTATAAGTTAACATTTTTTTTTTAACACGGTCACACTCCACCCATGCTGTCACTGTAGGTTACGCCTCTCGACGTAATAATTTATTTATTTAATTACCCTAATTATTTTTATGGAAGCAATTTATTTTTCTTTACATCATACTATAAGTGGATGAAATGACATCCTACATATGGTTCAATGCCTTTAGCTCATCTCAAAAAACTTATAATTGATAACTAATCAAAAGAATCCAAAATCCTATCATGCAAAAATCATTTTATGTTTGAAAGTATGTTGAAGTGGAGACAAGAGTGATGTGAAAGTTAAAAAGAATAGAGCCACACTACTTTGTCGTATAAATAAGAATACTTATACCTCCCTTTCAAACATGACCCCTTTTTCATTTTCACATGTTACATTAATATTTGCTTTTACTATTATAAGAAAATAAGTATTGAAAAATAAAACAATTCTTTAATTAAAAATAAATTAAATAATATTTAAAATAGTATAATTATTGTATAAATGTTAAAACAAGTGTGTTATTCTTATCTATTTACTATTTATTTATACATATAAATGATATTTATATCTAAAAATAAAATAACTCTTGAAATAAAAGTCAAAGTAAACAATCTATTTATGTATGGTTTCTATAATTTATTGCATTACAATTGAAAAATAAAATAGCTCTCTAATAAAAATATAATAAATAGCGTTTAAAATAAATTTTCTTGAAGTAAAAATTAAAATTGTTAACTTCTATATATTTTTTAATTGAGTATTTTACCTATTTATGATGTGTTAATACTTGTAAGTGGTAGTTAGATAAATATAAAAAAATGATATTATATAAATATTGTAAAAGAAAATACTTTCAAATGAAGTAAATGATAATATGTAACCAAAATTTAATTTAGAAATATCAAAATCAATCACCCTCTCATATCTTTTGAATAGATGTATTTAAGAAATATATGATATTTTATAATTTTAATTTAAAATAAATATTATATTTTGATTTTTACTTATATGATTATAACATAAAACTCTATGTTGTACTATCATTTTAAAATACTTGTTTATATAGAAAAAAAATATTTTTAGTACCAATCAAAATGTAAAAATAAATAAATCAAATTTTTAAAATGTAAGAAATAAACTTAAAAATGTTTAATATTTTATATATGAAAAGATTTTTAAAAAATTGTGTACAACATTATATTATATATGATATAATAAATAATATATATAATATAATAGAAATATTAAATATATAAGCAATATAATATATTCTGAAATAAAGGTTTACCAAAAGCTAAAAGGTATATAGTTTCAATTGAATTGTGCAGATTCAGTGTGAATGCTTAATCAATCACCGCATCATTTTTAACACGTAGCATCCTCCACTTGTTAATATTTTCTGACTTGCAAATAATACAACACTTATCCTTTATAACGACTCCTCCTACACGTAGTTGGGGCTGCATGCTGGTTTTATTTGCATGTTTTTGACACTTGTAAATTTGCATGGTTTTATTTGCAAATTGTTGGGTTCATCAGAGAAAATATATTTAGTTTTTTCTTTCCATCCCTGAAGGTTGCATCCAATCTTTTCTCTCAGGTTTGATGTATTGCTTATTTAAAGATTGATTTTCTGATTTAAATGCCTGCAATATCAAATGTACCACTTTGAAGGAGAGCAGTTTTGGTTTATGTGTAAACTTAGTTGTAGCTGCTAGGGATTTTCAGGTTCAAATATTTTGAACCAGTATTTTCTATGGAAGGAATTCATAAATTTGAACATTTTGTATCAGATTGTTGCAGCATTTTACATATTTGTTTGTATAATTGTCTTAATCATTAGAATGAGTTTTTGTTACTGTCTTTCTCCTTCAAATCCAACAATGCCAATGCAAGGGACTGTATAATGAATGACTGAAAGGTACAAACTCGCTCTAGAAAGAAAATTAGCAAAACAATCAAGGCTACACATAGGAAATAGATCTTCTCAATACTATTGAGCCAGTGTAACAATGGAGTTAGTCTCTCTCCTTCTTAGTACTACTCTGCAAGCCTATTTTAAACAACATTTGGATCAATTTTAATATGGCTAGTATTCCAAGGGAAACAATCTGTGCTAATAGGCCCAAGGTTATCTAGGAGTCAAATTCAAATTCATTTCGCCAGCATATCAAAATAAATCACTCTCTTATTCTCAGAACTATTCCAGAAGTCCAATTTTAGTCCATTTTAATCTAATAAATCCTAACTCAAATACGTTTGGCTATTAAAATTGTGGAATCAGTCTTTGGTTTCCTCAAAACTGGTCTTCTAATCTTTTCATTCCCTCATCATTAGGAATCATTATTTCTTATTCTGGTTATAAGAACAAAATGAGACTACATCTGGAGGTTAGTACAAGAAGACAATTAGATATTTTCACAATAGGAGCAGAAGAAAATGGTGCAACTCTGGGTGTAGCTTTCAATGTGTTTCATTTGCCTGACCATCCATGTCGCACTGTGGATAATGATCGTTTAATTTAGTACTAGTAACAGCCCCAAGCTTACTTCCACCCTTGCATTGTCTTTGCAATTTGAACCACCTCGTTGTCCTTGAAGAAATTGGACTTATTTTAATCTATTTCAATATAATGAGCATAGGAGCATGCTGCATCTATATCCTTAGGCTTTGAAAGCAACATGTACCTCCTTAGATGTATACAAAGACTACCTATGCATTTAATTAGGATTATCTTCTTGCACATTCTTATGATCTTATCCATTTAGATAGCCATTCTATGAAAGCCACTAGTGTATTCTTAAGCACTTTGTCCTTGCTGTTGCCTGTAATGTTGCCAGTAAACAGACCTCTCTTCTTAATGAAAAATAAGATTGAATTGTTTTGATTAGCTTTTGAAATTCATCCCAAGAACAAAAAGGGTGTTGACTTTCTTAAAGCCAAAGAATGAGAATAGCTTTCAAACCAATTAAGAGTATGCTTTTTGATTCTTAATTGAGCAAAGAAAATTTGCTGTTACTTGCTAATATGATGCATGTTGAAATATAAATCAAATTGTGCCATCTAACGGTCAAGCTTCTCTACATCTACCTCTCCTCCATAAATAGGTATATTTATCTATTCTTTAGCTTTGAAAATAGGGGTTGCAAGAAAACCTTTTTTTATCATAGAACTCCATCTTCTTACGAGAAAACAGTTGCTCCTTAGCATTGGATTTCTCCAGGGATACCTGGGCTATTTTCTTCATGAGTGTCATCATGATCTTTTATAGGTTTTCCATACATCTTGAAATGCTCGCCACATCTTCTAGCTTGAGAAATCTTTCTTCATCCCCAAGAGGCGTTGCATCATCATGTGTCATGTTTCTCGCTCTTTATATACAATCTCTGGATTCTATCTCTGGCTGCAAAGGAAGTAAATCCAAACTCCACTTGAACTAGCTGCTCAAGTAATGTGCATAATCCTACAAACTAATCACACAAACAAACAACCACACAAAATCTAAGAAAATCCAACCCTAATACCAACCTGATCCATAATCTAGTGTGGATTTTCCACTACTTAAACTGCCACAACAGATCCTATTCTTCCTTAATGTAACTCGATTGCATAAGTTCTATCCCTAATGCAAAAATAAGGTAAAGCAGTCCCTATATTTGAATCTTAAGAAGACAAAAAAGTATCTAAGTGTGTCGATACAAGAAATGAGCATAAACAATACTGACAAAGATAACGTACCAGCAATTTAACTTAAATAAACCCAAATTGGGGAAGAACTCCAGACAAGTGGGTGTTCCTCCTCCTAAAGTCACTATCCCTTGAGCTATTATAATGGTTCACTTACTAGACCAAGGGTTACAAGGACTTCTTTGTGTATACAACAACAATGCCCTACCATACAACTCTCCAATGCTCTCATACACCTTTTAAACCTTAGATACATTTTCAAAGAATCATAGGCTGCCAACAACAAGGCTTACAATCAATTTTCTAAAAACAACCGTAAGAAAAAACCCCTCCATACAATTAACTCTCTTGTAAGTTTTATGATAAGAAGAGTTACAAAGGAGTAATGGAAAGAAGTTAAAGCATCGTGGAAATGGAAAAGAATCTTTCGGACATGTTTTGGATCTCTCAGACCTTGCAGACCTTGTCTCTGTCATTTATGCAACATGTTCATCCATGGCCAAACCTGCTGTGCTTGCCCAGTATTGAATAGGGGCAGTTTCGACTACTGTCAAACATGTCATTTTTTGTCTTTTCTTTTGTTGGGCCCAGTTCCCTTGTGCAATCAAATCCTTCAGTTATTTATTTCCCTGTGTTTTCTGATAAGCAACTTCCTACAACTCAATTTATGTGTCATTTTCTCCATAATGAGCCTTTAAAGAGTGTTAGAAATAAAGGTTAGTTTCAATCAGAACATAAGTGAATATGTTGACCTAGTTAACTCTCTTGACTGATTCGATTACATATCACATCTTCTCAATTAAAAGGCTTTTGAGAATTCACAAGATGAGATAGAACTTGCCAAAAGCCTCCCATTGTATATGTTCCTTGAAGCCAGCAAAGGACATTTTGTTTTGTATGCTACTTCATAGTCCAAGATGGGAAGGACATCACATGGTTTATCCCAATAGTGTGAACTTCCTCATGTATACTATCAAACAAGGTTCCATTGATTGGATTCAAGGTAGAATCTTCAGCTTGAGAAAGCTGAGAGGGGGGGGCAAGCTAGCTTAGTATAGATAAGCTAACAATCAGATCATATATGCTTAGCTGTAAATTCTTATGATGTTTTAGGACAGTCGATTGAACAATGTGCAAGTTGGTCAATTTCAGATTTGGAAAAGGAATTAAGACCATCACAGTTATAGTTGGTTTGTCTTTTGATATTTTCCTACCAGTTCAAGAGCTGATTTCCTATTTGATTTCCAAGGATTCTTATATTCTCTGTTAAAAAGGGAACAAATTTAAGAAAAATTATCATCCAATTCATTTAATGATATAATAAAATCTTGTGAAACTAATTTCTGTCAGCATTTGCAGTTGCATTACAATCCTATTTCCAAAGTCCGCAATTTTGAAAAATATAAAGATCCACATCTTTTATCAATATGAGTGTCCTTAGCGATTATAACCTTCTTGATAGTCAAGGGTGTATGTTGGCACAGTGGTATAATGTTTAGGTTAAGTATGAGAAATAAAATAATAACACAAACATAACACAAAAATATGACTGTGTGATCTTACAAACGATTAAACTGTACAATGAATGGAGGATTTTCATGTACTCACCCCATCATAAAGATATGTAAATTGATAACCGAATTTCTTAGCTTCTTCAGCCATAAATTCTGGACCATCCTGTCATAAACAAGCAAATTCCATTGGAGCTCAGCAGTACATGGGTCACTCCACCCACAACCAATCTCTTTTACTTTCCTTCCTCTTCTAATTTCAAATTCTTATTGAAAAATAAGGTTTGACCTATTTATCCAGCCTCAAGAAACAAAGTGAAAATACACAACATACCTCAGGGTGAGTGACAGTAGAATTAGAAGATATTGCCACAACAGCAAGCCCCTTTTGTACTGTATCAAGATTGTCGCGTCTCTCTCATGACCAATTACATTGAAAATAAGAAACAACAGAATAATGGTGTAACAAATAGTTAGTAAAACCTGGGTCTGCTCTGAAGTCAAAATTACTTACAAGCACGTAGTCGTTTGCAAGTTTGACAATCTCTTTCTTCAAGTGTAAGACAAAAGGACAGTGGTTGCAGATAAACATAACGTGCAATGATACAGACTCATCACAGACCATTCACTCACTCATTTTAATTGAAGAAAGGAGGGAAAGAGAAATTAAAATGAGAAAGAGAATTCTCAATAGAGATAACACAATACCAGCAGTGCCGGATGGCCTTAAAAATCATCCAACTTCCAGACTTTACCGGTCAATGGCTCTGGGAGCTGCGAAAACAAATACACACCCAAACAGATACTAACAAAATTAAAACGCGTTCTGAACAATAGAATTAAAAAATAAGCAGGTTGCGAAATTGCTGAAAAATGGAAAACAAATGAAAACGATGCCACCAACCTGGAATTCTGGGGCCTTCGATGAGAGAGGAAGAGGCTTGGACTACATGCTACATAATACTGTAATGTAATTTCGGGTGCAAACTTTTAAGTGTTAGGTAGTATAAATTTAATAAGGACAGTTCTAGATTGCAAAGATCTTATAAAGCCAGTTCTCTACACGAAATATACGGTGTTTCATTGGAAAAAAAACAGGGTTAGCGGATTTAGAGTGTTTATAAATTAGGGTTTGATTTAAGGTAGACAAAAGGTAGAGTTTTTCTGAACACACCAAATGCCATTATAAAACGTCTCTGACGTAATAAATATATATATTCAAAAAATTAAAAATTTGAAATTCATTTAACCAATCAATGTTTTTCGTATCCATTTATTTTGTAATTTAATTAACCAATCAATCTTTCCACATGTTTATTCAAACTCAATGTGCAAGGAACCAACCAAGTGGGTATAGTTGGTGAGTTATTGCCATGCCCACATTTCGTGCTAGGATGCTATTGAGAGAAAACACGACAATTTTCTTTTGACCAAGAATACATGTGTTGTGTTAACTGCCCAACAAACTTGCTTAAGATTTATTACGTGGAAAGGAATGAAGATTTTATACACAGAGTGGCAAGGGACCTATTATTAAAATAGCGTGGTAAATAATTCAACCTACGAATTATTTCGAAGGTGAGGCAAGGACAAGAAGATGGTACTTATCATTGCATTTGAGCATAACTGATCTTAGATTTTGTTTTTTTTTATTTCAGAGTTCATATAATGCCTATAACTAATGATGAGGTCAAACACTATGATAAGTATTGTCATGCCCATATTTATCACTAGATATTAATAGGTTAAAAAATATATATAATAATTAATTTTATTTTTGTTTCTTCTTTAAAGATGACTACAGCTACCTCAAGGTATCATCTTATAGTATCACATGAAATTAATATTAGTATTAAGTATGTTTAAAATACACAACATGACACTTTTAATAAGTTTTTAAATGATGTTCCATTTCTTCTAGATTTATTGGAACTTTCTACAATAGGGTTCAATAGATCTATTGTCAACTATTGATTTGAAAGCTTACTAATTAAATTTTCAATTTTATTTTTACTGTTATTTAAATTCTCAACTAGAAAAAAGTAGCTTTCATAATTGATCAACTATTGATTTGAAAGCTTACTAATTAAATTTTAAATTTTATTTTTACTGTTATTTAAATTCTCAATTAGCAAAAAGTAACTTTTCTGATCAACTATTAATTTGAAAGCTTACTAATTAAATTTTAAATTTTATTTTTACTGTTATTTAAATTCTCAACTAGAAAAAAGTAACTTTCCTAATTGATCAACTATTGATTTGAAAGCTTACTAATTAAATTTTAAATTTTATTTTTACTGTTATTTACATTCTCAACTAGTAAAAAGTAACTTTCCTACTGTTATTTAAATTCTCAACTAGAAAAAAGTAACTTTCCTAATTGAACTATTCATTTGAAAGCTTACTAATTAAATTTTTAATTTTATTTTTACTGTTATTTAAATTCTCAATTAGAAAAAAGTAACTTTCCTAATTGGTCAACTATTGATTTGAAAGCTTACTAATTAAATTTTAAATTTTATTTTTACTATTATTTAAATTCTCAAATTCTCAACTAGAAAAAAGTAACTTTCCTAATTACTATCAGATATGTTGTACTTTCATAATAGAATACAGAGCAATATTTGTATTACATATTGTTTAGATAGCACAATAACTCATAAATAGGGTTTGGGGTTTTTTTCAAAACCTTATTAATGGTGAACAAAGGTAATTTAATTTTATAACATCGTTAACAAAATATAGTACAATAGATGTTATTGTAAATTCAAAAGACTATCAAATTAATAATATGACAATAGTACTTTACATAAAAACAATTAAAAATTAAATTTCTTTGAAATTATATCTCTTTCCTATGATATATAACTTGAATCCAAAAAAACACTTAACATTATAATCAATCAATATACATTACATTTCCTAACATCTAGAATATCATTTAAATAACCTTAAATGATAACAGTTCTATTTCTACCCCATTCCCATAAAGTTACAGCTAACTTGCTCGGCAGAGATTATCACATTATTATATTCATGAAATGGCTTTGATGTGAATTTTCAGTGCATGCCTAATTGACTAATGGTAGTTTAAAGAAAACAGGGAAGTCAGTTTATGAAAACTCTAGAAAAAAAAAATCTGTAAAGGAAAATTTTAATGCTCTGAGTTTTTATTTTGTTATATCCTAAAGGTCACAATAAAGTTGCGCCCTATTTTGTACAGGGCTGCGCAGCATTTGCAGGAAATGGTGGCCGAAGGTGACAGAGGAAGATAGCAGTGCCAGGAGTTTATGACTATGGATGGCGCAAAATGCTAGATGTTTCTGGTCTGAAATCACTTTCAGGGAATTCAAAACCTGCCAGAATTGTGTGGTGGGAGAACGCCTTGGGAATACACACAGAAAAATGACAAAACTCGGACCTATCTCAACACGTGAAGAACAACTGGCTCATGGGCTTAGAACCTAATGAATTTGAGAAGGTATTACCCAAAACCAGCAACAGAGAATTGCACATAGAGAAGATTAGCCACAAATAACAAGGGTTTTATTTTTAAAGCAGGGAACAAGCCTACCTTTCAAACTCGAAGCAGCCATGGGCAGATTAATGAAGCTATCACTTCTACCTTTTTCTCCATCTTCATCGCCGTGCTTTTTCTTCCCCCAACCATCCCCTCTTTCTGTCACCTTTCCAGGCATATTTCCCCCCAAAATAAAACCTAACCCCCTCCTAATCTCCGCCTTGAGCACCTTAACCATATCTAATTGGCTTGGGACCTCAAATGTGACCAAATAATATGCATTTCCTTAATTTTCACCTATGAAAATTGGTTTAGGAAAACTGCCTACGGGTTTATACCTTTCCCCATTTAAAACACCATTGAAGCACTTAAACATCTTAACCCAAGGTTACAAAGATCACTAGGCTTTATCAAATCAATCTATTTAGCTCAATATCAACACAAATAAACACAGTACTTTAGTGAAGTAGGATGACTAGGGTTTTGCAAATTCTCTCATCCTTCCATTTACTCCTTCACATATCTATATATTTAATTAAACTATTAACCCATCATGATACCAAAACAAAATCAAAATAGGATATTCATAATTAAATTATAAGTTCATAAAATCAAATTTACGTACTTTAATCATGTCTTGCCAGTTCCACTTAGATAATTTGAAACCCAATTTTGAAAGTTAACATACACAATCTTGTCACTCAATGTTAGTAACTTTTATAATTCTCATTCTTAAAGTGAGTAAAATATAAGCATTTAAATTCAATATAACTAGATAACCTAGCAGACACAATTAAAGGTCATCCAAGCATATAAGTCGCATCCTCCCATGGAATTTACACATTTATTTCACAAAATGATACCATTATTATTGCTTTGAATAAATTTGAATTATTTAAATCCATATACTAACAATAATTCACAAATGTTATTATTCCCTAGGTTAGTAATGTACTATAACTACATGATACCATTATTATTGAGAGATGGGTGTGATGCAGGAGAGAGAGAGAGACAGGCGAGGGAGCAGGTTCGTATTATGCAGGCGGATAGGGATGTAGCGCAGGCGCGGGTACAGGTGGTGGAGGCACAGAGGGACATGGCGCAGGCACGAGTTCAAGTGCTGCAGGATGAGAGAGAGTTGGCAGAGGTACAAATTCGTTCTCTTCAGAGGAGAGAGGAGGCAGTTTCAGAGATATTAGCACTGCAGGGAGAGCGAGATGCAGCAGTTTTGAGGGTTCAGGAGCTGCAAGGGGAGAGGGATGGAGCAGTGGTTCGGTCGCAGGCTACAGAGAGAGAGAGATGCTGCAGAGATACGGATGTAGACGCTGCAGGGAGAGCGGGATGCAGCAGTGGCACAATGGCAGTCGATGTAGGGCAGTGATGTGATAGGGAGAGATACGCATGGATTACAGGGGGAGAGGGATGCAGCAGTAGCTAGGGCAGTGGCTGCCGAAGAGATGAGAGATCGGGTTTAGGCAGAGATGATGCAGTTACGCCTATCCCAAGAGGCCTGGGAGCAGGAGAGGAGAGTGATTACGAGGGATCGGAATAGGTATCGTCAGGAGCGGAATGTCACTCAAGTTCAGGTTGCGGAGTGGGAGGAGAATGCAAGAGAGGCAAGATTTTGGATGGCCGCGTACTACCATGCAATTCCAGACCTGACCCAGCGGGTATTTCAGTATACCCGACAGGCACCCCAGATGCCAGCGCCATCTCAGTCGTTGGGGACACGAAATCGAGGATATAGTGATTCACCGGGTGTTACACCAGGCAGGAGATCAATACCAGATTCACCACAGGGATCATATGTGGGTAGCTCATTTGGGAGGTGACAGGTTACTGAGTTTTTGACAGATGCAGAGTGGAGCATGTAGGATGTATCGACAGAGATCAGAGATATTCTATATCTCTGGATTTTGTAGTTTATTATGTGATGGATATATGATAGATTTTGATGTATGATGGATATATGACACATATTATATTACTTTGATTATGACATGGGACAGTTATTATTGACACTATGTAGTATGTTTCCTCTTGTGATGGGTGATTATATGCACGTGTATATGATATTTCCTGCTTATGTGGATGGATATGTTGGTTTATTTATGCACATGTTTATGATACTAGATGCTTATGTGGATGATTGGGTGTATGTATTTGTGGAATATGGAGGATTTTATTAATACAGATATATGCATGGTGATATGATGTGTGTACATGTTGTATCTATGATGACCTATATGTATGGATGCCTAGTTGACTTATTGTCATGTATGTATATGTGTATGATGGATTCTGTATGAACATTTTATATATGCAGGATATGATGTATTATGAGTCTGACACTTTGTGATGCAGGTGGCGATGTATGCATGGTTCTAACATGTTGTGATACAGGTGGCGATGTATGTGTGGTTAATAGAATGACTCTAATATGCAATAATGCTCTTTGTATTTGAGAGGAAATAACACATGGCCATAAGTGTCAATAAGAACTAACATGATAATGGAAGGTGGGTATGTAGTGATTGTGAAAATGGGTGTCATTTGGCATCTGTCAAAAATTATCAGTATCCTGAGAAGGATGGAAAAGAGTGAGATAAAGTATTTGCACAACCAAAATCATAGGGTGAATGCAATGCAACAGATGATGAAATGCAATCATAATATGAGTTGCCATCTTTGGAGCATTGATATTTGCTATAGCATAAGACACCGGATACCCTGATATATAAGACCAGGGCCAGTAGGCATCCAATGCATGAAACAAACACAACAAGCAAAAGGGGGCTACCCCAACACCCCAAGGTCAAAATGACCTTGGTCGGGCCAGTCATTGGGATAACCACAAACACACAAGGATGCCCCAGCGTAACACAAGACCTTAGGGATCTTGGTGGGTACTACGTGGGACAACCGAAAAGACAGCAACAAAGAAAAGACCAAGATGAACCCACATGTCGACTAGTCAAAGCACACCATGATATGATGGATCAAGGTGACTATGACAAGTGTTGATAGTGAGCTCAAATGACAAATAAATTCCAAAACATCAAAAGATTACAATTAAAATCAAAACGTCCTTTGCCATAGGATTAGGGTGATGGATAGGATCGATGAGGTCTGTTATGAAGGATGCATCCTGTTGAGACCGATGATGGATACTAAATTAGAATGACCCAGTTTTGACGCCAAATGCTTTTCATTAACCAAATCTTTTGATAATATTAGGATCTTATTTGAGAATAACGAGTGAGATGGGGACACAAACTGACATATCCTACAGACCTAGGGGCTCGGGGGCTGATCAGAGATTAGCCTTGCCTACGTGAAAGCGCAGAGCCCTCGTAGTTCATGAAAAGACCATGGATAAAGCGGAAAGAGGATGATGAAGACAAATGATGGATGACCAAGACGCGATGGTCAAAATACCCCGGGGGTAGATCAAATGATCAGCCTTGCCTATGTGACAGCGCAGGGGCAACGTAGTTCGACTAGTGATGCGAAAGGACGAGAGCTAGATGGTGACTGACACGATGGATGATCCTATATGATGACACAGACCGACCGACAAAGGGAATGAATGACATAAGCTCAAAGTGGGATACTGAAAAGCTCAGGATGGGGGATAGGCTAGATGGGTCGTCCAATGCTCAATCAATATATACCAAGCGGCCTAGGATGAGATGGGTGAGGACGATAGTGCGGATGAAAGCATAAAATAACTAGGATGTCAGGTAGATAATGATTAAGCCATCTATGGATGACGCCTGTTACCAGATTTTCACCATCCATACTTATCCAAGGTGCCACCAAGAGGTGGTTTTCACCATAGGACAGATTTATTTCTCTTTACTATTTTTTTTTTGGATTTTTTTTTAATTTTTTGATTAGGTGGGGTTACCGAGCGGATTTAGGTGTAGAAATTCTTCAGATACATGATATTGATGGGTTTTTCAAGGGGATCTCCTTCAAGAGTAGTCAATCTATAAGCCCTAGATCCATATTTGGCGGCTATGATATAAGGCCCTAACCAGTTTGCCTCAAATTTTCCCTTTTTATCACGATCTTGTTGAGTATACTGGTTCTCCTTAAGAACAAGCTCACCAACCTGGAATTGTCGAGGACGGACCTTTTTATTGTAATTACGTTTGAGGTGCTTTTGGTATGCTTGCAAATGATCATAGGCTTTTATTCTTCGTTCATCCAATAATTCCAATTGTGCAAGCCATGCAACACGAGCATCTTCTTCGCTGATAAGATTCTTCAGAAAAATCCTCAGTGATGGAAGCTCAACTTTGATTGGCAAGACGGCTTCAACACCATATACTAAAGAATAGGGGGTGGCGCCTGTTGGGGTGTGGATGGATGTGCGATATGCCCAGAGGGCAGGATGAATATGGAGGTGCCAATCTCGTCCAGTGTTATTGACAACCTTTTTGAGGATGCAAATAAGGGTCTTGTTGGTTGCTTCTGCCTGACCATTGCCCTGGGGGTAATAAGGCGTTGACCAATGGTGTTGGATATGAAAGGTGTCGCAGAGGTGTTTCATGGCTTGGTTTTTGAAGGGTTTTCCGTTATCAGAGAGGATGGTGGATGGGATACCATATCTACAGAGAATATGGTAAAAGATAAATTTTGAGATTTGGATACCCGTGATTTGTGAGAGTGGTATTGCTTCTACCCACTTAGTGAAGTATTCAGTGGCGGTAATTATGAATGTATGGCCGTCAGATGACGGTGGGTAAATCTTGCCAATCAAGTCGAAACCTCATTGAGAAAAGGGCCACGGTGCTAGTAGGGGCTGAAGATCTTGTGCTGGGGCGTGAATCAAATCTGCATGTTGTTGGCATGGAACGCACTTCTTTACAAATTCACAAGCATCATGTTCTAATGTAGGCCAATAATATCCAGCTCGTAGGATCCTTTTGGCCAGAGCCATACCATTTGAGTGAGCTCCACAAACACCACCATGTACTTCCGTTAGTGCCATGCAAACTTCGGTCTCATTCAGACATCTAAGGAGGATTCCATCATACCCGCGACGATAAAGCGTATCACCGACAATGATGTATCGGGAAGAGCGATGAACAAAGGATTTGCGTTGGTTGCATGTAAGTTTTGGGGGTATTATATTATCATGGAGATAGGTGTATATGTCTTGGTACCACAGGGAGGCGGGACCTACGATATCACACACCATATCAGTCTCAGGAACATCATATGCAGGGATTAAAAGTTGTTCAACGAGAAACTCACATTTTGTTCGGCCTTTAGGCATGTCAATCAGGGAACCGATAGTGGCCATTGCATCAGCTGCTTTATTTTGTACCCTAGGAATTTGTTCAAATTGTATAGAGGTGAAATATTTCTTGAAATCATCCACCATGCGCTTGTAGGGTAATAGCTTATCATCTTTGGTTAGGAACTCATCCTTAACCTGCCTAATGACTAGCAAAGAATCACCAAAGACTTTCAAATGAGTTATGTGCCACTGCTTTGCAATTCTGAGGCCGGTGAGGAGAGCTTCGTATTCTGCCATATTGTTGGTACATGGGAATGCTATCCTGAATGATTTTGGAATGTAGTCACCTTGAGGGGTAACTAATAAAATTCCTGTGCCTGATCCATTATGCGTGTATGAGCCATCAAAATATAGTGTCCAATATGGCACTTCTGTGACTGTGTAGACTTCTTCATCTGGAAATTCAGTGTCCAGAGGGTAAGCATCTACTAATGGCGCCTCGGCCAATTGATCGGCTATGACCTGTCCCTTTATGGCTTTTCGCTCTACATACTCTATGTCAAATTCACTTAAGAGCATGACCCATTTGGCCATGCGGCCAGTCAGAGTGGTTCTAGATAACAAATACTTCAGGGGATCAATTTTAGCGACTAATTTGACTGGATGGCTGAGCATGTAATGACAGAGTTTCTGTGTGCTGAAGACTAGCGCAAGGCAGGCTTTTTCCATGGGGGAGTAATTTAACTCATAGCCAACCAATGTTCGACTGATGTAGTAGATTGCCCTCTCTTTGAACGACTCATCATGTTGTGCCAACAATGCCCCCAACGTGACTGAAGTAGCAGAGATGTAAAGCAGGAGGGGTTTTCCTGGAATAGGTGGCATCAAGATCGGTGGATGAGCTAAATATTCCTTAATTTTATCGAAACCCATCTGACACTACTGGTTCCATCGAAAGGTGGAATATTTCTTCAAAAGATGAGTGAATGGCTAACAATTATCCGCTAGCTGGGCTATGAATCGACGGATGGACTGCATCTTCCCCTGGAGGCTTCTTAACTGCTTCAGATTGCGTGGAGGTGGCATGTCTAGAATAGCCTTTACCTTGGCGGGATCAACCTCAATGCCCCTACGAGAGACTATGAAACCCAACAACTTTCCTGACATGACCCCAAAGACACACTTTTTTGGATTTAGCCGCAACTTGTAATGCTCTATCCACTCAAATATCTTTTTCAGGATGGTAGGATGTTCTGCTCGTGTTCTGGATTTTCCTAACAAGTCATTGACATAATCTTCCATGATGATATGAATGAGGTCATGGAAGATGACTGTCATCACCCTCTGATATGTTTCCCTCGCATTTTTGAGACCAAAGGGCATAACATTGTAATAGAAAGTACCCCAAGGTGTTGTGAAAGTGGTCTTGTGTTGGTCCTCTAGTGCAATTTGAATATGGTTATAACCGGAGAAGCCATCCATAAGGGATAGCATCTCATGTCCTGCTGTGAGGTCGACCAACATGTCAATGTTAGGCAAAGGGAAGTCATTTTTTGGCAGGCCTTGTTGAGATCCCTGAAGTATGTACAAATCTGAATGTCGCCATTTGGTTTGGCCACTGGTACTATATTGGAGATCCATTCAGAGTAGTCAATTGGTCTAATAAAACCTGCCTCTTGTAACTTTTCCAATTCCTTTTTGACTAACAATGCTACCTATGGATGCATCTTGCAGAGTTTTTGTTTGACAAGCTTGGCATCTGGGTGAACGTCTAGATGATGAACCACTAAAGCAGGGTCTAAGCCTGGCATGTCTAAATATGACCAAGCAAAGTTGATGATTCCCTCTTGGAGTAGCTGCACGATGACTGGATACTCTTGCTCTGAGAGTGACTTAGCCACATAGGTGATTTTAGGATTTTCAGCAGTACCCAAATTAACTTCTTGAGTCTCTTCAATTATAATGGATGATCGGGCAGATAACTGAGTTCCTACAAGGGGAAGATGAACATCTCCATCTTTCAGCGCCTCTTCGAGGTTTTCGCCATCGGATGCGTCCTTGATTTTTACTTTTTCAAGGTCAGGAAGCGCCTCAGGGAGGTTTTCACTAAATGACCGCTTTTTACTTTTCTTATTCTTATTTTTGCGACTAGAGTGTTCATCCTCCCCCAATCCCATAAGGTTGACATATGTATCCACATACATATTGACAGGTGTGGTATTACATAGGTCCCAATCAATAAGTTCAGGGTGACAAAGGGATAGGCTAATGGTGCAGACGGATAGGCATTCGAACATGGATGATAAGTCGGTGTGATCGACGTCATCGTATGCATGTATGATGGATTCCTCCTCGGGTATGTCTTCCAATGAGCCATTGTGCACGGCGATACTATTGGAAGTATTAGATGACATTGTAGGGCTTTTCTATTTTCTGTCATACCTAATGCCTATGTTTTTTGGTAGCTTTGACGTATCAATGGGTTGCAACCACCCTTGTTCTTCTTTACCTAGGCCCCTACCTTGGTAGTTATACTTTTCTACAAACTTAGCTGACCACGGATATGCTTCCTGAAAATATTCCTTTAGAGGAGGATCTGGCTGGGGTTCTTCTTGGTAGACCCATTGGCTTATGTCCTCTTCTGGTGCATCTATCTTGACACTTGGGGATCTGAAAGTGGTGGTAGGGATGTTTTTACCACTGAAGGTGATAGTCTTGTCTTCCTTTGGAGTAGCATGCGAAGGTTGACCATACTCGTGTGGTGACGGTGGCATGGTTGCTACATTGAGAGCAGTATGTATTTCGTATTCACCACACCCTTTCTCAATGATCTGGACTTTGGTGACTGTAGGATCAGTGGTGGAAGATGGAGTGGTTATCGCGATGGAGGGTGGATTAGCGGATGATGACTGGGATGCCCCCATTTCAACCCCGGGACAATAATGTAAATGGGGGAATGATGCTTCTAAAGCACGATAATATTCAAATGGTTGGGGGTCAGCATAGATGGTGACTTCTTGTCCGTTGACTGAGAATTTTAGGCACTAATGGTATGTGGAGGGGACGGCTTGCATAGCATGGAGCCATGGACGCCCAAGGAGGAGATTATATGGCAAGTCCAGATCAAGGACATGACAGGTAATGTACTGAACCACAGGTCCCACTTGGATAGGAAGATTGATAATCCCTTCTGAATTCCTTTCTGGGTGATCCCATAATAGTGGTTTACAATTTTTGGCCAAACTGGACACTGAAATTATTATTTTTAACTAAATCTTCACATTTGGGCACCTATAGTGGCTAAACTGTGAGGAATTTGAAGATGGTGAAAACTAGAGTCTCATCAAATTTTGTCTATAGATTCTAAAAATATTTTTTTCAAAATTTTTGGAATCAAATTGCACTTCTTTTTCCATCTCCCACGAAAATTGATTTTTTCGAGAAAACAACATTTTAAAAAAGTGGCACCATATAGCATAATTTTTTTTTTCATGAAGGATAAAATTCTAATTCTTTCAAATTTAGATTTGTAACTCTGATATCTAGTGCTTACACTTGGTTAGATAGTTTTTATTGAATATTTTTCTTTAATCAAGTTTCAAAGTCAAGCGAATTACAATTCAGACCACAGACAACCGTATAACGTAACTTTTTTTGTATATGTCAAAATTTAATTTTAATTTTTGTTGGATCAAGGACTTCAATTGGTGCACTCATATTTTTAATTTTTTTTTTAATAATCTTCTATTTTTCCACATGTGAAGAACAAAGAAATTCATTTTCGATGAAAAACCTATGTTTAATAAAACTTAAAAAACAAATACATAACAAAAGCAAAACATATTAAAATTATATTCATTGGATAGCTTGTTCTGAGGAATACCATAATCATTTGAAATAAATTTTAAATGAATTCATTTGATCCCCCAAAAGCTAAATCAAAAGTGATTTTTTATCAGCATTTTGATAGGTGTAAAGGAGACGCATTTATAGGTATGGTTTAAAACTAGCGAGGTTCTATTCAAGGGGGTTTGATCTAAGGTGATTTGATCAAACACTCTTCAATTGGAATCCTTAAAATGGAACTTTTTAAGGCTTAAATCATTATATTTTCTAAAAATATGTGATTTCAGCTAAAATCCGTTCCTCTCAGGGATTGTAAACCACTATTATGACAGCACCCTTCTGCATTATCATAGGCCTTGATCATGATGATCCGGTTATTTAAATCCTTGAGTATACCCACTGTTTTATGAATTTTAGAGTACACAAGTTGAAGGCGAGCCATTATCTACCAAGACTCTTTTATTTTATGATGAGCAACCACGACTTCGATATGTAAGGGGCCCGCATAATTTTGATGAGATAAAGCTAGGTGTCCTACCAAATCTTGGAATTGTGTAGGATCAATGTCATTAGGTACATGGGTTTCCTGTAGGGCTCTGTTGATGATTTCTTGATGTACAGGGGAAGACTTAAGTAAATCCAAAATGGAGATATGTACAGGGGTCTTTCCTAAGTGATCAAGGATGTTGTACTGAGAGCTTACAGGAGTTGATTGGGTGGGTGTAGAGGCTGCAGGGACAGTGATGCGGGCTTGTCGTGTAGTAACAACACACCGAGAATCCTTGGCTTTGACATGTATCATGGATACACGTGGTTCTACCTGCTCAATGTAGTGAATAATACCCTCGTAATTGAGGGGTACATTCTTATAGCTCATGTTATTTGTGCTATTTTTTTGAGGATTACTGTTGGAGGTGCTCGGCCCTTGATTATGGTTTGGAAAAGCATTTTGATATATCTGCAATTGAGCATTGGACGATGTGGCTTGACTGGTGTCAACCTTGATATCTCCTCGATCAATGAGATCTTGGACATAATTTTTTAGACCTTGACATTTATTCAAAGAGTGTCCTTTGATTTTATGGAACTCACAATATTCATTTTCCTTAAACCATGTGGGCTTGGGTTTGGATTCGTCAAGTGGCTTGGTGATAGGATATGTGATTGGATAATTGATTTGTATCAATTTATTGAAGACAACACTCAGGGGTTCCCCTAATTGAGCATACTGGCGCTTAGTGTTCCCTTGGTTGTTCTGATTTGACTGTTGAGGAGGACGAGGTGCCCCCTGCGGTACAGATATGGCATTAGGTATGGAAGGTTGTTGTCTCAAGGATGTGTTAGCCACCTGGACGTGTTTAGTATCAGTCGCACCATCATTTACTGTGTTCTTGTTTCTGTTCCAAAAATGTGGCTTATCTCCAAATGACCTTTCTTTATCATGGCCCTGTATTTTAATGTGCCCTTTGGTGACAAGGGCACGTTCAAGGATAGGTCCCTTTTCCACTATCTCCGCAAAAGTGGTGACACAATGTAATCTAAAGTTATGAGCCATGTCGGGATGAGAGTTCTCCATGAAGAGAGTGACCATGTCTTTCTCTTTCAGAGGGGTCTTCATTCGGCTTGCTATCGCATGCCACCTTTGGAGGTAGCTAGTAAAGGTTTCCCCCTCACGTTGTTTCTCTTTGAGAAGGTCTAAGGTGTCAGTGTCCTCCAAATTGAAGGAGAAGTAGGAGACAAATTTTTATGACAGGTCCGCAAAAGATTTTATAGATCCTTTTTCGAGGGTCATGAACCACTCTAGGGTGTTGCTTGCCAGGCTTCGTGGGAACAGGCGCAAGAGATAGTTGTCATTGTACATAACTTCTTGACACTGGGAGTAAAACTCCTGCAAGTGGGCCTTCGGATCTTTGTTCCCCCTGTATTTGTTAGACTTTGGCATTTCAAAATGTTTAGGGAAGGGGATCAATGAGATGGACAGATCAAATGGATATGGGCATATGTCTTCAAATTTGAATGATTGTTTGCCAACCCTAGTTTGAAGATCCTTCAAAGCGGCTTTGATTTCCAATAGATCCGAGTTGGCCGGTGGTGGATTGGGGGGATATTGATGATAGGATGATAAAGGATCCTGCTGAGAGAGCGTCAGATTGTTGAAATACGGATTTGGATGGTTGGATGATGACATGCCTTGCTGGTAAG
This sequence comes from Sequoia sempervirens, assembly GCA_007258455.2. Taxonomy (NCBI): domain Eukaryota; kingdom Viridiplantae; phylum Streptophyta; class Pinopsida; order Cupressales; family Cupressaceae; genus Sequoia; species Sequoia sempervirens. The sequence continues at coordinate 457,829,307 of VDFB02281492.1, read as the reverse complement.
ACAGGGGATTTTGTTGATACGGGGGCTGTTGTTGTGGGGTATAGTACGAATTTGTTTGATAAAAGTGTGGGGTGAGCTGTTGAGGAGCTTGGATGGGATGTTTCCTATTGTTTTGTTGGTGTTGAAGGTACTGTTGTGATTGTTGGGAGGTCACATAAGGCGGTTGTTGGTGAAATTGATGTTGATTGTGATAGTAGTAGTGTTGAGGGAGTTGTTGTTGTGATGTCAACTGTTGTATGGGCCGAGATGGGATGTTGTGTTGTGGTTGAGCCTGCAGACGCAAAATGGACACAAGAAAGGGGGATATGGTTTGAGCAATAGGTCGAGATGGATTGCCTTGTGGTTGGTAGGGTGGTTTTTGTGAAGAGACCAAAGCATTATGTATAGGTTGTTGCTGATGAGATGGCTGAGGTAGCGTAGAAGCGTTTTGTAAAGGGGGTTGTTGGGTACCACCCGAAACGTTCAGCTGGGATGTGCCTTGTGGAGGTAATTGAGGCGGAATGTTGGATTGGTGAAGCTGTTGAGATGTATATGAAGATGATGGTAGATTTGTGGCCCCAGGAGGTGGAAGCAATGTGGTAAAGGGAGTGCCTCCAATGTTGATTGTAGGTTGATTCGAAAGAGGGGGTGTTGTTAGCGTTAATGGTGCGGGTTGTGGAACATTTTGTGGCATACCATAGGCAAAAGGATTATTGGGATCAGACACTTGGGGACCTCCCATAACTGAGGTTGAAGAGTGTGGGGGATGGTTAACATGATAAAGAACAACATTGCCAAATTCAGGTTGATGCCAACCCTCAACTGGAGGAACATTGGGGAAGTGCGAACCTTCTGGTGCATTTTGTGAACCTTGGAGTACGTTAGATGGGGAACTCCTATATTTGGACAAGTCAACACCCGGGGGGGTTTGACACCCTTCTCAATTAGATGGGCCAAAATTTCTTCCCCATGTTTTTCAAGCAGACGGTCAGTCATTTGCACATTGGTGAGATTACTAAAATGTTCCTCAAGTGTGAATTCAGGTTGATTAGCCATACTCTCTTCACCGTGTGGTGAGTTGTTCTGATTTTCGGAGTTGGAGTGTGATGAAGTACCATTATGAGGATCTTGGGGGACGTTGTTAGGATCTTGAGCAATATTTGCACCATTGGTGGGATTTGTATTGTTATTAAGGTCTTGAGACATGTTCGCCTGGGAATTTTGACCTTGTTGTTGTTCCATTTGTCTCTTAACTTGTGACCTAGTTTGAATGGGCATGCAAATGTGCTATGGGTGGATTATAAAGATGTTTTTGATGAATGATTTGATTGTGATTGGATGAGATCTGATTTTGATGGGGTTTGGATTTGGATCAGATTTTGTTTGGATATATTGGATTGGATCGAATTTTGATTGGATCGGATTTTGATTGGCTAGATTGGATTTTGATTGAATTGGATTGGATTATTAAGATCAATAGGATTGCATTGGTTGAACGGATGTGATTTGATTGATTGGACAATTTGATCAAATGATTAGTTTTGATAGATTTGGATGATTGAATGAGTATGGTTGGATGATGAAAGATGTGAGAGACCTTGAGTTTAATCAAAGAAAGTTACTCTTAGTGACCTAGAGCTTTGATTGATTAAGAGGATGATCACGACACCGAATCCACCTTAAGATAGAAATGGATTGATTTTGGCCGAGGATGATAACTTATGACACCGAATTCACGTAAGATGGAAGTAAATTGATTTGGGTCGAAGTTAACGACTAATAATCAAATTCAAGTGCTATGGTCAATTTGGGTAACCACTTTGTAACACAAGGTTAAGGAAGTTTGATTATGGGTAGTGTTTGGTGATGTAAATGGTAAAATGTTGATGTTTGTTAGGTGATGGTATGGACTTTTGAATGGATTATGGGGAAATTTAAAATGAGTGGATGGATTGAAGATGATTGTGGAAAATGAATGGGGATTTAGAATGGTTAAACGAAAGTTTGGAATGATGAGATGGAGGTTTAAAATGATCAAATGGAGGTTTTTGGAGGTTTAGAGTGACAAAACGGAGGCTTGGGATGATGAGATAATGGTTGGGAATGATTAAATGATGGTTTAGAGGCTAAACAAATCCAAATGGGGTGATTTCAGGTGTTCAAGAGGGAAAATTCGCCCCTCTGCAGTAAATCAGGGGCGCAGTCGCCCCACTGTGGAAAATCAGGGGCCTAGTCACCCCACTATGGAAAAATTAGGGGCGTAATCACCTCACTGCGAAAAATCAGGGGCGTAATTGCCTCACTGCAGAAAATTAGGGGCGTAATCGCCCCACTGCAGAAAATCAGGGGCATAATCGCCTCACTGCAAAAAAATTAGGGGCGTAATCGCCCCACTGTAGAAAATCAGGGGCGTAATTGCCCCACTGCGAAAAATTTGGGACTTGGTTTGATGAAAATGACTATGGCTAGGACTTTAAAATGACAATGATAAGGCCAATTTGTCAAAAATTTCGCTGGTTTCTCACAAGAAAACACTTTCAAGCAAACATAATCCTATGATTAGTGTTAAGGGTATGGCTAAAGAGGTCTTAATCTAGGATGCACAAGGTGTCTAAGGAGTCCTCGATATACTCTTGGTATGTGAGGCACAACCGTGAACACTAGCCCATTACAAGCGTGAGTCAGGAACTCCAGCGAGATACTGAAGGGCTCGGACCAACTCTTCACATCTATCTAGGTATCACCCTAGCTTCGACGCTCCGCCAATTACGACGTGACTAGATTGGGGTACAACTTTCACTCTCCCCTCTTTATATACCTCACTGGTACGCGTGGTTGGAATCGTCCCTTGGGGTGATAAAATCCCTAAGCAGGTCCCACTATAAAGATAGCACTAACCGTCTCCAACTACTCCCCAGGATCACACAAAGTGCAAGGGGAAAGTGAAAACAAGCTAATGCTCCCTTTGGGTAACACAAAAAGATAAGCACAAGAAGCAATGAATATTACTCCCCCTAATTAAACTATGTTCTTAGATTAACACAAACAACAAGGATAGTTTAAAAATTTTAAGCGAACGGATAGCCCTGCAAGCAAATGTTAGATGTTTTATCTTGCTTTCTTCATCAACTTCACAAGAATATGCTGCAAAAAATTAGCAAAAATACCAATATCCTCGCAAGAACAGTGTTAGGGAGAAAATAGCAAAAAATCGAAGCCAAAATGATAGTTTTACCTTTCAAAATGCGTTGCTTTGCGATGACCAAGGGGCGCAGTCACCCTTCTGCAGTAAATCAGGGGTGTAGTCACCCTTTTGTGAAAAATCAGGGGCGTAGTCACCCCACTGCGGAAAATTAGGGGCGTAATCGCCTCACTGTGGAAAAATCAGGGGCGTAATCGCCCCACTGCAGAAAATCAGGGGCATAATCGCCCCACTACAGAAAAGTGTTAGCACAAAAAATTTCAGCCCAGGGGGGCGTAGTCGCCTCACTGTAGAAAAAATGTTAGCCAAAAAAAATTTCAGTCCAGGGGGCGTAGTCGCCTCACTACAAAAAAAGTGTTAGCCAAAAATATTTTCAGCCCAGGGGACGTAGTCGCCTCACTGCAGAAAAAGTGTTAGCCAAAAAAATTTTCAGCCCAGGGGGGCATAGTCGCCTCACTACAGAAAAAGTGTTAGCCAAAAAGAAAAAAAATTCACCGAGGGCGTGAATCGCCTCACCTAAAAAAGTGTTAACCAAAAAAAATTCAGCCCAATGAAGGCCCATCAAAAAGTGTTAGCCAAAAAAAATTTAGCCCAGGGGGTAGTCACCTCACTGCAGAAAAAGTGTTAGCCAAAAAAAATTTCAGCCCCAGGAGGCGTAGTCACCTCACTGTGAAAAATCAGGGGCATAATCACTTCACTACGGAAAAATCAGGGGCGTAATCGCCCCATTGCAGAAAATCAGGGGCGCAGTCACCCCACTGCAGAAAAATCAGGGGCATAGTCGCCCCACTGCGACGTATTTCTGCAAAAAACTTAACAACAGCAAACGTGAAATATAGGAACCCACTTGTGGGTCCCACCAGGCGTGCCAGAAATGTGATACCAAATGTTTAACCTATTTAAGCAATTAAAATGCAATGGAAAAGCATAAGGAAACACCTCAAGATTAGCCTAAGGAATTTTGTAAATGCAAAAAGGAAAGTGTTAAATGAAGACAAATGATTATACCTCCCTTTTACAGCTGAAACTCCTTGGTTGGCCCTTGATTTAGATTGATTTGTATGCTCCTTGATGACTTTTGATATGGATAAATGCAAAGCTTAACTATATGCTTGGATGCAAATGAAAATGGGTGAAATTGAAGACTAGATGAGTGCATAAAATGGCAGCATTTAGTTGCAAAATAGCTAAGTGTTCTTAAAATGCCTTAGAGAATGGGGTATTTATAGAGGATCTTGAATTTTGTAGAGAATTCAATGGTTGAGATTTATCCAACAAAGTCAAGATGAAGGGCTAAGGTGAGTTGAGGACTCACAAGCCCTCACATTTTGACATGTGGAATGTGAGAGGGCTAAGGGTGAGATGATGTGTAGGTGATGTGGAAGAGAGGTACATGATGTGGAGGAAGGACAAGTACCTTCCAAGTACCTTGAGGAGTGAGAAGATTTCTTTAAAAAAGAACTTCTTATCCCCAAGTGGGAGTGAAAATGACACTTGAAGAATTTTGGAATTTCTCAAAAATCTCCATGGAAAAAGAGAAAAAGGTTGGAGAAATAAATGTATATTAAAAATTCACATTCATAGGAGAATCTAATAGATAAGAGATGGTTTCCAAAAGGGTGGGAATTGGTCACATGTGCATGAGGTGGCATGTCAAACATTCTAGAAGCCTTGGAAAGATAAAATGTGAATTAAAAATTCACATGGGGAGGAGAGAGACATAGGATGAATAAATGAGAATTAAAAATTCTCATGGGAAAGAGGGTCAATGCCCAAAAAGGAAAAATGGAAGGATTGATTAAAAAGTGGTGCTAAAAGTGGTTAATGACTTTGATTAAAATTGTGCAAATATTTTATTATGATAATTAATGGAAGATTAGAGACAAGTGGCAAATGTAGGAGGATGTGACATTAATCCTTGATTAAGAGGATGCACACCCTAAATATGAATTAATTAAATTAATTCAAATTAGTAATGGATTATGGAGGATGTGACAAGGAGGGAGAAAAGAAGAATTTTAAATTGATTTTAATTCAAAAGATTAGAATGACTAAATTAAATAAATTGGTGTATTTATTTAATTTAGAAAGGAGAAAGGCACCAAATAAAGTGTTTAATTATTAAATTAAATACTTTATGTGGGAAGTGTAATATTAATTGAATAAATTAATATTGACAGAATTGATGAATAAAGAGGTAAATTTGATCATATGGGAGTGATCAAATTTGGGTGTCTACACATACAAATTTGAATAACAACTGGTGAATCACTTACATATGAAATATTGATTCTAGAGGTATCATAAACATGATTACATAGAACATTACAATAAAGGTGGCAAATTGATAATTTTAATGCATGTTTTCCATGGAAATATGTTGAGAGTTGAAATAGGGTTAAACCTTTTATTGTTAAGGTGAGAATAATCTTATAATATAATTTTGATAGCAATACATAAAAAAGTTAAGCACAACTTTTCCTTTCAACTTTTATTGCAAAAGTAAATTATCATAAAGAAAATTAATATAACTATTTTAAATCAATATTTTTCTATAACAATTGCAAAAAACATTAATGGTATTATTTTATATAATAAATCTTAACATTAGATGTATCACCATTCATTAATTAAGAGTACAAGGATCAATGGAAAAAGCCTACAAATCTTTATTGTCATTATGCATGGTACGGTTGTCGACTATACCTTATAGTTCTAAAATCCTATCATTACATCCTAAGATATTCCCCACATATCACGCAGTATTTAAGTACTAAAACATTTACTACATAGTACACATTAGATCAAGATTGCATAGTTCATTAGTTTAGCTTAAATAACAAAAATAGAACCCACCAAAAGAACACATTAGTTACAACCATTGCATGAAAGGTGAGGTCTTACACTCCCCTCCCCTTAGTTTAAACTTATTCCTGGAAGTTACTAAGGCTTAAAAATAAAATTCTCATAGGACAACACACAAATTTAAAATGGCAATTATCATTACTATATTGGTAATAAATTAAATTATTAAACAACCATTATGTGATAGCAATCTCTTACACCATATAAATTATCATACTTGATTGATGCAACAATCCTACATATGACACATTGGTCCATTAATATCTAAATGCAAAAGTGTCAACCCAATCACTTAGAGCTTATATTAGTAATCATGTTTATTTAGAATAAAATCACATAAATATAACTACATTCACATTAATACCTACATCATTCAATCATGATTTCTTTTTTTTTCTTCTAACTATCACTCCTAATGTTCAAATTTATCCAAATTTACCTTTATAAAGGCATTTCATCTTTCAACCATCACACACATATCCTGCCACCTTTCAAAATAGTTACTAGTTTACTAACACCAAACCCATGACTCATTCCCTATTTCATTCACTTCAAATCAAAACATACATTAGAATTAATTCCACACAAATCACATCAAAAGATTCACACAATGGGTTTATGAGGAGGACTAACATTGATGCACTCACTACATTACCATAAAGCCATAGGACTTAGATCTATACATCTAAGTAACTGTACAAATTTCAAACCCATTGAAGCAACATCTGAATAATAACCAAAACCATATAGTCTCATTTCCAAAGGAAGTAACATAACAAGTATCATAATATCATGTGCCATGTAACTAGTAGGAAAGATGGTCTTAGGGCCCTCCTCAAGGACTCCTCCGTACATTTTTCAGTACCTTTCTCTTGTTTGTTTAATGGTTTTAGCCTCCAAGAGGAAGGTACACAAATATCTCACACACAAAGCTCAGAGGAATGGATCATGATTGTCCCATACCGGTCTCATTTGTAACTCCCGTCCTCACAATAGAATTCCCCAGGCCATCTACTCCCCCAGACAACCTACCAGGGACCCCTCCTGGATATGGTAGTTTACACTATTCACATTATTTCACACATACCAGCAACTACAATGTCACAAATGCCTCAAAGCTAAGAACTTTTGATAAGGTAAAATCTCAAAGTAAATCTTCAATAAGAGATAGTAAAATAAGTTCAAAATCAAGTGACCACCAAAGCAAAGTATCATATTTAAATTTAAATAAAATGAAATCAAGCAAGTCCTTGAGGCACTAGGAACAATTTACAACCCAAATGGCTAAGTAGCCCAAATTAAATAAATAAGATTTCAAAACCTTCTAGCCTAATATTAAAGAACACATCAAAAAAAAAATATAATATGATATAAAGATGAAATAATTCAATATCTACAAAAAATTACACATTACAGACACCATGCGGTCTTGCTAAAGCCACCTAAGGGGAGGAGGGTAATGGTGGTATCCAACCACACAAGATAATAGCATGCAATAACATGGTGGTCTCAAACCACGTAAGAATCACTGGCAGTACTATCATATCATACTAGCATAAGTCCCACACAACCTAGAACATGTTATACCAAACCCTGCCATGTATCAAATATTTGAAGTATCAAAGAGTAGAATCTTTTGTGGTTTATCTTACGATGAGAATAATGTGCTTTTCATGTACAAACCACCAATAACCATAATTTATGCATATGTTGTCAAACTAACTAGATTGCCAAACTATCAATACACTCAAAATGTCACTCTGGCTCATATCCACTAAAATATCAAGTCTCAATAAAATTCTAAAATGAAAGTAGATGCAAAGCACATTCATCCTCAACCCATGTGATAATAGAAAGGAATTAGGCTTGCACGGTGAACCAACTAGTGTGGTTCAAGGGAGTGGGGGAGATAATGGGGACTAACATCCATTCAAAGTCATAAGATTTCGATGGAGGTCCTTCATCTCTCAAGCCCTATTTATATTACCATGCTCACACCAAGGTAGGTGGATTAATGCTAGGGAAGATAGTAACACCATACGATGTACAAAAGAACATGACAGGAGACTTACACACTTTTCTTCAAAAGGAACACACTATAACATAATTATCATATTTCCTATGCTCGGTGATCTAAGACATAGTTGTTCACTCACATACAATTTACAAAGGGTGCACACATAGGTAGGTCATGCATTATGTCCACCATCCCAAATTGTACACTTTCTATCACACACTTGAGGCAATAACACATCATTTGTTGGTTTCCACATGTCAAGTCACATCAAATTTCTAAGAACTTTATCACTACATTCCACATGAGCCATCATGCATGACTTACACTTACTCTACAACAACCCATTCTACAAAAATTTCTTAATTATAGCTTGTTTCATACCTACTTTGTTGCTATCACTAATTTATTTTAAGTCATATATGATCATGGTTTAACTATCAATTTTCATCTAGTATTGACACATAGAACACATCCTACAACTATTCTTACTTGATTCACTAAGCTTGCAAGTTTCCTTTAAACTATATTTCTATGCCAATCTAACCCCCTAAAATGTCTTTATAATATATAGAAATGATATAATTAATGTATAATCTACCAAGATAATTGTCAAGTGTTAAGATATACAATCCATTAGTTGCTTGTCTCTTCACAGATCTAGACTTTCACCAAGTCGTAAAATACATAAAACACTCATGAGATGCATATTATCCTAATTCTAGTTTTAACCCATAGATAATTCTTGACATAAGAAGTGCCTGTAAACCCACAAAAATGGTTTACTATTCTGTTGAGGAAGGAAAAAGGTATTTTCAATGTTTGAACAATTTTAGGGGTTCACTCAAAATATAGGGTTCGAGCGAACACCTTTTAGGGTTCGCTCAAACCCCCTGGTTTGAGTGAACCTCCTACATCTCGGGTTCACTTGAACCCTAAAACACAGATTATTTTTTAATAAAAAAGTGGGGTTCAAGCAAATGGGTGTTCGCTCGAACTCCCAAATCAAGGATTTTTTTAATAAAAGTTTTTACTATTGTTTTCGATAGTGTCATTTTTACTATGTTGTAATGGTAAACCCGAACCCCAGGCGAACTCCAGCATTGCAAGGGTGACGAAGAACTCACCACCCTAAGCCACGAGCATCACCCTCCGTGACCAACGACTCCTCCTTCCAGGTTGGTTCTTCTACTCTGCTTCAAGTGTTTTTTGGTTAATGCTTCCACATTTCGCATACATGTCTTTGTATCTAGGCATATCAAACAAATTGAATCCCTTGTCAATGCTTCCACATAAATCATGCATTCATACATCAAACACCTCACTTTTTGCACATGCAACATCCTCCATGCCTGTGCCAAAATGGGAGCTTTGGAATAGGGTATTGATATTTTGCATTTGCTTGAAAGTTTCTTAACTGTTTTCAACAAATCCATTTTGTGTATATCTTTTAATCATGGAATTCGATGAGAACATGTTTCTTGAGGAAAAAACTAAAGCTCATTTCCAATCATACACAATTTGATACCACTTCACACCATTTCTTCCTTTGAAACTGTCACATTAGACAACCTTAGTGTCTTTGTTGGCTATTAATGTTTTGTCTCCACTGTGCTATCCTTTTCCAAAACACATACTCTTTGATCCTTGAGGTGGTGTCATTGTGATCTCATCAAGTCTTTTCACATTCTTTCCCACAATAAAAGTATGTGTGTTAATTTTATTATTGACTACTAGAACTGTGAAGTCAATTAAAAAAATTCTTACATTAGACTAGATACTCATTGCATTCCTTCCTCATAGTTCTTATAATAGGACACCATTTAATAATCTACTCCATTCATTTCTTGGACTGCCAAACAACTACTTCCTCTAGTCTAGTTCCTATAGTGATTGTATATTTTTGTCTATATCCTCAACTTCATTATACGCATACAAATTAGTTGCATTGAATACTAGTGAGATATCCAAACCCTTTGGTAGCTCAATCTCCTAATAGTTCTAAAAGAATCTACATAAAAAAAATTAAGAACCAAGCTTCTCTAGCTTTAACCCAACATGTGAGTGATTCTTTAATCTTTTATTCTCATCCACTCTTGGCTAGTAGAATATAAAATAATCTGACACCTAGGACATAATAGAGTAAAATAGTGAGATTAAGGACCTTGAATAAGTCTATTACACCTTTGAGAATATATCCCATAAACAATTTAAAATAATTTATTGCTTATAGATTGATTTATTGAGTTATTGAATGCAAATGTAAGTTGAAATAACTAATGATCCCACTAGATTTTAGTCTATCTCTTACCAAATTCCTTAGAAGGTTTCCTACACTTTAATTAACAACCCCTATTTTACTATCAATTTGTAGATGGTATAACTCAACAAGGTGCCCAATTTGTTTAACAATGTGCATTAAAATAGATGACTTAAGAACTTAGTATCATTGTTTGACTTGATCTTTTTTTATAACCTATCCAACCCCACTAGTTCTTTTATAACTTAAGAACCTAGTGAATGATTGAAATTTAATGATCTTTTAGGAACTTATTTTCTAATTTAGGAATACAAAACACATCCACCAAGTTCTATCTTGTGAACATCATGGAAAACCATCAATTCTTTATTCCTCTCGCTAGTATTTTACTTTATTTCCCCACACCCTTGGTAGGAACATCTTAGATGAATCTAAAAGATGTATGCTCACTAGAGGAGCATAGCTAACACACTTGAATTGAAACATAGAACCTTTCAATTCCCCATTGCCTATACTCCATGTTACTTTCTAGTTGCTATTACATCTCTATATTGTATCATAATTTATTCTAAAACATTGATCCTACCATAATTTTATTCTTTGTCAAGGAGGATAGTAATGGAACACAAGGTCTCTCATACAATATAAGAATGTCACACCAAGAAAAACTAAGGTTCATTAAATAATTTCCAGCTCCTTTTTTTCATACTACAACTTCTGAGCTTTTTTTTGTAGACTTAAAGATTGATATGCAGGGAATACTTTAGTGGTGAATCTTCACCAATTGGCGAATTCTAGGAATTGGCCAAGTCGAAATTGGCGAATTTCTCACAATCAATAGGGTCTCCAAATCACTCAGATTTTATGAACTATAGGTCCAATGCATGTCCATTCGCCAATGAGTTTTTTTATGAGGCATATTTAAGCAACAAATTCGCCATTGTAAAACTATGCGTTTCAATTGGACCGACTAATATTTTTGCCTAGAATCCCGAAAGCATTTAATAAAACACCTACATATTCGCCAATACTATTAAAACATTGTATTAGGACCCATTTCGCCAATTAAAATTTACAAATAGTTGCTTGTGAAGACCCATTTCGCCAACTAAAATTTATAAATAGTTGCTCATGAGGACCTATTTCACCAATAACATTAAAAAATAATTACATTTGAGGACACATTTCACCTTGAAAATTACAATGTATTATAAGCACGTGGGATTCACCAAATTTTTAATATACCATTTAAAAATCCCGCAGAATTCACCAAATATGGAATCATGGATTGATATAAATACAATAGAAAGTGTCATTTATTCTTACACATTTTGTTCGGTTCTAAGGTTCTACTTCTCCATTTGGAAGTCAGAAAAAGCCGAAAACATAGTCTTAAAAGGTGAGTGATAATTTCTTCATAGTGTTAAATTAGTTATAATAATAATTTTTCTTTATCTCTTTTCCATTCTTGCTTCAGTCTTAAAGATAATATTGAGTAGGGAATGGGATGCATATTATTATTCTTTGTCCTTAAACAAGAAGACATTTTTTTCCAATTTTTATTTGAAGTGAGAGATGAATATTTCAAGTGAATTAGAGATCAATATGTCGAGCGACTCGAGTAGCAAGGGTAAGGCTCTTACCGCTCCTCGGGGTGGTGAAGAGACTCCTCTCACTTCTCAGACTCCTTCCACTCCTTAGGCTCCTTAGGGTGGTGAAGAGAATCAAAACGCAAAAAAATTAGACGTACCATACTGTCTTACTTTGGAATTGCGGATCCTTAGGGTGGTGAAGAGACTGGGAGGCCATCAAAATGCAAAAAATTAAGACGTACCATACAATCTTACTTTGGAATTTCCAAAGCTTCTGATCCATCAAGTCAAGATGGAGCTACATCATCAACTATTCCACCAAATATTGGTAGCATTCCCAATACCTCACTGCCATCGAAAGGTCAAGTTGAGATTATCATTGATTTAAATCAAAATGTATCAAATCAGGATAGCAATACCGCAGAAGATGTTCCAAGTGATACCCTGGGCCCCATTATTCAGAATGAGATAATTGACTTGGATGAGGATGATGATGTTGGTAGCAAGAAAAGGAAAAATAAACCAAAAAGGAGGCACAAGTGGGAAATGACAAGGAGTTTTCAACTTGGTTGGTTGTCAAAATACCCATTCATGGTACTAGTGGGGATTGGAAATGCAAACGATATTGAAAAGGAAACATTGGCCAAATGTAACATTTGTGGAAATGTGGAAGATCCAAGACGTTGCAACTAAAGATTGACACTATAAAAAAGCATATCGGTAAAGTTTATGAAAAACAAATCATAGACAAAAAGGAAGAATCAATCGTACAATGGAAATCAAAGGAAGAATGTCTTCATGTTAGGTATGTTGTGGATTATGAAGAGCATGAAAAAATAATGTCAAACATTGTTGCATGTAAAGGTACACTTGAGTCTCAATTTGGAAAAGCAATAGAAGGAGCAAATCTATCAAAAATTGTTCAGATGAGTGTTATTTTTCATATTTTGTCTAGAGGGCATCCTATGACATACTACCTAGAATATTTTGGTTTATTATCTTATTTGAATGCTCATCACTATCCCTACTCACATTGGTCAGTAAACGCTGGATGGGATTGGGAAAACTGTCTTGCTGCAGTGGAAAAGGAAGATTTAAAGGATAAAGTAAACGAGTCAAATTTCATTGCATTATCTTTAGATGAAGTTACTGTGATAGACAATACTTCTTTGGTTTGTATGCATTTATATACTGTACAACAACATGTTCACCAAGCTCATCTTCTATGTGTTCATAAAATGAATAACAGTTCAACATCGCAAAATATATTTGAACTAGTCAAAAAATCTTTGAATGAAATTACAAGTATGGATGAGTTGGCAATTGCGAAAAAGTTGGTGTGTGTAAGAGCTAATGGAGCTATAGTGATGCAAGGTCAAAGGACCAGTGTTTGCACAAAGTTACAAACTACTTATGCACCATACATGCTTGGCATTCACTGCATGGCCCACAGAATGAATTTAGCATTCAAAATTGTTAGCAAGTTTCATACAATATCAAAAGTCAAAAATCTAGTCTGCGAGATCCATGCATACTTCTGTTGAAGTCCTAAATGTTTCACAGAATTTCAAAATTTTGTTGAGGGAATAACACCAGGAAATAATCTTCTCAAGGATGTTGGTACCAGATGGATCTCCCTGCATGGACCATCACAACAAGTTCTTTCAGAATATCAATCTTTGATTGGAGTGATGTACGAGCATCACAACACAGTAGACAAAGCTCCTGACCTCTTACATAGGTTAAGCGATATAGAGACACTCTTGACTTTAACTAGTCTTCTCCCCATATTGGATGTGATGAACGAGCTTGTGAAGAAAGCCCAAGATAGAACTATGTATATTAATGAATATGCCAATCTATGTAAACATACAGGCTTGGCCCTCGATCATCTATATCTAGATCTAACACAAGATGACCCAAATTATTTCATGTGGTGGACAATTACTGATTTGAATGATCTTGATAATTATTTACAGTTTAATGCAAGCAGACACTTATGCATCTGTGTACATGGATATGAGATACAAATGTACCAATGTAAGACAACCAGGCACTCTAGTAGAGAAGTAGTTGTTAGCTAGGAAGATTTTCAAGGCATTGTCAAATCTGTTGGTGATAATTTGAAGGAAATTGCAAAATCTCTTTCCTCATAGATTCATCAAATATTCCCTCGACATGAAATACTTGAAGCCATGAGTATTGTGTATCCTCAATTTTGGGGAAACCGAGATAACCCCACATTTTTTCATGCTCAGATAAAAATCTTGATTGAACAATTTTTGAAAACTGTAACATACAATGAGCAAAAAATAGAAGGAATTTTAGATGAAGCTAAGCTTAGAAAACAATGTGGGAGTTTTGCAATAGCTATGAAGGATCAGTATAAATCCATGGGAAAGGACAATGCCTTTGAACCGGGATCAATAAAAAAAGGTTTGGACAAACTTAGTTCACAGTGAAATATTGTGTGGTTTGATATCAGAATATTTCAAACTTGTTGATTTATGTCAAACAATGATATTGGGGTCGGTGGAGGATGAGAGAGTTTTTAGTACATTGGGGTTTTTGAAATAAAAGTTAAGAAACAAACTAGACAAGAATTTGGAAATTTTCTCGAGGATGAAAGGAACTGCGTATAATGTTAGGAATTTTCCTTTTGAAAGGGAACTCGTAATCTGGAGGTCCACATGTGAAAGAAGAGGGACTGGGTTGTGCAACACTCCAATTCCAAAGGCTGATACTGGTGGCACTAGCAGTGGCAATGGGACTCAGACAAATGACATTGACAAAAATGACACAATGAATGTTGAATTTGAGACACAGGCCGAAGAAAATGAAGAACAGACTTGGAATCAAATTCAAGACAACTCTTTTACTTTATTTGATGATGAATTTCAATTTGAGGACCCCTAGTCCATTTGGGAAATGGAAGAGATTCAAGAGAATTAGTAGCTTTTAGGTATTTATATTGCACTTAATGGATCCCAGGATCAGATTCCATTGTTCCATACTGTAGTTGATGATATTTTATATTGTATTCAATGAAATTGTGAATCATTGCACTTCATGATATTTTATTTTATATTGCACTTCACGAGTCATATTCCAAAGTCAAACTGTAGTTGACAATATTTTATGTTGTATTCCATGAAATTGTGATATTTTATATTTTATATTGTATTTTATATTTTACATTATTCTGTACATAGTATTCAATGAGGTGTCAGATGACGGTGCCTTTGAAAAGTTAAGGCAAGATAAGTCCATAATGTTGCGTGGTCAATGAAACTTGGAACCTTAGAACCAAAGTATGAAGTTTCGAAGTTTTCCAAACCTTTGACCCACCAACTAGAAAGATGACCAAGAAAGACTTGCAACTCAACAAATTGAACCATCAACCATGTCGGGGAATCAGGGAGTTATGAAAATTTAGATCTCTGTGACAAGGTTATAAAACTCTGAGGGCTAGCGAATAAGGTTAGGAAAAGCACCAAAACTGCGACTTTGAGTGATAGTAACCATAACTATGAAACTAACCAAAAATCCATCAGTCCAATTCCAATAATAGATAATCCATGACATGAATTCATATAAATGTTTAGTGGATATGCTAAGTAGTTATGGAGATTGAGTATTGATGTGTGAATTGTAATGCAATTTCACTAAGATTATGGATGCCTGGAATTAAAATTACCTTATAGTTAATATTTTAATTGTGTTAAAAGTAAAACTTGAACATGTACTCAACGATTCATCACTCAACTCAATGATTAATAACATCTTAACAACAATGAACATAATAACAAGTGTATCTAGAAGTTGAAACCACTACCGGACTTTTTCTTCAAATGATATAATAAATAACACAGATAATTGAACATCAACACATTATTGAAGTCTGAATTTGAGCTTTTAAATTGATTATCACTGTATCACATGAAGGAATACATAGAGGCATTGGTAATACAAAATATTTCTCAAAGACAACTCTGCACAGAGCTGAGTTGGAACTTGGAAACCCATATTATCAAAAATTAAATCACTGCATCACCTTTTCTAGCAATTTCCACTCTTCAGGTGTTGGAATTGTCATTTGTTCTAACTGATACTGTTTGACTTGAAGATTTGTTAACAATTCACGATTCAAATAGGAACCTGTCTTGGATTCTTCAGTCAATTTTTCATTAAGGGTTAGCAATGGTTTGATGGAATCCAAATAGGTCTCCACATCTAGGTTCTGAGGAAACTGGTCCAAATCAATCTTCCTTGCATCCTCCATCTTCTTTCTGAAATCATTTCATCCAACGAATCGCTCATTTGTGTTAAAAGCCTCTGGTAAACCAAGCTCTGTGAAGTTCCTTAACTTTTCATCCACCTTCTTCATCTTGTCTGTAGCCAAATGCAAATATTTCTCTATTTCACACATTCTTGAAAACACTTTTCAATGACAGATGACAATGCCATTGATGTAGCAAGCCGATTAGTAATACCTTTTGATTTCAAAACATTGTCACTGGCTTGTAGATTGTTTGTTGAATTTTATTTGTTCATTTCTCTAATGCCAACACATTTTTGTTCTCTATTAAATATTTGTTGAGCTTCTTATGATGTTGTCTGATAACATCAATCAATTGAAACATGTCACACAAATGATCAATCCCCTGCATTATTTCATCCCAGATCTTTTGTTTCATATGCCTCATTTTTTCTCTACAAAATGAAGATAACTTATTTTGACAAGATTTAGTTTCATTTTTTGCTACCAGTACCTCCAATCTTTCATTTCTTTTTCTCTCCTTCTCCAATTTTTGTTCCCACTGTGCATTTCCATTTGCAATGCTTAGTCTTAATTTTTCTGAAGTGGATTTTTCCTCATCATATTTCTTGTTGCTCTCATCTAGCCTTTGCATCAGTTCATTCACTACAGTCTCATTCTGCTTATCCTCTTTGCTTGTTAATGTAGAGGTAGATTTTTTAAATTTTTTTTCTAATTCATTGCTCTTGTTATTTATTGCTTTCCTCTTTGCTTTCTCATTTGCTAGGTTTTCCTGTAACTTTTCAATTTGAGTCTGCAACCTTTTTTTCTCTCTATCTTGCTTTAGTAATGATGTGTACACCAATTCATTGTTCTTCTTTGATACATTAATTTTGTCAGTATTTCTGAGTCCAGAAAAATCCAATTGAGAATTATTCACTTGGAATTCAGATGGAGCCATCTAATTTGTTGGTTTGTTTTGAACTGTGGGAACAAGAAATGTGTACTCCATGATTTATTTACTTGTGTCAAATGTGGGTAATACCATGTTTGTTGCAGGCTCTGAAGTTAGAGTAGACGCACTCTCCATCAGTTGCTTCTTTACTTTTTTTATTCAATTCTAATTTCTTTTTAAAATCTTCAATGTAATCAAAACCCAAGGATGCAGGAACAATGGAATGCTTGAATGGCAAAGGAATAGGAGTACTTGCAGTTGCTAATGATGTCGCAGCCAAACTAACTGGCATTAGGGGAGTGCCTGGAAATAACTCCTTTGTGGTGGATCCAC
Source organism: Sequoia sempervirens (assembly GCA_007258455.2). Lineage (NCBI taxonomy): Eukaryota > Viridiplantae > Streptophyta > Pinopsida > Cupressales > Cupressaceae > Sequoia > Sequoia sempervirens. The sequence goes on along the minus strand of VDFB02281492.1, from coordinate 457,811,849 downwards.
TGGTAGTGTGACTTGGAGTTGGACATGTCAAAATCCTTTGCCTCTTTTGTATGCCTTGATCGCCTGGTGTTTTTGTGGTATATTCTATTGTCCTCTTGTGTGTAATTTGTTGTTGTAGCACATGTTGACAACTACTAGTACTACTACCCATACCATCACCACTGGAGGCAGTTCCAGTTGCACCAAGCCCTCCACCATGGGCATGTCCTAGTTGTGATTGTGTCTGATCATGAGGATGAGGATTTGAACTTGAAGCTCTAACAAATTGACCTGTATACCCTAGATCTACTTTTTGACCTCCAACCCCAAGGCCAGATTTATTAGCTGGTTTTCTATTCTCTACATCTATTACCATCCAAGGGCCTTGTCTTTGGGACCCCAAAGGACCACCTTCATAACCCATTTTTTCAGCTATGGTTGCTCTTGTAGTAAATTCTTCTTTTGTGGCCTCACTTAAACCAAGTTTGAAATTGAAATGGCTTTCTTCTTGCCCATCATCATCACTTTCTTCATCTTCTTGTTCATTCAGATGCTCTATATTCCATAATTTTCTAAACTCGAGATCTTCTTCGTTATCTCCATACTTTGCAAGAGCTCTTGGATCACCTAGGTCCTTCCTTATAGACCAAAAAGCAACAATTTTTTTATTGTGACCAATTTTTTTTGTGTAACTTCCTTCTCTAGAAAATCTGGCATTTTTACTCTACTAGATGGTTTATGACTTTTTTCATAAATTTTTTTGTACCTCCTTATTGTCTTTCGATGCAATGCCATAATTTCTGCTAACAATTGTTCAAAAGAAATACCATTCTCAACAACACTTTTCTCCATTGGTACTTTGACCTCATCCCAAGAATCCTTGTTTCTCAAGTTTTCAAGCAAGGGTTTACTTTGATGTTGAATTCTACTTCCAACATTCTTATTAAGCACAATCATTGATTTAATGGTGTCACATGGATCATATTGCTAGTGACAGATAGCATCAAAATAAAAAAAAATCAAAATATCATGTGCCACACTAAATGATTTTCTCTCGAATGTCATCCCTCTGCATGAAAAAGGTAAAGAAGGAAATATGGTCTTCTTCCCGTGACCGCTAAAGTGTCTTTCATCAGTACTCTGCATCTGCCTTACATATTCCAAAGAAAAAACCCTTTCTGTCACATGTATTGGAAGTTTGTATGGTTGTACTTCTGATCCATAAAATCTTAGCACAGTATATTCTTCCATTAAGTACCAATCAACCAATTGTATTTCTTTTCCTAGTTAATGCAGTTTCTACATGACATAGGCAATCTAGGCATTGGAATATTTGTAATTGCTTGATGCAATGGAGCCAAAAAGTAGTCTACAAAATGATTGTAGTTCCTTCAAGAATCATGCAACCTTATAACAATGGTCCATTCATATAGTGGAGCCATTTTCTTTTGCTCAGGATTACTATTACCATAGGGCTAAATCTGAAGCTTGTTGGTATGAAACATTCCTCTGAATTTGAATAGAAAAAGATAGCACAAGTAGGTTATGAACCTAAATGTATTGGTGGAACCTCCTTTAATCATTAAATTTTTTAATGCATGGATTCGACAATGTTCTCAATAAAATTATTTTTGTCATGTGGAACACCATAATGGATATTATACACCATTTCAAGGAGGCATGCACCCACTTCCAAATTGCTATCTAGTCTAAGGCAAAATGCTAGCATGGAAATAGTATCCTGAACCCATGGTTTAAAAATATCCAAATCATAAGGAGGCTTATGATCACCTTTCAATTTGTTTCTATCCTGAACTATTCTATTTAAGAAACAATTTTTCTCCATTTCATCCATTGCTTCATAATCACTAGAAAGCTTTTCTACGTCAATGTGGACATTTCCAAATTATTCGGTTGTAAAGCCCAAGCCCAACACTTTTCCAAGTTCTTCTACATTAATGGATAACAATTCTTCTTTGCTATCTTTATTAACAATTGCTCTTTTGTTATCATCATAATTTAGGGCAGAAACCATGATAAATTTTGGGCAAGGGAAAACCTCATGTAACATCAGCGCCCTAATCTAGTTACCCACGGCGTACTGATGTATTATTAACTTACAATTGCATTTTCTTTGTAGCCTTATTCTCAAATGAAAATCTAAGTTCTGAGGTACGCCTACCATAGGTTTCAGGATCATAAATATCATGGTATTCATTAGTGAAACCTAGGGTTTTAAGCAATTTTGCATAATGCATTTTTTTATCCGACATTGCTCTAGTGGTATTGGTGGTAGACATGTTGATACAATCAACAATATGAAATTTGTGAATTCCCTATTAGTCCTTAATTTTTCTTAATTCTTAAGCCTCTTGACCCTAAACCTAAACTTCAAAGTTTGACAAAATAATATTTTAAGAAACGTCAAGTGATGAAACGTAGCCACATGAATTCTTTAACTTACCCAGATTTTGAATTTTGATTCTTGAAGTTGAAACTACGTTGAAGCTTGAAACTGGTTTACTTGAATGGCTTTGTTGGAAGTGGAACTGTGAAACCTAGAATAGGGTGGTGCACTGCAATGAGCAAACTGAATGACACTGAAACGTCTACTCGTTACTTACATACTACATAGTACACAATTAGGTAGTACAATGTACATGGTTGACAACATTTAAAACAAGCCATTAAAAACAATGATTTACTCTTGCATTGACAACAAATTCTAGACTATTTATCTCTGTTAATCTAACTATTATAGGGTGATTCCAGAGGTTTAAGTTTGCAAGCATAGCGCTCTGTGCATTTCATTCCGGAATGCAACTACAACCATACATCAAATGTTCATCGAACAATTGAGTAATTTATGATATAAATAATAAACATAAAACATGTGTTTTAAATATGCTTTAAAGTTTAATGCACTAGGATTGACATCAAGGCCAAGGGGCCGAAAACTTAACATTTCAAAGGCCTTAATAAAATGAATTACAATGTCTTAATAGCACATTGCACAATCATTAATAGCACTTAACTTGCAAAGGACTTAATAAAATGAATTACAATGCCACATTAATAGCACAACCATTTATTTTATTACAACTTAATTACAATATCACATTATTACATAGTACAAATACAAATGTAAGCACAAGTGCCAAGCTTTTGCTAGACCATTGGTGAAAAGTTGAAAACGTAAATGTGATACATGTATCTTTGAAAATAAATGGAACTTGTCGAGTCAACCATGAGCTTTGAAAATAAACACATGGGATTTGTCAAGTCAGCCATACACTTTGAAAATAAATGCATGGGGAAAGGGGGCCCAATCAAACTAGGGAAATGGGAGCCGTGAAGATACAAAATTTACTTAGCCCCTTTCATAACCAAAATGATGCAGAAGATGAGGGCTAGTAAAACTGATCCCATGCAGAAGACGAGCACTGAAATTAAATGCATGGGAATTTCCTGGGAAACCATGCAGACGATGAGGGGTAGTAAAATTGCTCCCATCTTCTACTTGCAGCCTCCATGCATTGGGATAGCACTTATGTCCATCAGAGCTCCTCATCCTGGTTCAAAACCTGTCTGAGAAGTCAGGTGAACCAAATCAACTTCTTTGCAATTCTGCCCATTCTAAACTTGAAGGAAATTGGTCTTTTACTCTGTAACTACATAACTGAAGGCAGGAGAATTTAGAGCATCCCCAATAATATCGCATCATCTTCTTCCTGAATCCTTATTAAGTTATTAACCCTACAAAATGAAAACCCTTATGACAATTAAATGAATGATTTAGTTGTGATCACTATCCTTATTTATGGGCCAAAAGTGCCACTACCAGCTTGGTACCTTGTATACCTCACACGTGTCACGTGTGAGCTCTAAGGTTATGTATAATTACTACTAGCTACTTAGTAATAATTGTGATTTGCGCAAACCAAAAATCCAACTTAATCGATACCTCAAGCTGGCCACATGCAAAGTTGCAAATTATAGCTCAAGCTGACAAGTTGTCAATTGTCAAAATCAGTAGTGCCATGCAAGTTGTCGATTGTCAAAATCACTGGATTATTGACATCATCATCTACGATTCTACAGTACTTCATGCAGTTTTCAATATAAATCTATCCAATCAATCACTCTGGCTATTCATATGGTATTAATCTGCGCCGCCACCTAGTACCATAACCAAATTGAGAATTTCAATAGAATAAATGAAAGGTAGAGTACTTCGATGCATTGAAAAGAGAGAATTAAATGTCGCGTTTTACCTTAATGATTATCAATGTCCTAGCTAATAAGTCACAATAAATTTCACTCACTTATGATCAAAACTATATGTTGATTTCTGAAACCAATCATTAATAAAATCTCAACCATTGATTAATGAAAATCTAACGGTTCTACTGTTATTCTAGAGGTTTTAGTTCACAAGTCTAGTACTTCAAGGATTTACTTCTGGAATGCATCTATGGCCATCCATCGAAAATTCATTGAACGGTCCCTCTTTTAAAACAAACTTTATGCACGTGCATAATTTTAAATGGGGACATCTCTAGGTTGACGAGACTCGACCCTCGAGATTAAAGAGTTAAGATTTAAGGCTTTGTCATAAAATATTTTGGTCTGACTTAGGCAATATTAAACGGTAAACAAGAGCAGGATGACCGACAAACCTAAATAATTAATAAAAGCTCAACCATTGATTTCTTAAAATCTAACGGTTCTAGTGTAATTCCAGAGGTTTCAATTCACAAATCTAGTGCTTGAGAGATATACTTTCAAAATGCAACTATAGTCATCCATCTAAAATTTATCAAACGGTCATGGTCCATAATGTCACGTGGTCACTGAAACTTGGAACCTTAGAACCAAAGTCTGAAGTTTCATAGTTTTCGAAACCTCAGACCCACCAACTACAAAGATGACCAAGAAAGACTTGCAACTAAGATTAGGAAAATTTGCACTAACACTTCGCCATTGTATTTTTTTATTAGTTTGATATTATGTTTAAATCGCCAATGTTGTTTTCTTAATCATTTGAAAATAGGATAAATTCGCCAATGAATTTAATTTTTTAGTTTGAAAAAAAGTTTTAATCGCCAACAAAATTATTTTTTCTGGTTTGAAAACAGGTTTAATTCTCTAATCGAAATATTTTATTGGTTTGAAAATAGATTTTAATCGCCAATGGAAAAAATTTAGTGGTTTTTAAAAAATTGCATTTTTCCAAGATTTTCCACAGACTTGTAGCGATTAGAAAAGATTTGCCAATGGACTTTTTTTTTCATGAAAAACAAAAAAAAATTCCACTAAAATTAATATTTTTATCGGGAAGTATACAAGATTCGCCAAGATTTTACACCTTCGTCGAAGGGGGGGTTTCTTAAAGTTTTCCCTATTGATATGCACCTGTAGAGTTTATGTGTTATCATTTTTCTTATTCTAGGTTAACATATTTATCTCTTAATATGCCCGTTTTGATGTTTCCATTGTTGAGCTATTTTTTGTGCATTGTTAGCTTAAATGATAAATAAATATTTATTAAGAATTTTTGTGTTGAAATTTTTAAACATGGATTTTGAAAATTACCAAGCCATAATGCATGTGTTATTTGTAACACAACCGATTTTTGTTAAAAATAGTTGATTTGTTCACTTTTATCCCCCAATTTGGTGCACTCACCTACTAATAACATTAATTAATCTCACAAAGAATATTATTTTCATATGGGGTGCACACATATTGATAGAGATATTGGAGATGATTTTTATATGTTGATTCTCATATATACATGCACATACGGATACTTTTGTGGGTAAGATACAATTTAGAGCATCTTCTTTTTCTCCTTCTAGTCCATTGATCATATTTTCATATGAATTGATCCTAAAAAATAATCATTATGGTTTATTGTATGTTGTCATTGAAATACAAAATCATATCATTTGTGATATCCTTATAGAATATAATTAACTTGCAAGGAACATGCAATATAAATAAGACCCTATCGAGTATAATATGTTATAATAGATCTCAATTAAAAAGGAAAATGCATGCACACATATATAAAAATAAAATTAGAATGTATTAATATTTTGGCACCACTTTGAGGAGGGAATCATTCAATAGAATAAAAAATCCAAATATAATATATTCAAGATTCTTTACACTTACTAGATCATTATAACATATAGAGTCTAAGTAAATTCAACTACTACTAGGTACCCATACATATGAGATAAAAACTTTTACTCTAATTTAGTAGATTGAGCACTTGGATTTCAAGACATATGTTCCCAAGTCAATAATAACTACTACCATTTATATATATTAAAATGTGGGATATTGTAATTGATTCCTCCATAAAAAATATTTATCCTAAAAGCTTGACATGTGTAAACTTGGAAAGAATGTTGGATATATCCCACCTTGTATCTTTAGGTTTCATTCCTTTCCATTGCACCAAACCTCCTTAATAGCACAATTATAATGTTACTTTGCACACTTATTTAAGTTCACATTTAGTTCCAAAAAAATGGACCTCTCCTCACCTAGTATAGGAAGTTTTGTTGAAACTAGTGTGGATTGACCAATAACTCTCTTTAAGGCATCACAAATGAAAGTTTTGTATTTGATAAATTTCTTATCTAAATTTGATATGCCTTTTGATTTTATTAAGTATAAATATAGTTTTGTTGAACATAGATAATTTCACTTTACATGTTAGCTTGAAACTTCTATAAGAAATGTGAAACATATTTTATTAAATAGTTCACTAGACCTTATCTAATGCACTTTCAAATCTTGCTAAAAGCACTTGTTGGCCCTTGTTATTTACTCATGGATCATATATTTAAGACCATTTTATATATTTAAATGTATTGTTAGGAGTTTCTACATTTTGGTGAAATGAGTTTGTGCATGACTTTGAATTATGTAGTTAAAGATTTATTAAAATTTCAAATTAATTTACTTGTTTCACTTGTTTAGTTACATTTCTAGAAGTTACATTAAATGTATTGCACACATGCGCTTGAGAACTATTATCTAGATATCTAGTGAACAATACAGTCTATATTGTGCACTTGTAAATTTAGTTGTTTTAAATTTAAATTGAACATGTACATGTTCCATGTTATTTCTATTATCTAGATCTAGATATATTAAATCAAGAAGGTCTCATTGCTCCTTTAGGTACACATCATGGAAAATGAACCTATTCCACCTCCTCCTACACTATTTGCAAGTACTAATAGTGAGATTTAGAGATTGAGAGATTCATTAATTGATGGTAAAAACACATGCATATATAAGGACACTTGCATGTCCATATTATAGAGACTAGAACAAATTAGAGATAAACTTGAGGATACTAGTGCATTTTCCCCTGATAGAGTAGTTGTTATTCTTTCCCACATGCAAGAAGAAGTACGTGGTGAGGTTCCCTTTTCTTAAATAAAAGATGTTGTGACCAAAGAAATGATCAAAACCCAATGTTTTCCATTCTATCAAGATAAAGCTAAGGTGAGGGCATACCAGGTCACCAAATGTGTGGATGTTGCTATGATTGCTTTGATCTACCCTTGATTTCTTGCAACGCATGGTAAATATTCAAACAATGACCAACTTCCATTATATTTTGTTCAATAGTTGTATGTTGAGATTTATTTGGGCCTCAAATTCAACTACTTAGACATTCCACCATATGTTGGTCAGGGACGTGGCAAGATTGTCGATGGGGATACCTATTGTCAAGCAGGCCAACCAACCCCAGTGTTTAGGGTATTGGTTGGTGAGAGGTCTCCTTATCTCACCCCAACTCTGCCCGCCTTAGTAGATCAAGTTGTCATTGCTTCCCAAAAGGAATCAATTGACAGTGTAGGCAATATTACAGCTACGACCACCAGGATATCTATTGATCGTGATGTCTAGTCATCCATGATCTAGACCATTTACAACACAACACAGCAACATTGATCCTTTTATAGTGGCGGGCATCCCTACACCCACACAATTAGACGAGCTTACAGGAGAGATGACATACAAGAATTTGCATTGTTTTGCTGAGGACCTCTTGGAGGAATATGCCTTCATTGCATTAGACCATGGGGTCTCTATATACTAGGTCAGAGGTCATTTGGGTGTAGGAGTTCATTCACATCTAGGATCCCATCATTCTCATCACTCTTAGCCCAACACCAGTGCACATCAGGATCCACCTACAGATCATTCAGTTGTTGCATAGGCTATTGATCCTTTAGTTGACCTGGAGAGGGTGCAAACTTATATGGGTTTTGTGGAGATGTTGATTGATCCAAATTATCATCGTCAATGTCATCTCAACTAGTTAGTCCCCTTCACTCATCATTTATGGCATGACATGTGATGGCTCAGATCGATGTAGATCTTAACACATCAACTCAGACATCTCATTTGGTTGATTTGGTGGAGGCAGCCATTACAGAGGGCTCAAATCAGTCGATGCCACATGATGTGCAGGTACATGTGTATCTATATGTATGTGTGCATGTGCATGTTCAATTCAATTTTTTTTTAAATTATTTAAATTTTAGTTTTAACTATTCACACGATATATGTATATTGTAGATGGAGATACCTCATGTTACTCCTAGCCTAGGGTTAGATCATGTACATTGACATGATTCAGTGGATGATATTGTTGCCAATGGACATGTGAGTTTTAAATTTGTATATACATATATGTGTACATACATGTATATATATAGATAGATAGATATTTAAAAATATATGTACATTCTTAAATAAATTTCATTATATATATAATGTATTTAACACATTGTGTACAATTTTATCTCCAGGGCTCGGCACATCCATCGGAGCAAGATTCTCATTCAGAGGGTCGTTCGACTAGGAGTCAACATGACAATTAGGTTGCACTAGATCTATGAGTTGTTGAACATTATATATGACAAACTACATTTGATGATATCTAGTACATGTTTGTTAGGTTGTTGATACATTATTACCTACATTTTATGATCTCTAGTACATTTCTTTATATGCTATACATACATGTGTTAATTGAGCTTAAAAATATTCATCTCTACTTGATACATATGTACATGTTCGCTTATGTTTATATGTTTATTTTCATGATCTACGTGCATGTACCTCTTTGCTTATAATGTTTATGTTTATGTTCATCTATCTACATGTACATGTGTTTGCTTATGTTTAAATTTTTATGTTAATCTACATGTACATACATGTTTACACTCAAGATTGTTTATACATTATATCTAGATTTAGAGAACTCATGCTCACGTATTTATGATTTATACATGTTAAACATGTTAAATATACATTAAATACACTATGTACGTACACACATGTAGTTCTACACATGTACACACACATCTAATGTTATAAAATTTGAATAAAAGGTATATACGAAACTAGTTATTGTCTAATCTAAGCATAATAATAATCTAGATTGAAAAGAATAAACAAGTATTGAATCCTTTCTTAGGATAGAAAGAGGGAAAATATTAAGAGAGTACAATTTTTTTAGGAAATACTAGGCATGAATACTTCATAATTCAATTAGCTAGAAATAATGGTAGAAGAGAAAGATTAGAAAAACAACAAAGTAAAATAAGGCATAAGATAGTTAAGGACAAGATAAAGAGATCCAATAAAGTAATCACATTAGGTGGAAGGATAATCCCTAGAAATTAAATAAATTAATCAAATACACACTTAAGCCCTACAGTGATGGTTACAAATGGGAATACACTCCCTATATGTTTGGTAAATACACCAAGGATTCAAATGATTTAATCTATTTGTCAAGTGGAATATCATTAGAATATAGTAAGTTAAAACATTCTCTAAACACAATAAGACATGGATGAGATAAGATAATCTATTAAATAATACATGTAACATCCTTAAAAGTGTGTACCACAAATGGAATTTAGTACTTTATCCTTTAAAAAAGTGTCACAAATATTAGTAAATTTCATCCTTAAACTCCAAATTAAGGTCAAATTTTTAAACTTAAACATGTACACACTTCAAGTTTCTAAGTTTTGGATCTCCTAACATAGACAGAAATTAAAAATAACTTATGTACCAATGTGTTTCAATCAATAATTTGTGTTTCCATGGAACAAATGCAATTGTAAATAGATGATAAGTAATTTAAGCAAAATAAATTTAAAAAACTTCACTAGGTTGAATAAGTATTGCATATGAGTTCACATGCAAGCAAAAAAAGTGAGAGATGATGCTATAAGTGGAGTTGAACTTTTAAATGAAATCAAAGATTCTTGAACTTAATAATTCCATGGAACAAATATGTAATTGGAAATAGACTCAATTTAAGGAAATGGCAAAATGAATTTTCAAAGTTTGTATTAAATAGATACAAACTTTTCAATTGTTGTAATGCACATTATGTGTAAACTTAAGCATCATTCAAATCAATTTATAATAGTTTCTATCTATATATGTACATAAATCCACAAGGAAATTAAATATGTAACATCAATTTAAGTTCATGTACACACTTCAAGTTTCTAAGTTTACATCCATCTCCTAAGAACATAGATGGAAATTAAAAATAACTTATGTACCAATGTGTTTCAATCACTAATTTGTGTTTCCATGGACCAAATGCAATAGGAAATAGATGATGAGGAATTTAGGCAAAATGAGTTTAAAAAACTTCACTAGGTTGAACAAGTATTGCATATGAGTTTACATGCAAGCCAAAAAAAGTAAGATATGATGCTATAAGTGGAGTTGAACTTTCAAATGAAATCAAAGATTCTTGAACTTAAGAATTCCATGGAACAAATATGCAATTGGAAATAGACTCAATTTAAGGACCAATGTGTTTCAATCATTAATTTTTGTCCAACCAAATTTAAAATACTCATCATCAACATATATTATAAGTAACTAAAGCAATCCATAGTTCAAACAAGTTATTATAAGTTCTCACTTGAACATGTATGCATGTGCAAGTGAACTTGAAAAACATGGATACAATCTAACTCAAACGTTTTGGTTTAGCCCGCTCTTCAATAACATGTAAATTTTTTTGATGATCATCACTATCTAGTCTCCATTTTTTTTGTCCACGTGCATGTGGAACTCCATGGAGATGTAGGGTGGTAGCAATTATTAGGTGACTATATTGATATTACTTGTTATCAGGTTGATAGTCCATAAAATGAATCCCATGTTGAACAATTTTGACTTGTTTGAGATATATCCCTTGCACTACAATAGAACCTGCATGGTAAACAACATGAACCTGAGGTAAGACATGTGCATGTACAACATTTTCACTCAAGGTTTGTACAATATATTTAATGTTTTTAGGGTAATGTACATGTACACAATGTATATATAATTTTAAATTCAAACTCAACCTATGGGAAACAACATTCCATCGCTTGTTTCAGGTTTTGTTAGCTTATTCCTCTCTTATGTGCAACACGGTAAATAATAGCTAACACCTTCTATGTTTCCAGGCTCTGGTATGACTGAGAAAACATCTCATGTACACCAAATTTACACATGAAAAATTTGTAAAAAAAATGAATTGTCTAGACTTTAAAGATCATTAAATTTATTTAATAAATTATTGAAAACTTACACATGAACCTTTTCTAACCAATCATGGAATATGGTCATAATCAATTGAAAACAAAGGAATGCCTTCAAATCTTTCATCCTCATTTTCGTCGTATGTGTCTGAAATGAGCAGTGGCACCAAATTCCATTTGTACTAACATATCCAAGTTGTTGGTTGTTGCATGCATCAAGGTTTCCCAAAATGCACTTGGTGCAGAAACAAGAGTAATCCCTCATGTATAATGTCCATCCAAGGTGATTATCTGTACTCATAACATAATGCAAAGATCTTATTTTCTCTACCCTCTTGCATCCATACATCGATCTTCTGTCCACAGATAGATACATATAAAAACAAACTTATGTGAACAAACATGTATATATATAAATTAAATTTAAATTTTGAAAATTTCAAATGTAATTTATACATACTTGATATCTCCCAAAACACTCTATGTGGAATGTTTCAGTTCATTCTTGAAGATGTGTTGACCTCATTTGATGCAAAGTGTTTCTTACACCATTCAACAACATCATGTGCATCATCTATATGATCTCTTGAATAACTCATTTGATGCTTTCTTAGAGCACATTTAATGCAAGCTCCTACACCATCATGCTCACTCTTTCCATTCCCACTCTCAAAGAAACTCCAAACATGTGGTATTTTGTAATTTTTATGATATCTACATAGTGCATGAAATGGTTGTGATGATTTGAATTGCGTCGCACACCCATCTAACCATACAAAATGCTTTTCAGTTTTTGTACACCCCTGCTTCTCAAATTCTCAAAAAAAATTGTAAAGCAATGTTGTACAAAAAGTGTGTCATGCTCTTTATCATCACTAATATAAAAGTGATACTCTTTCTTAATGACTTGTTGTTCATCTATACTCTCAACACCATCCAATCTTGATTGTGCATGTCAATAACACACATGAACCATAATAGTGATCCTCTTTGAAAAGCAATATTCTGATTGAATCTCTTTTTGATGTACGAAAGAGTAATTTTCTACAAAGTTGACTACTGATAGAACTATTCCAAGTGGGAAAGTATCTCTTAATGTTTGAAATTGTTGTGCTTTCCACTTAGCAAAAAATACATGATGTATGTATGGTTGTATCAGTTTTTGAAAATCTTCCATAAATTTTCCAATTGGTATCTCCTCTTCTACATAGTTTAACCTTGTGGATTATTTTCCATTTTTTTTTGAAACTTTACATACTCGTAACTCTTACAATTTATTATCTTTGTTAGGTCAGTATCTTCGTTTCTCAAAGGAAATTTAGCCAAATTTCCACATGTTTCACAAAGTCCTTTTATGCAGTTTATTTGAGGTCCATTTGTATTATCACATAACATGGATTTTATGAAAAAACTCACCTATTTAGGAGGTGCATTTTGAAAACCATAACTTTCTTCTCTCATCTTTTGAAACACTTGATAGTAGAGATCAAATTCAATATGATAACGACAACAAGTTTCAAAAACCCTATTTATCTTCACATAATATGGCTTTAACCTTTCAAACATTGTTTTCCCAATCTTTATATGAGGATACTTATTATAAAAGTTCACATGCATCTCATGTTGTGTTATGTCTAGCCAATGTTTTATATGATTTTCATAATTATTGGGACCAATCTTGTGTCTCATAACATCTCTACTATTTGATGATGGACAGGTCTGATCATTCCAAAAACTTGAGATCAAGTTCCTAACAACATCTTCAATCATGTCAAAATGGAGAGCTCTACACATAATTGCACAATTGCCTTCTGAACTATCATTGAAAACCTTTCTCTTTTTCTCATATTTTATTAGTGTGGTTCTACTATAACCAATTTCAATCGAAAGTGCATAAATTTTTCTTTTTCTTAATTATCTTGATTTAAAATAGATGTCAACATCACCCTTCTTGAAATGGCCTTATCCAATGATCGAGATCCTTTCCCAATGGAATATAAGCCTTTTTAACATTTTCAACAATATCTTTTTATATTCTAATGTATTTCCTCTTATTCAATGTCAAATGTACACCCAACAATTGCAATGGCTCTTTCAACTCATTATGAAGAAGTAAACATGATAACGGTTGGGTTTTTTCAAGTGTTTTAAGATGATTGAAATGAGCATTGATTATTTCCTTTACAGATTTAGTCATTGACCTCCTACTATTATTTCTAGGTTGGATAGCATAACATTTCAATTTATCCATATCCATTTCAAGTAAATGATCTAAATTTCTATAAGAAATTTGTTTCCTCACCTCTTTAGCTAGATTTATATGCTCATCCATACCAATAGAAGGAAGTGATCCTAACCCCTCTCCAACATGCATTGTTTGAACTTGGGCCTCCTCCCTATCTTCAACCATGTGTTCTTCATCCTTGTTTGATCCAATATCTAAATTTGGCTTGAATTCTGCTTGAGAACTTCTTGCTTGTTGACCCCCTTCTACATGTCATAAAATATTGCAATGAAAGTGAGATATGGTGCTATATAAGTGGATTTGAACATATGAAATAAAATATTAAAACTTGAATTTAAGAATTCCATAGAAAAAATATTCAAATGAAATCAAAGATTAGAACTTGAACTTAAGAATTCCATGGAACAAATGCAATTGGAAATAGATTCAATTTAAGGAAATAGCAAAATGAATTTTCAAAGTCATTAGGTTTTGTAAATTGCATAATATGAATTTACATGCAAGCAAAGAAAGTGAGAGACACAATGAGTTATAAACTTGGAGTTGAACAAATGAAATCAAAGATTCTTGAACTTAATAATTCCATGGAACAAATACAATTGGAAATAGATGATAAGGAATTTAGGAAAAATGAGTTTAAAAATTCACTGGGTATTTGCAAAAAAAGTGAGAGATGATGAGCTATAAGTGGACTAGAACTTTCAAATGAAATAAAAGATTCTTGAACTTAAGAATTCCATGGAACAAATACAATTGGAAATATATTCAATTAAGGTCCAAATGGCAAAATGAATTTTTAAAGTCACTAGGTTTTGTAAATTGCATATGAATTTATATGCAAGCAAAGAAAGTTAGAGATGATGAGCTATTTAAGTGGAGTTGAACAAATGAAATCAAAGATTCTTGAAATTAAGAATTTCATGGAACACATGCAATTGGAAATATATGATAAGGAATTTAGGAAAAATGAGTTTAAAACTTCACTAGGTAGAACAAGTATTGCATAAGAGTTTACATGCAAGCAAAAAAGTGAGAGATGATGCTATAAGTGGGGTTGAACTTTCAAATGAAATCAAAGATTCTTGAACTTAATAATTCCATGGAACACATACAATTGGAAATAGATTCAATTTAAGGAAATGGTAAAATGAATAATTTTTAAAGTCACTAGGTTTTGCATTGTATATGAATTTAAATGCAAGCGTAGAAAGTGAGAGATGACGAGCTCTATAAACTTGGAGTTGAAAAAATGTTCAATCAAAGATTAGAAGTTGAACTTAAGAATTCCATGGAACAAATGAAATTGGTAATAAACATGATATGGAATTTAGGAAAAATGAGTTTAAAACTTCACTAGGTTGAACAAGTATTGCATATGAGTTTACATACATGCAAGCAAAAAAAGTGAGATCTATGATGCTATTTAAGTGGAGTTGAGTTCAAATGAAATCAAATATTCTTGGACAAGTAAGAATTCCATGGAAAAAATACAATTGGAAATAGAAAAATGAATTTTCAAAGTCACTAGGTTTTGTATTGCATATGAAATTACATGCAAGAATAGAAAGTGAGAGATGATGAGCTCTTTAAACTTGGAGTTGAACAAATATTCAATCAAAGATTATAACTTGAACTTAAGAATTCCATGGAGCCAATTGGAAATAGACATGATAAGGAATTTAGGAAAAATGAGTTTAAAACTTCACTAGGTTGAACAAGTATTGCATATGAGTTTACATACATGCAAGAAAAAAAAGTGAGATCTATGATGCTATAAGTGGAGTTGAGTTCAAATGAAATCAAAGATTCTCGAACTTAAGAATTCCATGGAACAAATACAATTAGGAATAAATTCAATTTAAGGAAATGGAAAAATAAATGTTCAAAGTCACTAGGTTTTGTATTGCATATGAATTTACATGCAAGCAAAGAAAGTGAGAGATGATGAGCTCTATAAGTGGAGTTGAACAAATGTCTATTAAAGATTGAAAATATTTATTAAATTTAAGGAAATGGAAAAATGAATTTTCTGTTAGAAATATGAAATGGATTGAATAACCTAGGGAACTTTTTAAGAGAAAATCAAAGTTACATAAATTGGAAAAACATAAGAATGCAAACCAGGACTTCGAGAGATTATGCAATGTCAATATGAAAAAATTGTATTAAGAGCTTCCAAGCTGAAAAGATACAATGCAAATATGCATAAATGGATGCAAGAGTATGCATGAGTGGATGCAAATACAAGCTAGGTAGTGATTTTATATAGAACTTATGAGGGGAGGTAGGTGGCAAATCCAACCAATAGGAATCAATCACAAAAAATGGAGATGGACCGCCAAAAGTGGAGGATGTCACCAAAAGTGGAAAGTGGTTCTACCCTTTAAGGAAAGGAACACCACATCACTTATATCCTAGTTAGTAAACTCACTTTATTATCCTAAGCAATCTTAATTAAGTGTAGGAAATACCTAGGACTAGGGGGAAATAAATTAACCCACTAGGAAAATAAAAACCTACACCAACATTTTCAAAGTCACTAGGTCTCAAGTATTGCATATATGAATTTATATGAAAGCAACTTAGAAAGTAAGATACATGATGAGCTATAAGTGGAGTTGAATGTAAATGAAATTCAAGATTCTTGAACTTAAGAATTCCATGGAACAAATGCAATGATGATAATGACCTTATGACCATTTAAGGATATGATATGCAACATGAGACCAAATGAGATTATGACTACTAAGATTAAAAGGTATGCCAAATGAAACTAAGGGGATGAACCTTTGGACCTAGGAAAAAGGATGCTAGCCAATCTAGATGCTAACCAATGTCTTTTTTTAACCAATGTAGTGAAAATGTAAGGTTGTTGTTCTTTTTAAACCAACATGAGTGAAAATGCAAGGTTGTTGTTCTTTTTAAGTTCCAATGAGTGAAAATGCAAGGTTTTTGTTCTTTTTAAGTTCCAATGAGTGAAAATTCAAGGTTGTTGTTATTTTTAAACCAATGAGTGAAAATGCAAGGTTGTTGTTCTTTTTAAACCAATGAGTGAAAATGCAAGGTTGTTGTTCTTTTTAAACCAATGAGTGAAAATGCAAGGTTGTTTTTCTTTTTAAACCAATGAGTGAAAATTTGCAAGTTGTTCTTTTTAAAGCAATGAGTGAAAATGCAAGTTGGTTCTTTTAAACCAATGAGTGAAAATGCAAGTTGTTCTTTTTAAACCAATGAGTGAAAATGCAAGGTTTTTGTTCTTTTTAAAATGCAAGTTTGTTGTTCTTGTTACCTGATTTATGCTTCTAGCTAAATTAGGTAACTTATTGTTGTGATTGCATTTAAAAAAAATTAAAATGATACATCATTTTCTGCTAAAGTTCATTAATGTGCATAAAGGAGATTGTCAAAACAAATTGCATTATTTCAGTTTTGCAATTACATACAAATAAGAAAGAGAACCAACATGTATTGCAAATATAATCTTTATTGATGATCATAAGTGTATATGTCCCTCACAAGTCAAGAGACTGACTAGTCTAATGCTTATAAAGAAAAGAATATACACTTATAGATAAAAGAAGGAAATGCACATAAAATGAAAAAGGGACCTGTCATTTCCTGGTGGAATGACGAATCCCGTTGGCCTGGTCCTCCATCATTTCGGTCTTCCCCATTGCCCTGCTTCCTTTTGATGCTCTCCTCGCTACTCCTAGGTTTCCTGCATCAAATGAAAGAGTGTTGTTAGAGAAATGAAAGGTCACTGATCAAATTATGTGCAAAACATCCATAAATGTGTAATATGATGTCCATAAGCATTAAAATAGACAACATACCATAAGTGTATAGGAAAATAAGAAAAGAGTGATCAAACACACCTATGATATGCTTTATTTATCTAACTGGTTTGTTCCTTGTGCAAATTTAGGATAAGTCTTGTTACTATTCTGATTTAGCTAATTACAACATATGGTGTAAAATGTGGCTCCCACGAGGGTTGAGCCCAACATACAACCCTCTTATGTTTTAGGAGGGATAGGAAATTGAGCAACTTGATTAAATCAATGATACACATATTTTTGATGCATTAAATCAATATGGAATCACACAAGTTGATCAAATTTCATTATTAGATTCAAAAGATGCAACAAACAATGTGAATTTTTGAGAGAGTTACCCTTCATCTTTTCACAATGAATCAATCAATAGGCTTCCATCATGTCAAAAGGGGCACTATTTTTCTAGATATGTCTTTCAATCTTTTTAAGTGGATCCAAGATCCATTTTATTAAAGAAGTAAATGATTTATGTGATGCATCAAGTTCATTTATGGAGATGCATCAAGTTCAATTATGCATCCATCAATACATAGTAAAGGAGCTATCAAGTCCTATCAAGAGCTATCATGAATAACTGTAGAGTAGCTAGAAGTGTGCCAAAAGTAGTCTCCAAAAGGAAGGTTTCAGAAATTCAAAGAAATTAGCCAAAAAGCATGATGGCAGTCCTTATGACTTGTGCATTCAAGAGACATGGGAAAATTCAAATATCTAAAGGACATTCCCTCAAGGAAGTGTACAAAAGGACCTCAGATGGTGGCATTCATTCACAAGCAAAAATATTCATGTATGATTGACTTGGAAAAAGGAGTAGGATGCAACTTCCCATTACCATTTTTTGCAATGCCAAGATGACAACCCTTAAGAACCTTGTTTGGGAAATGCTATGAGTAGTAACATTGAAGAAAGGACATCTAAAAAGGGACAATCAAGTTGCTAATAGGCAGTCCTTACCAGTGAAGAGACAAAGCTTAAGGGATTTCTTTTTACTCACAATGGACAGTTCTCAATCAAGAAGCATGGTGAGGATGATGATGGTGAACACTCACATGGGATTGTAGTCACATGAAGATACAACTATTATAACAACCCATTACATTGCAAGTTTTCAAAACTCTGTGAAGGAAATAAAGCATGATGGACACTGGCAAGGATCATTGAAAGGAGGTATCAACCATGGATACCTTGAAGATTAAGGAGAACAATGCAAGTGAAGATAATGTGGGGAAAATTTCATTCAATTTTGCTCAAGCAAAGTTGAAGCTACAGTGACTTTGACAAAAGCAAAATCTTATGTCAACAAAAACAAGATCAAACATGTATAGCAGGGTCTAAATCAGATGTCAGTGCTCAAATGAGTTCTCTTTTGTTGCATGAGAGTGAATTTACGGTACTCATTCTATTTACAAGGAAGGAGCACCCAAATGATATTGGTATTAGTGGAATAACTTCAAAATTAGATATTCCTGCAAATGATTACAAACACAACCTAATTAGGGAGAGTAGTGATAGCATATCATAGTTGTCTTGTAAAGGAAACATATCAGGGACAAATATTTCCGAGTCTTCAGGAAAGCATACTCTAGCCATTGCAGATGTTGCTTGGCATGATATTATTTCAGATATGGATCTACTGAATACCTCATCAAAATTCTCACCTGATGTGCAGTGTTCTGCTGGTGCCACCCAAAGTGCATTGGGAAAAAATGAATTAATTGCATGATAATCAAGAATGGGATGGGTGTAAACCATTTGATCTTTCATTAAATTCCTTTAGATTGAATGAGCTTAGAAATGGTAAATAGGACAAGGATTCAAATAGAAAAAGGAAAAAAATCATGATGAATCATTGACAATAATAGGAAACTCAACTAGTAATTCTGGATCTACATGTATTGAGATCCTTGATGAAAGGAACCATGCACTTGGTGAACAAGTTATTATTTTAAAAAAATTATTGGAAAATGATCCACAGGAGGTTTATACTTCAAGGCTATCAAAGTTCATTAGGGATACAGATGTTGAGTTGAGAACTCTATGTGGGAGCTTGAACAAAAATGTTAAAGAAGAGGAAAATGTTGGAAAGAAAAAGGGAATTCTTTCTTATCCTCCTGCTTTGCAAAGACCAATCAAGATCTTCAAGGTTCTAAACATTGTTTATGGGTTCTTGTAAAAATAGCACATGCAAGCTACTTGGAATAATATCAAAGGAGCATTGAAGCAACTCTGTTGTCATGGATTTGAAGAAGTTACTTTGAAGGACATTTAGCAACTTGTAAAACTTTTCCCAAAGGTTCTTGTGCTTAGTATTAGAGTTTTGGATGGAGATGATTTAACATTCTTTATTTATTTGCTTCATTCATCAAGAAAAGGAATGCAAAAGATGTGTAGAGTCTTTGACTCATGCCCGTACTATGCAATAGCATCAAATCATTTTTACAAACCATTTTTTCTTCACATGGATGCATTATCTTGTGGAATAGTTGACTATGATAGCTCTTGTTTTAACTGATGACCTCTCATGAAACCTCATTCATACTATAATCTTACGCGTTCTTATCACAACAAAGGTGAGATAACAGGGAAAATGAAGCAAAAGATACCCATGTGATAAAATCATCAAGAAAAAAAAGATGAGGCTGCGACCATAAGAGGGCATAAAATATTAGGAGAAATGCATATGGAGTAAGAGAATCAAGCCTATAAAGTTCACATAAATTTTGAAAGAAATGTTCATTATTCTATACAATAGAGCTCAAAACGAGCTTGTATTCTACTGAAAACCCAAAAGAAACAACATTCCCATTACATGCAACAGAATAAAGAGCTCAAAATAGCTTTTTTATTCATAGGAAATGAGAAAATATGTGAGATTTCATGCAAGGAAAGCTTACCCATGGAGGATGTTTCCAGAAATCCTTCATTTTCAGCTTTAAAAACCCTCAACCTAGCTTGATCATGGCAATTGAGTACAAAGTTCAAAGTTGAGAAATGAAAAAATGAAGAATGAAATGTGGAGTGTGGCCGCGAGCTTGAATATTAGGGTTTTTACCCTAATCTTTAGCTGATATCTTAAGGTGATTTTTTCACCTTTATTTAAAACATTTGGAATGACTTAATGTATAGGTACCATGCCCTTCTTATGCCTTGGGAGTTTTTTCCCTTATATCACTTTGCTTAAGAGTCTTCCAAGACTTAGAGATTTTGCATTTTGATTTCCATATAGGCTAAATTATGGCCTTTTTATTTTTTTCATATGCTATAAATGTAAAACATTTAGCTAAGTGAGGTGATTATAAATCACTTAGTTTAATTGTTATTTGAATGCAAAATAGAAAGCGTTGGTTTTCAAGTTTCAACTCAAAGGGAGGTATGTTTGAGTCTTTATGACTAACTTGCAAGCATATAGGGAGAGGATATGGTTAGAGCCCTTTTTTTCATTTTGCATTCACTTTCAAATGTAAAACATTTAATTAAATGGAGCAATTATAAGCCATTTAACTAAATGTTGTTTTAAATGCAAAGTTAAAAAAAAGACATTTGTTGATAGAGCATGTGCTTTTAAGATTTAGTCAAAGGAGGTTTAGTTGAGTCTTGTGCTTTGCAAACACACTAAAGGTGTGAGTCAGAACAGTTTGGAGGCATGTGGAGAATTTGGAATGCTTGACCAACATGTGGAAAGCATGAGGGTTTCTTTGATTGTTTTGGACGAAATGGGGCCATTTTGGAGGCATTTTTTTCATGCTTTTGGTATGGTTGGGTCAGAGCTTGACTTTTTTGCATTTGGATGGCTTTTTGGAGGAGTTTTGGAAGGTTCTTTTTTGGCCTTTCTGCTGCATCCGACCTAGGGTTTCTAGAAGGACATGTGTGGGGGCAGTGGTTTCAAAATTGCTTAAGTATCTTCAAACTTAAGTTTTTTTTTGGGGGGGGGTTCTTTCTTTCTTTCTGTAGGTATTGTAGCTTATTTTGGAGCTTTTTCAGGCAAAGGACTGCATTGTGACTCAGTATCAAACATATACAACAATATGTAACACCATTTTTATTAATGAAATTCAGTGTTTTACCTTCTTAGAAGCTACTTTATTGAGTGCAGTGTGGTGATTGATGAATGTTCTTGTGAGTTCTGGTAACTCCTTCAATGCTTGTCTCATTTTAGCACCTTTAGGTGGAATAAATATATTTATGTAGGTTGTAAGTTGTGCACTAGTTCAATGGTTATGTTAGTTGTGGAGACTTTTTCCCTTCAAAGTGACAAGTGAAACAAGCCTCCTTACAAAACACTTATGCATTGATATGCTAAAATGTCTGAGTTGTGTTAAGTTAAGCCGAGCTTTTGATGAGATTGTCTGTTAAAGCAGCTGTATAGGTCTGAGAAATCAAATTAGGTGCATCACCATAGGGGTTTAGTTTTCTTTTCATGTTTTTTTCTCCCCTTTTCCCAGCAAGAGATAGTTCAAGTGACACAAAAAGGGGATCCAACCCATAATCTGGAGGTCTACTTTCACAATAGAATACCCACAACCTGAAAGTAGTCCCATGTTACTCCAAATTTGTTGAGTTCTTTCACAACTTGGCAGAGGGGTACAAATTTGGATCTCTAACAGTTCTTTTTTAAACCAATGAGTGGAAATGAAAGGTTGTTCTTTTTAAACCAATGAACTTGAAAATGCAAGTTGTTCTTTTAAACCAATGAACTATAAAATGAAAGTTGATTTCATGTGCACTTTTATCTTCAATCACTTCATAAAAATCCATTTATCGAATCACTTGTAAATTAAAAAAACTTTACTAAGTGACATGGAGAGTTTAAAGGGAATTGTACAAGTGAGTCAATCAATCCCCTTGTGGATAATTACAATATAAATATCCACATTTCTTAAATAGGAAAATGGTATATATAAACCTAGGGTAGGGAAATAATTTGAAACAATTTAATAAAAAAAATAAAAACCATGATCAAAAAAGATAAACCCATATAAATATATACTAATTAGTATTAACTTCCAAGTTATGTAACATTTTTCATAATTGGAAATAGATTTATAAGGAAAACATTGATGTGTTAATAAAGGTCCTAAACACACACAAGAGAGAGAGAGAGAGAAGGAATAAGCATGTACCTTGTTTATTTCTATGATCATTTTTGTTTGCGCCTCTTTTGTTCTTGTTCTTCTAAATAATTTCATTGAGCCTTATTTTGTCTTTTTGATTGTTGTCCCATTTTCTTCTTCAAGTAAAAGATGACTCAAAACAAATCCTCTACCAAAAGTAAATTCTCCTCCAAAATTTGCCTTGATTGATAAAAATGCAAAGTCGTCTTCTCCAAAATTTGCCTTGATTAATAAAAATGCAAAGTTATCTTCTCCAATATTTGCCTTGATTGTTATAAATGCAAATTTCTCTTCTCCAAAATCTACCATCCTTGATAAAAATGCAAAGTTTTCTTCTCCAAAATCTATCCTCCTTGATAAAAATGCAAAAATATCTTGTCCAAAATTTTCCCTCCTTGATAGAAATGTGAATTAATATTACAATGATATGGAAAAATGAAAAAATAAGCTTGTATTTATATGCATATGAAATAAAAATAAAAATAAAAATAAATTCTTCGTCCAAGGGTTCGAGTAAATGTCGGCCAAGGGTTCACTCTAACCACCCCGACCAATTTTTTTTAATATTATTTTAATAGGGTTCGAGTGAACCCCCATTCGCTCGAAACCCCATTCAAGCGAATAGGTCAAGGGGGGTTCGAGCGAAGGGGGGTTCACTCAAAACCCCCTTTTTTTCCCTTCTCTCCCTCTTCTACTAAATTTCTACAAAAAATTTCCTTTCAAAGCTCGAGTTGAGGATGAAAATGGAGGAAACTTCATATACCCAATTGGATGATGGTAGTCCTCAGAACGAGCTATCCATCAAATATAATTTTAATATAAATTTGGTTTTATTATGTATTTTGTTTAGTTTAATTTAACATAGGGTTTTCACCAAAAAATCAAGCTCTTTAATCTACACATGTGGAAAAATAGTAGATTATCAAAAAAAATTCTAAAAAATATGTTCGTGCTAGGTATTGATTTCCTTGATCCAGTAAAAAAAAGTTGAATTTCAATGTATACAAAAAAAGTTATGTTGTTTATGATTCACTTATGTCTAAATTGTAATTGGTTTGACTTCAAAACTTGATTAATAAAATATATTCAATAAAACATTATGAAACCAAAGGAATATGCTAGATATCGTAGTTACAAAGCTAAATTCAAAAAATTAGAATTTTATCTTTCATAGAAAAAAAGTTATGTTGTTTATGGTGAGCATCACTCTTTAAAAATGGTGTTTACAGTTAAAAACTAGTTTTCAAAGGAGATGGAAAATTAAATGCAATCTGATTCAAAAAAATAAAAAATAAAATATTTAGAATCTACAGATAAAATGTCACAAATCGCTAGTTGTGTCATCTTCAAATTCCTCATGGTTTAGCAGCTATAGGTGCCCAAAAGTGAAGATTTTGTTAAAAAAAAATAGTTCAATGTCCAATTTGGCCAAAAATTGTAAACCAATATTGTGGGATCACCCAAGTGGTTATATAAAAGAAGATTCTATATCAAAATACTAATAAGGAAAGATAGTTAAATACTATAATAATCCTCATTTGCCTAGAAAATATATGCTACAATTACTTATTTATTTTTCTTGATGCAGTTTCTATCCTTTATCGACTTTAATACATCCACTATTTTTTTTAAGTCCTCAAAAGACACCTCAAAGGAAAATATGATTTTGAACCCATTAGCAACATTTCATGAAATGGTAACATTGTACTAACTAAAATATAAGAAACTACACTTATTTTGTATCATACAACCTGTCGTAGAGCATATGAATAGCATGAAAAGCATGTACATTTCCACATCAAACCAAGTGTAGTATATTTGATTAGACGATTTGTTTCATATCAACAAAATGATAGTTTCTTCATTCATAATACACTACGGTTTTGTTCCTACTCTAAGTTCTCTTAGATTTATTTTTTCAATACAATAATAGTGCCAATTCACTTGAGAACATAAAATGTATACAATTTATTTTATTTTATTTATTATATCCATAGTTAATCTTATTTGGTTATTTATTTAGTTCTCTTACTTTCATATGGTAATTATAACTTTTTACAATGTCTAACTTTGGAACTCTAATCATGATATTTTAAATCTAGGATGTGTTATCATGCCTTCATACTCAAACATCAACACAATATGATGACTAAACAATTAGATATGTTGGCACAAAATGGTAAAAAATTAAAATACAATGTTTAATATTTTTTACATTTTCAATGTATTCTTAGCAAATGAAAATATTACATCATAGCCTACCCAATTACCCTCCATCAGATGTTCAATAATTGGTGAGCTATGTCAAATAAAACATATAGTTGAAGCAAGCCAAAGGAACAAAAAAATAAATCACACACTATGGGGCAGGTGACTAGTACAAAAGGTACATGCCGTCCTTCCCTCACATTAGAAAAGTAGATCCTTATTTCATGCCACTCAGACCTCTAGATGTAAATTTTATGTTTTGATGCTCCAACTCTACTCGCCTTGCCAGTGATTTGTACAAAAATATTTATTACATTTTTTTTTCAAACAACGTGAAGGTCTAAAAAGGGGTGAAACTCTTTAGCCGATTAGATTTTAAATAATTCATTTTAAAAATAATTTTAATTAATTCTTTTTCATTTTAAAATATTTTTAATTAAAAAATTTGCATCTAAACTTGTAGAAAAAAAGTTCTAACTTTTGATTTGTTGGCAGGTACACACATTAATCTACTTGTTAAAACAAATCGAATGTGATAGTCCTACCTTCGACTAGTACTAGAAAAAGAAGGAATAAAAAACAAAAAATAAAAAATAAAAAACTAGAACCACACAAAAAGAACATAAAAAAAGATAAAAATATGACAAGAAGACCGAGGGAATCAAAACACAAGAGAAACACAAGGAAGAAGGAAAAATGATAGGGGAGAGGGGCCTATAGTGGAGCACCCTAACTTCGCGTTTCTCAAAATCCTATGTGGAAATTTCAAATCACTCCCAATTCTGAACAACAGTTTATTTGGCAACTCATGTGCTTCTATATTTCGTTTTAGGGCCACATCATCAAATATGATGCCACATTAGCATGCTTTTTGTTGAAGTATTCAAAAAGGCCAAAAAAAAAGTGAGACTGATAGTGGTGCACTAAGTCATGTTTTATTGGTGCGCTGATGTGGCATCACATGATTTGTCACTTTGCATACTTTATGGATAAAAAGTGTTTTGCAATTGGATATTAAAGTGCTCCACTATGGGGCCCACTGAGGACTACTTCTATCCCCACTATTGGACCCTGCTCCATTATGGGCCCCTCTCCCCTAATAATTGAGATAAACTTTTCTATTTCCTTAGCCAAGCTCCCCACTCTCCTCCTAGGATTTTGGAATCTACTTTGTATATATCGTATATTGAATATTCTTGACTAGTTAACCATTATTGTGTGTGTTCATCCTTAGATATATTATATTATCAAAGATGCATCTATTGATATTGATATTTTATATTATACAATATTCTACAATGATAACATCCATAAATCCTCAATATAAATTATTTGCCAAAATTCTAATTTATTTGCATATAGAAAGTAGATGATTACTTGAATTTATGTTTTCTAAAACTTAAGTATGCATTCGTATATGATCGCTTGAATAATTTTGTAAATATGAATTTATAATTGATTGCTTGAATTTATATATATGATTGGTTAAATGTGAATTTTTATATGATTAAGATTTGGTCCTAAGGTGCTAACCACATACCTTGACATGTACTATTAGTTTTTTTTTTTATTGGAATAAAAGCTTTTATTAACAAAGAAAAAATACAAGTAAAAAATACAAAGAAATAGGAGTTTGCTGGGAAGGTACCTCCAGCAAAAACTACCTCCTATTAATGAACAACACAACAAAACCTAAACCAAGAAGAAACCAGCATGAGAACAAACAACCCATATACATGCAAAAAGACTTTGCCATAGTGCATAACTCGCGTAGCCTGAATACTTAGCAGCTCACTTTTTAATTTGCAGCTGTGATAGATTTCATGTGCATTTTCAGTGATCAACCTCAATAGAAAAACATAACAGCAGCCTTCAAACAATAGAAGCTTGAAGGAAAATCATCAGCTGAAAACAAATCTCATAACAAACTGTGACCAACCCAATTCACCACCTCCAAGAAAGTGCACAATAGTTGAATCATCAGAGCAACATTGTCAGAATTTCCAATCTCTGTCAAAGCAAAGGATGTGGAAAACAAGGATGAGGACAACACCTACTCCAGTACCACTCACCACAGCAGGCACTGCCACCAACTCTTGCAAGAAGGGTGTTAATCTCCAACTCTAACAAGGGCCCTCGAGCTGCATCTAAGACCAACAGTTTTTTCCTCAAACATATTGAACTACAATTGGAGAACACTCAACAGGGACTTGAGATCCTGATTGCTGTGGGTAACGGAGTGCAAGAGGGTGAGATGAGGAGAGAGGCTTGTGCAAATCATCAAGCTTTCCAATTGAAGGGTATAGAATGTAAGAGAGAAGGTCGCAGAACATCGAATTTTCCAGATGTGCTTTAAGACAATGTGTCTAAAGGTTTGAGTCACAACATTATGTTGCGAAGAGAGGCCAAGAAGTGCAGCTTTCCAAGACCACACCTTAGGACAAAGAGCCGGAAGATTAGAGAAGAGATGCTTCCAAAGACGTTGGGCATGAGGACAAGACCAGAAAGCATGTTTAATTGTCTCTTTTTTAGCACAAAAAGGGCAAGATAACGATGGGGAGATGAAGGAAAGGCGTTCACCAATCGGTAATTTGACATGAAGAATTTTCCAGGCTGTTAATTGAGCTTGGGCATCAGCTTTAGAGTTCCAAATACGAGCACTCAACTTGTTCCACTTAGACTAGGAGAACTTGCAATGCCATTTAAGGTTGAGACGAGAAGATAGGAAAATGGAGGGTAAGAGTTGTTTATAGATGAGCTTAAGAGGGAAAGCACGAAAGTTTCGGTTGCCTGGCCATTTCCAGTCAGAAAGAAAATTATCATGGCAAGGGGTGGACAGCAGGCTTATAAGCTCAGGGGAGACAAGCTGATGGATTTGCAAAATCAATGGCCTATTCGTTAGCATTTCAAGGAAATCAATTCATGTAAAGCGTCAACATTGTTATCACTTACTCTTTTTACTGATTATTATTGATAGGATATCTTTACATGATAAAGCATTCTTTAATTATAATTAGGGGGAATTATTCACTTAGTATTGAATATATTTTTTTATGTGTTTTGAGATTCTTGTAGATTGATTTGAGAATGAAACTATTTTATGATAAGTCAAATGTGATTATAGAAAACTTTCAATAATAGTTTTGAGTTAAAATTTTATATAAGAATTAAGATTTTGCAAGACCCAAATTTCTTGTTACAAGGCAACAAATAACAAATAATTTTCTTAAAGCTAAACATATATCAATATTGACTCTTTAAATATGAATTTGTATATGTTTGCTTGACTATAAGCTCTTTTAAATTGGTACCACCATTCTAAGATATCTCCAATACCATCAAAAGTAGGACAATCCATTGAATTAAGGTTTAAAAAAAGTATTTTCATAGTTCACCTTTATGTCCATATCAATGACCTAACTTTGACCATATCAATTTGTGATGTTTTTAGCCTCAAATCAAAAAATAGAAATAACAAACCCCAATGAATTTTGACAAGATTTCCATAAATGTAAAACAATATATATATATACATACATACTTGGAGAAAGAATTTATGAAAGAACATAGCATTACACATTACAATAAATCATTAAATATTGATATAAACAAAAGTTAAATTTCAAACTATATCTTCCTTATCTTATCCTCCAACTTAAAAAAATGATAGAAAATTTTGTGCTTTTTTGGAAGATATAGGAAAATAGTAAAAAAAAGAGAGGGTTTTATCCTTAGCTTTGTCCAAATCATAGCTTTGATACCACTTAATATGATCCAAACATATAATGATAGATATAATACAATGTAGAAGATAGATCAAACATAGATCAAACACATTACAAGATGTGTTTATCGGTCAAGATGCCCAATATCTAATATGTAGAACAAGAATAAACCATTGAGATTGGGTAACACTGTAAAATGTTCCTTATGGAAGAATTTACTCCATGTTATATCTTTGAGAGATCCCACACATATCATACTCTTCACATCCTTATAATAATACTCACCTTCTTTATATGATGTTCCTCCTAATAACATAATAGACAAGTAAATCACTAAACTCATGTAAGCTTCCTAATTACCCAATATAATTCATGACTTAATATAACTAACTTAATGGTTGTGTGCCACATTTCAACATATCCATGCACCTACATTATAATACCGCATCCTTAGGTACATAATAGAAAATGGAACAAAATTTTAGAATAAAATAGAATTATAATATGACATTGCATTAAAGAAGAACAAAACAAATTACTCTAGACATTATGATGACATGTTCATCAACAAGGGAAATATATCACCAACTTATCAGTTATGTGGCCTTAATCATATGTTATTTTAATGTTCACTAATATATTTTCTCCATGGGATCATATGCATAAGGTTTTCTTCAAGGGATTAAATTTGGTAGGTCATGACTAAAACCCTTAGGATTTTTTTGCTAAACCCTTTAATCATACCATAGAACATAAATAATTTATTTCTGAGCTCAATTCTTATCTTTTGAACTTGCGGATCATACCTTTGAAATGTATTCAAGAAACCCATAATAGATATACTATATTTTTTCTCCATAATCCTCCGGAAATAGTCTATGTAAAAGCATGACAACTTTTCACGACAACTTTTCAACTTTTAATGTAATATTGTAACTTTGAAAAACATGATCAAAAACATGATTTTCTCTTTATCAATCTTCACCATTTTGCTTGTGACTAATCCTTTGACATATGACATCCTCAGACTTCAATGATCACTATATTTCTAATAATATCCCTTTTGACGTTAATGAAAATCATATTGCCAACAATCTCCCCCTTTGCCATTGATGGCAAAATAAATGCTCTGCTCTTCAAAATGCATGCTCTACTCATTCTCTATTATTGAATATACTTGCATTGGATTCTGATGAACATGGAATAAATATTTTAACAACAACCTTTCTCCCCCTTAGGCAATGGAACACTTTCCAAAAACACAACTTAGACACATAAAGCTTTATCAGATCTCCCCCTTTGATAAACATAGAGCATTTGGAAAACTTTTATAGAGAGCATTTTCACTTTTTCTCCCCCTTTGACATCAATGGAAAAGGGACATCAACTTTCTCCCTCTTTGTCCAAAATTTTCTCCCCCTTTATCAGATAAGGAGTTTGTCCAAGAATCTACAACCATCGAGTCATTAGAAAGTTGTAAAACCAATCTTACATGGATTGCCTCTTCTCTCTTCTTCCAGGGATGAACAAAATCTTATATGATTCTCCCCCTAGACTCATTCCCTATCACTAGGATCTAGTGATGTGAGGCAGGAGCAACCATTCCCAATTTCTATCTCAAACACTCAAATTTCTCTTTGGGAAGAGGTTTGGTGAATATGTTTGCAACCTAATCTTGGGTTGACACATATTCTATTGTGAATTCTTGGTTTGCAACCTTTTCTATTAAGAAATGATGATTGATTTATGCTTAGTTATGGAACACATCACTGGATTGTTTGATATGTTAATAACACTTGAATTGTCACAAAGAATAGAGATAGGTGATTTTTACTATACCTTGATGTCTTTTTAAGTGTTTGCTTCATCCACAACACTTGAGTGCAACAAGTCACTACTGCAACATACTCTGCTTCAGTTGTAGAAAGAGTAATCGACTCTTATTTTTTGCTCATCCATGAAATGAGTTTGTTTCCAAGGATGAATGTACCACCACTAGTGCTTCTTTTTCATCCACATTTCCTTCCCAATCAACATATGTATATGTTATCAAAGTGAAATATTCACCTTTAGGATTGTAAGGAAGCTAAGGTAGTGGAACAACTTCCTACACTAATCTTGAGAGGAGAATAATGCAAAACTTTACAAATCTTTTCAATAATTACAAAAACTTAAACATAAATATCATGCATACCACAACACAGTGATTATGTGGGGAAAACCATTTCAATAGAAAAACCCCACACTCCAAAATCCACCCAATATATTATTTAGAAATCATGAAGATTACAATATACTTGCAGAGAAAGCTTCTCACAAGAGGATCACCACGAAAGATCTAGAGACAATATGTTCGCTATCAGACTCTTAAAATACATCATCTCCAAATGTAGTACAATGCCCTCATAAAATAGGGTTATCTTCTAGGGAAAGATAAGCCAACAAAATATCTACCATTAGATCTAAAACTTAAAAATGAATGGTCCATATTTACAATATATAATTATTTAATGTATGCCAACCATTTAAGAGTTTTTGTTAATATGCTCACATTTCACTCCCATGCTCCCAATGTATACACCTGCCAGTGTAACTAGGATATGTATATATATATATATTAAATACATCCTATCAACAATAAACCTTATATAACTGTAAGGTTGAGACACATTTCCAAACAAGGATACCATAGGCCATAGTCAATTGTACTCTTGATATATCTAAAGATTCTTTTCACTGCATTGAAATGTGACTCTTTAGGAGCAACTTGGAATCTTGCAACCATGCACACTACTTGCATGATATTAGGTCTTGATGTAGTTAGGTATAGAAAGCTACCTATCATTGATCTATACATGGTTTGATTTGCATCAAGGGATTCATCT
This sequence comes from Sequoia sempervirens, assembly GCA_007258455.2. Taxonomy (NCBI): domain Eukaryota; kingdom Viridiplantae; phylum Streptophyta; class Pinopsida; order Cupressales; family Cupressaceae; genus Sequoia; species Sequoia sempervirens. The sequence goes on along the minus strand of VDFB02281492.1, from coordinate 457,780,260 downwards.
ATTTTACTTAGCTTACATCTAGTTATCATGGGAGTACCTATTGGTTTGATGTCTTCCATTCCAAATTCCTTGAGCATTTCCTTAGCATACTTGGTTTGATATATAAATATCCCTTCATCAATTTTTGCTATTTTTAGACCAAGGAAGAAATAAAGTTCTCTAAGCATTGACATCTCAAATTCATTTTCTATTTGAGTAGCAAACTCTTTACACTTTATGTTATTGCTACCACCAAAAATGATGTCATCCACATATAAAAAAATAAATACAATAGGCTCACCTTCTGATTTGAAGTACAAGGTAAAGTCTGCACATCCTTTATTAAATACTTGTTGTTGTATGTATTGGTCTAGTCTTGAATACCAAGCTCTAGGTGGCTGTTTTAGACCATACAATGCCTTCTTCAGTCTGCAAACACAATATTCTTCTTCTAACAACAAAAAACCTTCAGGTCATTCTATGTAGACTTCCTCTTCTAGGTTCCCATTTAAGAAAGTAGACTTGACATCCATTTGATAGACTTTGAATTTCTTATAAACAAAGAGTGCTATAAATATTCTTACGACTTCCAATCTAGCAACTGGAGCAAATGTTTCTTCAAAATCTATACCTTCAACTTGTGCATATCCTTTGCACACCAATCTAGCCTTATTCCTTATAATGACTCCATCCTCATTGAGCTTGTTTCTAAAGACCCAATTTGTACCTATTACATTCTTATTTGGAGGTCTTGGAACTAATTCTAATTTTTTGTTCTTTTCACTTTGGATTAGTTCTTCTTCTATGGATTTTAGCCAATTCTCATCCTTTCTAGCTTCAACATAGCTCTTAGGCTCTATTTGAGACATGAGAGCAAAATTGAATTTCTCTTTGTTCTTTGTAACTCTTCTCCTTGTCTGAACTTCTTCATTTATATTGTCAATGATTTGCTCTACAGGATAGTCCTTTTGAACATATCTTCAAGTGCCTTTCATTTACTTCCTTAGGCTCTTCATTAGTTGCTTCCTCTTTAGACTTCGATTCTTCTTCACAGATATCTCTATCAGGTTTCTAACATGTTTCAAGTATTCATCAACCTTGACATTGATTCTTTCTACAATTCTTTGCAGCCTTTTGTTGTAGCATTTGTAGGCTTTTCTTTGGGTGGAATATCCAAGAAATATTCCTTCATCACATCTTGAGTCAAAGCTTCCCAAGTTATCTTCTTCTATCCTGATGTAACATTTGCTACCAAACACTCTGAAGTACTTAACAAAAGAAGGTTTGCCATACCATAGTTCATAGGGGGTTTTCTCACTATTTACCCTCAATTGAACTCTATTCAAGCTATATACTATTGTATGTATTGCTTCTCTCCAATACACATCAAGTAATTTGGCCTAATTTAGCATTGTTCTAGCCATCTCTTTGATTGTTATGTTCTTTCTTTCAACAACTCCATTCTATTGTGGAGTCCTTACTACAAAGTATTTCCTTTTAAGTCCATGCTTCTCACAATATTCTATGAACTCATTTGAGGTAAATTCTCCAACTTTATCAAATCTTAAGCATTTGATTCTTCATCCAATCTCCTTCTCAACCACGGTTATAAATATTTTGAATCTTTCAAATGCCTGGGCCTTATCCTTCAAAAAGGTTACCCATATTATTCTTGAGTAACCATCTATCAACAACTCGAACTACCTTTCTCCTTTCAAACCTCTTATCTTTGTGGGACCACAAAGATCGGTATGAACTAACTCCAAAGGTTTTGTTGTTGTATACACTTTTTTTTGAAATGTGACCCTTGTCTACTTGTCTTGCTGACATTCTTTGCAAGTGGTATTTGCAGGTTTGGTTATCTTAGGCATGTGTCTAACGAGCTTATTTGAGCTCAATTTTACCAGGTTATCAAAGTTGACATGGCCCATTCTTTTATGCCATATCCAACTCTCATCAACCTGTCTCATTAGAAAGATATTACTATTCACTTCACTAAGATTATAAATGTTCCTTTTAGATCTCTTCCATTCCATAACTAATCTTCTTGATTTCCTTATCTTACATCCTTCTGCATTAAATATGACTTTGTATCCATTGTCACACATTTGGTTAACACTTAGCAGATTATATTTTAATCCTTAAAATTAAAGGAATCATGTGTAGGCAATTTTCTATCTATGCTTAGAGTTCCTTTACCTCGGATTTTTATTGCAATATTGTCTCCCAAATTGATAGATCCTTCCTTACATATATTCAGTTTGATGAACTTGCTCTTATCACCAGTCATGTGTTTTGAGCAACCATTATCTATTACCCATAAATTATGCTTCTTGGCATGGAATTTTTTTTGATCAATCATTGATTGTGCAACCTTCTAATATTTCTCTTTCCACACTTTCTTGGATTTCTTTTGTCTTATCTTTCTCTTTTGCAGAGACTTCTAAACCTTTGTTCACTCTGAGGTGCATGCCTTCCTTTTTATTTTGAATTATTGGTCTTAAATTTTTTGTTCTACATTGCTTAGCTATGTTACCAAAGTTATTGTAGTTATAGCATATTACATTCGTATCTACTAAAGGGGAAAATTTCTACTCACAAAGTTTTTTCTCCTTTTAGGTACAACTCTACATTCACTATCCCTATGACCAAACTGATTACAAGTATAGCAGTTACCATAAAAAAGTAAAGAATACTTGGTCATAACATTTCTTTATGTAGGATGAGGAGGTCTTCTTGACTTTGGCTTCTTCAAGTCTCACCCTTATGAAACCATTTGCATTAGCTTCTTTTGTGTTCTGCATCTTCCTAGAGTTTGTAGGGATTGACTTATTATTATTCTTATCTTATGTAGGATTATTTTCTCCTTTAGCTTTCTTCACATCAGTAGTGCATGTGTTAGCTTTTGTATTTCTAGAGGCATTCTCCTTGGAATATTTAGTACAAACCTTCTCCTTCTTTGTTTCAGACTTTCCTTCTGCTTTGAAGTTATCATATAAGTTTGTAGATGTATTGGTTATAAGACTTTTTCCCTTTTCAAAATCAAGACTAGATTTTTCTTCTTATGGATTTTGTGAGTTAATCAACTCATCTAGAATTTCAAAACCTCATTTCAGCTTCAAAACCTTTGTTTATTTATTCTTTAGCTTTTTCCAGTTCTTTTCCCAAAGCCAATATTTCTACTTCTAGCTTCATGCATTCATAAGATTTAGATTATAGTTCAGATTTGAATACATTTTTTATTCTTTTAGCCTCTTCAACTTGTGTCTTTAGGCTAACTACCATTTGATCAAATTCTTCAAGACTTTTGTCCATAGTTTTGCAATTTATTTTTGAGCATGCTTCTTCTACTTTGTGTTCTCTTTTATCAACCTTTCAATCTCATATAGAGCACACATGAGTTCACCCTCTAGATCCACTTCTCCTTCTTTATCAAAATATTCTACTTCTTTTTCTTAATATTTAAAAGTCTTTCCTAATGCCATGAATAGGGATTTATTTTTGAAAATTGAGGTCATTATGTAGCTTAATACCTTGTAAAACTTTATGACTGCTGATCTAAATATGTATTCTTTGTTACAGATTCTTTGTGGGTGATTAATCTGATTAATTCATTTTATCATTTGTAGAATGAAGACAAAAGGTTGTAGAAGAATTAGACAAGATATTAGAAGATACACAACATATACCGGGGAGAAACCCTTTCAGGAAGAAACTCCACCAAGATTCAATGTATTATTTAATCTTAGAATAAGATTACAATAATTCCAATCCTTGCTTGAGATGCTTCTTTTGCCTTCAACAAATCTTCTTCACAACCTGCAATAAAAATTGATACAAACTCTCTTCAACTTGCTTGAGATAAATAGGCAATATTCAACCTTGTAAACTCCAAAGAGTTACAATTACAAAGCTCAAAGCTTATCACCAAAAATATATGCCTATCTCTTGTAAGTAGAGTTCTACCATGAAGAACAATGTAAAATCAAACCCTTCATCCATTTAAGCGTCCCAAACTAAAGTCATAACTCAACCTTTATTCCGAAGAAATCTTCAAATATTATCCTCAAGGTAGGCGCCCAAGAATGGGCCCACTTAACTCAGCCTTTTGAAATATCTTATCATGCAAAAGTGTTAACTCCAAGAAGCCAACTTGGGCGCCCAAGGTGGGTCCAAGTCAATCTCTATTAACTAAAACATATCTCTCCACCATTCATGCAAGAATGATCATCCCCTATTAACTGAAAGTAGTCACATGTTATTTGTAATGCAACTCAAGTCATTATCCATGTATTCCAAGTTAACTAAAGTCAACTAGCATTCAACTGAAACTAACTACATGCAACTGAGGATAATTGAAGCATAACTGAACTAAACTAAACTAAACTAAACTAAACTAATACTGAACTGAACTGAACTGATATGAACTTCATGCATGTAAACATCAATCCCTAACTTCTAGGATCTTTACATGCATTATAGAAGTGTTATCTTTTTCTCCAAATAGTTAACTTAACTCAAGGTGGGTTCCACCTACCATGTGAGCGCCCCATGTGCTCCTATTATTTAGGAACACATCTTGGATGCCCTCACATGCTCCTATCATTTAGAATTAATTACAAATGTCAATTAACATGATTATTTCATTAAAAATTAATCTCTTTCTAATCATAGTGTTTGAGAACACTTTCCAAGGACTTAAGAGATACATGAAATAAATAATGTTTAGGATTGCAATTAAATGGCATCTTATTTCCAACATTCTCCCACTTGACATTATACATTGCAATTATTCTAAACAAGGAATAATTATTATAAATCAAGTATAGGACTCAAGGCCAATGGCCTTCCTGCACCAACTAATCAATCCATGCCAACTTCAAATGCAACCTGTATAATCATGAAGCTCCAAACAAATGATTAAAACCAAGAAAACTTATCTATAGGAACTGGTTTCATAAGATAATCTACAACATTAATTAAAGTGTCAACTTTCTCAATTAATACCTTCCCACTCTCAACCATTTCTCACACAAAGTGATACTGAACATCAACATGCTTAGTACGAGCATGATACATAGGATTTTTGGCTAAACACATAACACTCTGACTATCACATTCAAGTTTAACTTACTTGCAATTAAAACCAATACCTTTCCCAAGTCTTTGTATCCAAACTGCCTCTTTGGAGGCATGTGAAACCACCGAGTGTGTTGAACTCACGTTCAACCAAGGTGTAGGCTTCTTGGTCTTTACTGTTGAAAATAACTTTTCTTACAAGTAACCATTCCAACATATATCTCTTACCATAAGAGAACTCAAGCCTCGCCTATTTCTCCAAGTATCCATGAGGACCTGTAACCAACCAGTCCATGCCAAACTCCAAATGCAACATAACACTATCATGAATTAATTAAGAAAATGACTAATGTACCCAATACTTAAGAGAACTACACAAGATCAATGTCAAAGCTCCAATCATGAATCAAGAACATAAACATGACAACATGATCTAACCATCTCCTATTAGGAGATCACATGCACCATAACATACATCTTGGTCTCAAGAGAACATGTAATATGCCAAATTCTAATCTAGAATCAAGAGTAAACCAAGACATACTAGCAACCACTCTAAACCAAGAAAAAACCATATCCCCAATCACATGAAGATAACCTTACCAATGATGCATCCATATCAATACCAACAACTCCCACTGAACCATGGTACCGAGTCACACATGGCATCATGACTACCATCCTCTCCATGAAGATCACTCTGAAACATGAAGCAAAGAGTTATCACAAACAATATTAGATGAAATAACCAATGCATCATTATTGTCATATGAGGATTCCTCTATAGAAGAAATAGAACTCTCTTTCTTGTTCTTACAATCCTTCTTCACATGTCCTAGTTTACCACAGTTCCAACACTTTACCTTACTCCGTCCTTCTGACTTACCCTTCCCTTCCTTGTCTCCCTTAGATTCCTTTTTATTAGGCCTACCTTACAAACAAGGCATCTTGGATTTCTATTTTAGACTTCCTCCTCATCTCCTCTGATAGGAGAGTAGGAATTATATTGTCCATCTTTGAATCTGCACCACTACCACTGATAGCAACAATTAGATTTTCCCAAGATTTTGGTAAAGAACAAAGTAACAAAATGCATTTATCTTCATCTTCTAGCTTTACATCTACAAATGCTAACTGACTTAGAATAAAATTAAAAGCATTCAAATGATTTGCAACAGAATCACCATCTTTCATCTTTAAAGAATGCAACTGTCTTTTCATATACAACTTATTAGTAAGACTTTAGTTTGATAAATATCACCTATTCTTATCAAGCTTAGCCCAATCCTCATCTGACACTGTTGTAGGTGACTTTGTCTCATTACCAACAACTAACCAATGATCTCTCTCTTCAAGGAGATCCTCCATTTTTAATTTCCACATCTCATAATTAGATCCATTGAACCTTTCAATATCTAAACAATAATTCATTGTAACAAAACTTATTTTCCAAAATCAGCAATAAAAAAAATAGTAAAAGCTCCCACTACAGCCAAAAAAATTTCAATCTTTTAAGAGAAAGGCATCCCAATACTCTACCCAACCTCAACTCTGATACCAAATGTTGAAAAATTGAGGTGATTATGTAGCTTAATACTTTGTAAAACTTTATGATTGTTGATCTAAATATGTATTCTTTGTTACAGATTCTTTGTGGGTGATTAATTTGATTAATTCATTTTATCATTTGTAGAATGAAGACAGAAGGTTGTAGAAGAATTAGACAGGATATTAGAAGATACACAACATATACTTTGGAGAAACCCTTTCGGGAAAAAAATCCACCAAGAATCAATGTATTATTTAATCTCATAATAAGATTACAATAATTCCAATTCTTGCTTGAGATGCTTCTTTTGCCTTCAACAAATCTTCTTCACAACTTGCAATAAAAACTGATACAAACTCTCTTCAAATTTCTTGAGATAAATAGGAAATATTCAACCTTGTAAACTCCAAAGAGTTACAATTACAAAGCTCAAAGCTTATCACCAAAAACCTATGCCTGTCTCTTGCAAGTAGAGTTCTACCATGAAGAACAATGTCAAATCAAGTCCTTCATCCATTTGGGCATCCCAAACTGAAGTCATAACTCAACCTTTATTCCAAAGATATCTTCAAAGCTTATCCTCAAAGTAGGCACCCAAGAATAACTGAACTAACTACATGTAACTGAGAATAACTGAACTGAATTGAATTGAACTAAACTGAACTGAACTGAATTGATACTAAACTGAACTGAGCTAATCTAAAATGAATTGAACTGAACTTCATGCATGTAAACATCAATCCCTAACTTCTAGGATCTTTACATGCATTACAAAAGTGCTATATTTTTCTCCAAATAGTTAACTTAACTCAAGGTGGGTTCCACCTTCCATGTGGGTGCCCCATATGCTTCTATTATTTAGGAACTCATCTTGGACGTCCTCACATTCTCCTATCATTTAGAATTAATTACAAATGCCAATTAACATGAATATTTCATTCAAAATTAATCTCTTTCTAATCCTAGTGTTTGAGAACACTTTCCAAGGACTTAGGAGATACATGAAATAAATATTGTTTAGGATTGCAATTAAATGGCATCCTACTTCCAACATTTATCTCCCTCAGCCACAAAGACACAATCATGGTCATCATCTGAGCTATCATTAACATCAGATGAATCAATTTCTTCTTTTGTGTATAGGCTCTTCTTATTTTTAAAGTTCTTCTTGGAGAAGTAAGGTTTCTTCTTTTTACAATCCTCTTTTTGTTTAGTGTCATCCTTTTTGCTATAAGGGAATTTAGCAGCAAAATTTCCTATCTTACCACAATTAAAGCATTTAAAGGGTAACTTACCTTTGTACTTTTCATATCCTCTTCTTAATCTTCTGACAAAGTTAGCTTCTTCTTCATCGATCTTCTCAGATTCAGATGTAGATGCTTCTACCTTTTCATTTTTGGTTGCTTTGAATGCAACTTCTCTCATGGAGGTATATGCATCTCCCATTCTCATCTCATAGGTAGTGAAGGTGCCATGTAGCTCATCAATAGTGAGGTTATCCAAATCTCTTGCTTCCTCCATTGCAAATATTTTAGAGTCATATCTAGATAGCAAGGATCTTAGAACCTTTTTGACAACGACATTATATTATTTCATCTCTTCTCCAAGGCCTTTGATTGCATAAACTATTTCATCTACCTTGAGGAGGTATTCTACAATTTTCTCTTCATAATTCATCTTAAGAATTTCAAACTTTCCTTTATAATTTTGTAGCTTGGATTGCTTTACCTTATCATCAACTTCATAAATGCTCTTTAATTTTCCCCAAATTTCATGGGGTATTTGACAATGCATGACTTTGACAAATTCAATTTTTTTTAATCCACATAGAATACCATTCTTACCTTTTACATTTGCTTCATACACTTTCTTACAAGCTTGATCAATGAGAGGTGTAGTAGGAATAACATAGGAATTTAGTATAGACATCCAAACATCAAACCTTAAGGATGAAATATAAGATTCCACCCTTATACTCCAGAATGCATAGTTTTACCCATTAAAGAGAGGTGCTTTGTTTGAGGATGAACCTTCTTGACTAGCCATGAATTTGTGTTCATTGTCCAAGATCTACTTGAGCTGATTAAGCTTCTCCAAAGGAACTATGGATCTGATACCAATTGTTGGAACACAAATATATACTAAGAGGGGATGAATTAGTAGATTGATTAAAACTATTCCTTTATCACTTTAAATGCAAATTATAATAATATGTAAAGATCACACACACATAAGTGGACATAACACCAAATATACGTGGAAAACCTAATATGGTAAGAAACCACAGTGAGAATAGCTATTAGGATTTACTATCCTAATCCAACCTCATAATAAAAACCTCATTGGTTACCATGTTTAAGGGTACCAACCCTAAAGAGACACCAATCCCTTGATTTAAGAGCACCAACTCTAAGGAAGCACCTAATCCCTAACTAAGCACCTGTAACATGCACATTGTTCTACACAGTAATAAATTCCTATGTTTAACCCACAAGTGAATATTTTATGCATCTAATCTTTAAGAGAAATAAAAAAAATTCATTTCCTTTGAATAATAAATGCATATTTGAAACATAATTCAAAATTTTCCATTGCATACAAAAGTATTCCTTTCATTGATTCAAATAATGATGATACATGATTCCATATGACATTTCATATTATCAATTCTAATAGAGATGGATATGAATTGAAAACATAGCTTTAAATAAGCTTACAAAAAGTACAAAGTATAATGGTTCAGGAGTTCCCCCTCAAATCTCGGTCGCCAACTGAAGAGGAGAAGCATCACTCAAGCGCTTTTCCACCAACCTTAGACTTACTGTGGTCTCTTGCACATCTACCTAACTGGTAAGATGGCCTTTGATGAAGAGATTGGTTTGGTAACCTCATAACAATAGCCTATTCTGAGCTTGGTGTTGTGTCCTATACATTTCTAGACTAACATACATTGGTTACAACTTACTTGTATGAACTTACCATGCCTAGTACATAATCCTAAATCACAGTGAAACCAATAGTGTAAACAATGGCTACTTACACTACTTTGGCCAAATTTTCCATTACCCTTAACTTGAAGTAGACGTCACACGTTCACCCACCATCCTAGCTCGATTTAGTTTAAAATGACCATTATACTCTATATCTATGTTACCCCCTTTCCCATGGATCTGACCAATCCCAGGAATAACCCCATATATCCATCCCATAACAATATGACTATACTACTAAAGTGTTTTAACATCTTGCATAATGCTACATATGTCTAACATAGACTCCTTGTATATATCAAAGATATCTACACATAGTATAACTATGTTACACTATAGATAAACTCCCATATATAAGGTACATAAAGACTTATTCAACGAGAAAGGTTCTACAACATATTACTTAACCTTGAAACATACAGACAATCAAACAAACTCCAAACATATTCAAAGACACTCTTTTCTCAATATGGTATATAATTATTTAATCCTTTTCAACATAAATATAAAAGAATAGAACTAGCATGCCTGTTTAAACTTCCAATTGATTTATCTCCTTCCTAGTATGATTCCTTAAGATGGTTGAATCCTCCAAATTCCACTTGACTAACCTCTTCTACTTCTCACAAAATCTCCCAATACTCACAAATACAAAATACCAAAATAGCTCTCAACTTACAAGTTCTCAAACTCACAACAAAACAACATCAAGATAATAAAAAAGATAAGTGTCACATTTGGTAGTTCATGGGATCCTCTATGTATACTAATTCATGAGCAACCAAAGGCTGCAAACAAGCAAGTATCTCTACCACATTTCTTCCTCATGTTTATAAGTTTGCAAACATGACAGTTTCATGGCTGAGTCAACTTAGTATTTGGGACAGCAAGCTGGAAGCAGGTTTCCTATTTCAAATTCCATTCCAAAATATTGCCAAGTTTACACTTGACTATTTCAAGTTGCTTATTTGTAGGTTTATTTGAATTCATAGACTTCTTTTTCATTACAAAATATTCAATAAATGATGCCACCTCAAGAATTTGGCACACCTTCACAGGCGCAACCTATAGAATAGTTCTTTGCTACTCACAACATTTACTTCCCTTATTTATGCACTTTACATAGCTGCAATGTTTAATACATGCTTGGTTTTGAAATTTTACTTGGTCATGTTTTCACATATGCATTGGATTATCCTCCACATAAAGCTGCACTTTATGATTCATGTACCCATGTTTATATTATATACATTGTTGCATATTAATTCTAATTTGTTCAATGCTTTTCTTATGTGTATTATGATTTATATTATCAACTTCATTACACACACACACACACACACATATATATATATGTATGTATGTATGTATGTATGTATGTATATAATATATATACATACATACATACATACATACATACATACATACATACATACATATATATACACACAACATACACACACAGAGATATATATGTGAGTTATAATAACATATATATTATAGCTCACATATATATATACATATATATCACATATACATGTATACGTAACCTTATTTTATTATCTTTATAAAATACTTATACAAACAACCCCCTTCGATTGACATGCATACATGGGATGCATATATACATATATATCTATATGTCAATTATGTCCAATCAGTATCCCTATGCATATGGGTGATCCATCCATGAGTATGTGTAGGTACGTCTATCTACGTATACTTATGTCTGTATTCACTCACATGTACGAGTCTACCACAGACATGTACACATATACATATATATACATCTTTTGCATATATCTCATTGATACCACAATAAGCACACAAGGATAGACTAACATAAAAACATCCAGATTCAATCACAATTCTCAATCACAACATTCACAAGAAGGATTACTTACCTTTCCCAAAAACTAACTTGACTCTCTATATGACCAATTAGGACATGAGTGTGTGATTTCTCAATTTAGGCTTGTTTAGGGTTGCCATACCAAGTTATTCTCCTAAGTAATACTTCCCCTCTCTTTTGGAGGATTGAACTTGTTCCTGCACTCAACTTGACACATCATAATCGTAGTTAGCTGAACACAACATAATCATATGCATCATACATTTCATAGTTAGAAACATTATAAAATATCAAAGTGCATCAATCATTCATTCATCACATATTCATTAAAGATTCATAAAACACATTCATATAAATATTGATTAAACCCATTCAAATAGAGATCCATAAAAACACATTCATTTATTCAATCAATTTGACCAAACAAGGTAATAGTAATTAGGTAATATTGCTTGGGGTGTAACACCAACTCAACTTTCTGATGACACCAACCAATCAGATTTACAATGAAAATTGTGGAGCTATAACTCTTGACTAAAACATGATTCAATTGTATCCAATTCTATGTTACAGACTTGTTATGCAACTGCTCATTCTCTTCTTCTCTACAGTGCCTCTCTGCACTTTAGAACATCTTTCATTCTCTTTCTTTTCTGCTAATTCTTTGTTAGCATCCCTCTCTTCTTCTCTTCTTCTTTACTCTGCCTCTCTACAACACTCACTAAGTGAATATCTAGATGATGTTCTTCTACATTGGTTCTAGGTCACACCATTTTTTTTTACATCATTTTCGTTGTTCTCTAATATTCATCTCTTATTTCTTCACTGACAAGTCTTCTTTTTCTTGAGTCATGCACCACTACTTTAATTCTCTAAATTTTTCTATTTTTAGAATGTATAAAACCATAGATTTGATACACATTCAATGTCATTACATGCATGATTGAATTGTATTTGATTTTGTAGTCATCTATGCCTTAATATCTCTGACCATATATATTTCAACCATCAATAAAAGTTCAATTTGGATAGGTTATAGTAATTAATTTTGTTGACAGTATCAACTTCCACCGCTTGATTGAGAGTTCCACCACCCGACCATTGAGAGAATCAAATCTTTGGATGTTGGTCATAGATCTCTTTGTGTCATGATCTAATGGTCATCATTCAATCACCTCAACTTTAAAACACAACTATTAGATCAATCTCTTTAAATGTGTGTTGTTGATCTCTATCGCATACTATATGCTTAGCACATTTTTTCTTTGCACTTGAAGAATGATATACGTGATGTATAGAAGCTATACAATGCAATGAGAAATCACCACCTATCATCATGGACACATGTCATCATTTCGTGTTCTGATAGAGCTAACATGGGGACCCACCATCCTTTCCATGAAATAACTAAAATATTCCATCTATATTGTAGACAACATATTGGAAACATGGAGTTGTATTGCATCATCACAAACTTGGCATTGTTAGAGCAAGAAAAAATGCACTATTGCAATAATCATCTGATCTTCTCCTCCAATGTGCACCGTTGATATTCATTGTAGTCCTTTTGCTTAGTGTATTTTAGGTTTGCGCTTTTAGAATTGAAATTATGTTGTGAAGAAGTTGTGCATTGCAATCACCTTCAGACACTAGTCAATGTTTCGTGCTATGCAATTTTATCCTTGTTAGAGTGGATCAAAACAACGATGCCCCGGCGACCGTTGATCTCAAACATATCTTGCATTGAATGTCAATCTTAGAAAATCAAAGAGTATTGTGCATGTTCCCACTAGAAACGCGGCCCAAGATTTTGTGATTTCGTAGTCAAGAGATGACATCATCCAAATAGCTTTGTGAGTGCATGGGAGCCACCCGATCTTCAATCGCTAATCATCATCGTTGATTGAGATCAGACAAATATTCAACCTGCGGACTTAGGACACAGGGCCAATTACATAATGACTTTGAAGGCTTAAGTTATGACTTAAGTGACTAGTTACGGCCTATTTCCAGTCAATGCAAAAATAGAAATGCCTGTGAATACCATGATTGAAACACTTAGGGTTTTTTTGCTAAACCCTAATCAGACAAGAGAATAAAAATAATTTATTTCTAAGCTCAATTCTTATCTTCTAAACTTGCAGATCTTACCTCTGAAATGTATTCAAGAAACCCATAACAAATATACTATCTTTTTTCTCCACAATCCTCTGGAAACAGTCTCTGTAAAAGCATGAAATTTTTTCATGACTACTTTGTAACTTTTAATGCAATATAACGACTTTGCAAAACATGATTTTCTCTCCATCAATCTTCACCATTCTGCTTGTGACTGATCCTTTGACATATGGCATCCTCATATATAAATGATCACTATATTGCCATCAATATCCCTTTTGAAATCAACAAAAATAATATTACCAACATACATTGCATTAAAGAAGAAAAAAACAAATTACTCTAGACATTAGGATGACTTATTCATCAACAAGGGAAATATATCACCAACTTATCGATTATATGGTCTTAATCATATGTTATTTAATGTTCACTTATATATTTTCTCCATGAGATCATATGCATCAAGTTTTCTTTAATGCATTAAAGTTGGTAGGGCTAACCAATATTAGAAAGTGTAGGGTCTCTTAATTTTGGTTTAAATATATGACATGGAAAAATGAATGTCTAAGGGTAGTTCAATGCGGTTTTCCTCTAAGAAGTTGAAATTGATGGAGCTAGAATGAATTATTCCTTTCAAACCCTTTAGAAAGAAGTTAGATTCATTTTCTTCTCATCAAGATGGTAGTGTGGATGTGGCTTGGATGATTTGATTTATATAATTCATGGTTTTACCTCCCACAATTTCTATAAATTAGAGCCATGGGATGGTAGTTTTATATTGAGTTATTGTAGGTAACAGGGTGCTACTGGGTTTATTAGAGATTAGTAATGAAGTGTATTATTGTGTACTCTCCTTAGAAGATTAATAATATACTTGTCCTCTTCTCCCAGGTGGAGTTTTTTCCCAAAAGGGTTTCTCTACGTAAATTTGGTGTCTCGTTTTGGTTGTTGATTTTTCTATTGTGATGTTTGCTGCAATCAAATGTTTATTTTTGATTTAGTAATCTGATTTTCAGATCTGAATTCACTTGCATAAGTCATATTATAGCTTTCCTTCACCTTTTTTTTTAACATTTGGTATCAAAGCTAATGGTTCTATTGAGAAGGGTACACCTTTCTCTTAAGTGTTGGAAGGTTTTTTGGCTATAGTGGTAGCTTTGTTTTTGTGGTATATTGTAGATTTGTGAAGAGGATTGTTTTCCATGGCTTCTACCTCTCACCAAGATATTGATAAATACAATGGCATGGACTACGAGATGCAAAAACTAAGGATGGAGGATCTCCTTGAAGAGAGAGATCAATGGTTGCCAATTTCACAAGAGACCAAACTAACTACAATGTCTGATGAATATTGGAAAAAATTAGATAAGAAGGCACGAGGAACCATATGATTGTGTCTCATGAATTTTTTCCTCTTGAATGTCTCCAAAAAAGACACTATGTTATGGCATCATGGTTTATTCACTTGAGGTGAAAACATTGGAAATTTACTGAGTAGAACACCAGGGTTGTTACATGTGGCATCAGAGCTACTAGGTTTAGCTCTGGAACCTATGAGCTCATTACGTAAGTGTTACACAAATCCTATCAAAAGATAATGGTAGAAAAAGTTCTTGTGCCAAAATGGAAAGAGAAAAGAACATGGAGAAATGAAAAGGAAGATAAGATTCGAGGAAACTTGTTTAAGTTTAGGACTAGATAAGAGTCATCCCTGGAATTGAAAAATCCTAAACCAACAATCTATTATGATATCCCCTTAGATTGTGGAAGATTATGCAATTAGGTTGTGTAGGAAGGATAACCAATATGTACCTTCACCCTACTAAAAATTTAGAATGAATCTGGAGGATAGAGAGGATTGAGATAACCCCCTTATTAGTAGCAATCTATAGTTGCGAAGAGAGTCAAGGATTTTTGGATTTAGTAAGAATACTATGAATCTATGAGTATACATTGTTGGTATAAATTAGATCAAAGTATAAAGTCAACGAAGGAGGTATCCAAGAGGTTGGATAACTCTTGACTTGAATCTAATTTATGAGAAAGGCTTGGATCTTGCAAGAAAGGAGATAGTACCTTGGAATAAGGGAAGAGATTGGAATGGTTAGAAAAGGGTAATCAGTGAAGTGGATATGGTTCCACCAACCAAAATTGACGAGATCAAATTGGAGTTTTGATTAAGATGAGGAAAAGAAACCAAGCAACTTTAGAGTACTTAAGGTTATGAAGTCACCAAGTATTGGGAAAAAGTCACTTGGAAAGGTGATTGTGATAAAGAAGCCTGAAAAGGTAAATCGAAGTGGCCTAACAAAGGTTGGATAATACTTTTGAAAAAAATGTTATCCTTTCATTTTTGTGGCATGAGAAAATTTAGGGTTTCAGGTAAGTTCCATTGAAGAAAATCAAAGAAATATGGATGCACCAAATGGATTGAGACCCACATTGCTGTCAAGATAGGGTGTATTACAAAGCCAAAGAAATGATCAAGACAACTTTTCTTCTTTTACAGCCAGGTGTGGAAAGCATTGTGTTGTTGTCATGTGAAGAAAACCCATGTTGTAGAACATTGTGAGGAGACCAAACACATTGCATAATTGAAGGAGCTTAAATAGGGTGTGTGGAAAGAGGAGAGGAAGCCAGGTTTGTTATTTTCCTCTTTTTGGATCCATTTTATGTTTTATAAAGGGTATCACAATCAATCTGCATGATAAAGGGATTTTTGTGTTTCCTTTTATGTTTATATCTCTGAGTGCTCATGCTATTTTGTGTGATAAATGTAACAAAATATGATTGTACATGTTAATGGGTGGGTATGCTCATATTATTATGATGTATGCTTAGATTCTTGAGCCACAATTGACAACGATTCCTTACTTATACGAGTAGGAAAATAGTAGCTAAGGGTAACAAAGATTATGATGCAAAGAAAGGGGTAGACACAATAATTCTTAATAGAATTGAAGGTATTAAACCATGGAACCAAAAATCTAGGACAACAATCAAACTAATCTTGTCACTTTGCAAACAAAGAATCATTGCTTTCAATCACTAGGCAAGTCCTAGTTCATCTCAGGCAAAAGACTACAAATCTTTGTTGAATATGATTTATCTAATCCAATCAAGAAACACAATACAATGCATTATTTCATGAAACCCTCAAACATCTAGGGTTTTATGCTTGACATCTTGCAAAATGAAGCACTTAGACTTGTATAACTTGCAAAAATAAAAGAATTAATACATATCCTTTGGAGGAGTTGTGGAAAGCATAAAAAAATACCTTCCCACCAATTTTCATCAAATTCCAACAGTGGGAAGTCAAGATATCAATTAATTACCCCTGCTAGAAACCCTAGGGCAGATTCAAACTTGTTACAAAAAATGCTATAACTTTTACAAATCCCAATGAAAATCGATCAAACCACTTGCATCCAAAAGGTAACTCAATACCCCAACTTTCCCAAAAAAATTTAGATCAAAATATGAAAGGTAAAATCCATACAACTTGTGCAACAACTTGCAACTTTCAAAAGAAATAGTCTTCTAGGGCTACTAATGGTAAAATTGCTATAACTTTCTCTAAACTTAATGAAATTTAACTAAACCAAAACCAAATGAAAGGTAACTCAATTATCTTTCAAACCATACCACGTGCAGGTCAAAATAGGGCCGTAAATATCTGTACAATGCAAGAGAACAATAGAAAATGTTGGAAAAGTTCAAGAAAAGAGAAGTTTCATTCACAAAATGTCTCAAAATCTTCCAATCCAACCCTCAATGTGAGTTGGAGGTACATATTTATGCAAAAAAAACCTTCCCAAACTATCCAACCAACCCTTTAACCAATTCGTTAACCAAAATGACATTTTGACACTTTTTGCAAAGTTGCTTGACAACTTTTTGACAACATTGTGCAACTTTTACATCTTTTATCCAAATGATCATTAACGGTCCAAAATGACCTTATTTACATAAAATAACACAAAACAAGACAAAAACTCAAAAATTGATCTCATATGCATGAGGGTGCCCCTGCACCAAATTAGCTGATACAACTATAGTGTACAATCTATGTATGAAGGTTTCTTATGTTTAGCCACCATAAAACACATGAATGGTAGAGGTGTTACTAATAAGTGGTTGATGGAATGAAATGAACTTTCAATGCACAAAAATAACATGAGGAGTCAGATCAATGCATCAAGGAAGGAGGATAGTTAAGACATAAAATGATGTATATGATTTTTTTGTTATATCAAATGAAGATATTAATTGCAACACTATAGGAGGTTGTCAAGTAGAGTTTTGGAAGTGATTTTTAGTGATTGTTTGTCTTAACAAGGTTGCAAGATACGGTGGAAATTATATACATAGGATAGTATTTATACACAAATGATCAAAGTGGCAAGTTGATAGTGTAGGAGATGTCATTTGGAACAAGATGAAGTAGGGTTTAGACTTTGATAAATGTACATGTTGGAGATATTATCTTCAAATCCAATACAAATACAAGCGCCTCTTTAAATTGGAATACCAACTCAAGAGTTTTTCTATCAACAGCTGATCAATATAATACAATGATGATTTTGGGGAGTCATTTGTGCAGTCATCATGTGAACAAGGAGATGAGAAAGGGACATGGGAGGAATTCTTGCCTATAAGCAGCAGTCTCAGTCCTCACAACACTGGTTGTGTAGGTGTTATGTCAGCACCAAGTAGTGTTAAAAAATAGCTCAAGTACAAAACTATGTGATGCTGCCAAAGCAGTTCTTGACCTAGTGAAGGATAGTGTATTGAGAAAGCAAGCAAATGACAACCCTAATAAGGGGTTTGATGATAGAGTTTAAGAAAGGGGCAACAATCATGACCAATGATCAGGTCTTATGACACTAGCAAAGGACAGTATTGGCATCATGAAGAGAGACAATACAATGATAGTCCATTAAGAAGATATCCAAGACATCATGTGAAGAAGATATGCTATGATGATCAGTTGTTTGCAAAGTGATCAGTTGTTTGAAAAGCCTTTTGATAGAGAAGCATCAAGGAATCCCCATGAAAACAAGAGGTAAGGCATGGTTTCTTAGAAGATTTTACTTCTATATGGTAATAGTTCCATGTTGCAAGGCCAACACAGGGGTAGAGTTTCATGAGAAACTAGGAAAAAAACAAATATCAAACAGTCTATTGGTCAGCTAGAAGAAGGCAGTGATTCTCAATCATGACAGTCCTAATGCAATACATAAAGAGATATCATAAAGCAAAGGTGTGTTGAATGTGATAAAGTTTTTTTGCAAATATGTTGTTCATAGTTATGGATTGATCATTGGAAAACAGTCCCAGAGACATAAGCCATGTACATGTTAGACTTTTCACAAGTTTGTGGAGTAAAGATCATGGTTTCTAGTCTAGATGGAGCACTTATTGCTATGACAACAAGGTTTTTTAGAAGATTTTGGAAGCTTGACAAAACAAACTGATATTCATAACAACAATGACCATGACTTTATGATAGTGGTGTTCACTACATAGAATGGAAATGGCTGAGAAGTCAACTGTACTTTTACAAAGTATGATAGGCAGGCCCTCCTCTTGGTCAACAGGATCAACTTGTGTCTCAAGTTGCAATTGTTTCTAAGTGCTATGTTTTCTTATTGTCACGATTGCTTATATCTTTCATTTTTCCAAGGTTATCATAACAACACATCCCTATACTATCATTATCTCCATCTCCATTTATAGGTGCTTTGATTGTTTCCTTTACCAAGAACAATGGTCTGATATACTTCTTAGGTGATCTTGCTATTTTTTCAGGATTTTGTGCAAAAGAAATGTGAACAACACTTCTTGTGGATGCATGGTGTTATAGGCTTTGTGAGAGATGAAAAAAATGAGCGTGATCATAAGCAGTTTGGGAATACACATTCATAATGACTATTTAGGAGGTAAGGAAACAAGAAGGCTAGTCAACATGACAAAACAGTCTTAAATATGAGGTGGCAGTCTTCCCTTCCATCATTCAAATTTTAGATTTGTGGAGAAAAGGGAAATCATAATAGACCTAAAGGGAAGATTGGTATTATGACACTCCAACACAATGGCATTGTGAAGGTATGACAGTAACATAGTTTCAACATATGGCACAATACAAAATAGATGTATGTCAACAGGTAGACAATATAAAATCCATGACAAAACTATCAAGAATCTTCTTGTGTGACAGTATTAAGAAATATAGTGAACAAATGGTAGGGGTGGGATATGAATCTCTGAATGTTGTGCAACAAAAGAGGAGTAATTTGAAAGATTTGGGTCTGTTTCAAGAACCTTATCACTAACAAGTTAAGAGATGAAGCATCAAATCAAAAAAAGGGCGAGGTATTAGCTACATCAATAAGATATAATGCAAGAATGATGATTTATTTGACATAATGTTCATTGTGGGAATGAAATGATTAGTGTATATGGTGTGATAATGCTTCTCATAGCAAGGATATCTAGTGCATAAACAATCATATTCAATGACAATAGTCTCAAGGCCATTGAAGGCAAAACATGAAAGTATGAGGATTGTGTCATGAAACTTGATGATGATGCCAAGAGTATAAAGAAGGTTTAAGACATAGGGCATGCGTAATTCTTACTCCTAAGAGATATTTTACGCCTCCTTAAATATTTTTTACCTTTTCAAAACTTCCTACATGTGCTTGTGAAGGAAAGGAGGTGGCAATGACTAGAACATTTATTGGTTGATTGGGAGTTGGTTGTAGGTATCTAGGAGATAATTTATGGTAGTTTGGAAAGTGGATAGCAGTTGATAAGTATTAAAGAATAGTTAGGTGGCTTGGAGTCAAGTTCCAGATATCTAGCAGTAGTTTGCAAGCATCTAGGAGGGTATTGATGAGCAGTTGAGTAGGTTGCATGCATATAGGGGTTGTTTAAGCACTTATGGTAGTAGTTACAAGCAACCAAGTGGAGATCAAGCAGTCAAAAAACATAAAGGAGCCTCTTAACTACCATTAGATACCATCCTACATTCTCTCCAGCCTAGGGTGGACAAAAATAAATCCTTCTTTCATTTTTCTAGAGTTCTTTCACTTTTCAAAAATAACATTGTAAACTAAAAAGGTTTATTTTCTGTCATTTATTGTGTATTGTAACTCACATTTTTAGTTTTCAGACTAAAAATAAACTCTTTGTAGCACATTGTCAACAAAAAATATAGATTTTAAGACTATGCATGGTTGCAAGAGCATCTTCTATCAATAAAATGAGCATTTTGGCCTTCAAGGTTTTGTTTATGTTATGCTTATGAGGTAATTGATGTCTTTTTCTGTGATTTTCATATTGGAATCCTCAAATGGATGTCTTATTTCTATCATTTCAAAGTAGAGGAGATATATTTGTGTAGGTTATTTTTTGTGTCATAGCTCAAACATGTGTTAGGTTGTGAAGACAAATATACTTTCTTCCTTTCTAAAACTTTAAGAAACAAAAAACTTTTAGTGAAACACTTATACATAGATATGTCACACTTTTTTTGTGCATAAACAACTAGAAAACTGATTAGTTGTATGTTCAAAATAGCAGTCCAAAATTTGAAAATAACACATTTTCAATGCATCACCTTAGTAGTAGGTTTATTTCAAGCAATTATTTCTACCTTTTTCCATCAACTGAGTAGTTTAAATTAGATTAGGTGATAAAGCCAAGGAACCAACCCTCTCTGGAGGTTCCTTTTCATCCTAGGTAACCCACAACCTCGAAAGGATCCCATGTTTTTCCAAGTAAGCTAAGTTTTGCAACATGGCACGGGTGCATACTTAGGTGATAACAAGTAAATACATTGGGTGGAGTATAAATTGAACTCACCAATGTGTCAATGAAAACCAACATATGTTTAGGGGTTCCACAAGGAAATGGGACACAATGTGACACTATGTGCCAAAACTATTGAAATAGTAAGGAAAAATGCTTTAAGTTGAAAGGCACATCAACAAAAGAGGCTTTGTGGATATGGAAATTCCTCCACAAAAAGGATATTGGTATACATGGAAAAGAGAATTAGGATATTAGAGTGCTTCTTAACTTGTAAAGTTTTTGATTATTCATTAGATATTTTATTTGATTATCCAAAATGTTGAATCCATGAGTATATAGATCAGTGATGAATCTAACTTTGGGAAAAATTATATTCAAGGTATGCCATGGAGGCAAGAAAAATGCAATAGAAATCCAACAACAAGGAATGATAAATCATTTTGAGAAAGAAAATATTTGCTATAAGTTCAACTTTGAGTTGAACGAATGTCATGAAAACATTAAGGAGGGAGAAAGAGAGTGGATAGAATCAGATTAAGTACCCCACCCTGTTAGTGATTTTTCCATCAGAACCAAGTAATTCTCTAAAGAGTAGCCAACTCTTACAATGAAGAATTGTAGGGTTAGTGACCAACACAATGAGTACAATTTTTTTGTAATCCTCACTCCTTCACTTCAGGCTCTGTGAAACCTAGGAGGGTATTCCCAATTGTGTTTTTCCTGAAATATACTTAATTAGTAACTCATTTATTCATAGATTGATTCCTATTTATTTGCAAATAAACCCATTTCATTTCAATTTTTTTGGATCTGTGAATGAATGACTATCTATTTGCTAGGAATCGGGGATATTCATAACCCACACTATCCTTGGAAAGATTTAAATGAATATTGTTCTTATTTTAAGTAAATGGCTAGGTATGCTATTTGCTCATTTCATGCAATATTTTCTAACAAATTGATCAATTTCTCATCAATTGGGGCAACGAAGTCAAATATATGAGATTCAATAATATATGAACTACTCAATTTAGAGCTCAATGGACTATTTTCATAATACTTTGTATTTATGAAAACTCACGATGCCTTAAAAACACTCACTCCTTACGAATCCTAAGCAATTCCTTACAAAATCTATAACTCTATTTAAGCATTTTAATCAACTCCTTGAGTTAAAGCTAAAAAAAAAAAAAAACATTCAAATGGAAAATTTGAAGATAAATGATAACACCATTAGTATTTTCTCATTTATAACTTGTAAGAAATATACATAGGAGAGTATTTGTTTCTAGAATAAGATTTGTTTCGATATCAATAGTTTCTATAGAACTCATTTAAGATTATCATATACAGTACTTCATTCCCAGGACAAACTACTAGCCTATCTATCAGTAGTCTATTCTAAGTGCCTTCCTTGAGCTTAGCTTTCACCTGAGACCCTATTTTGACTTAAAAAATCAAACCCTTGTAATAAGCCCTGATATCCCTTTTATAGAACAAGGGAGCAACAAGCGTCAGGCTTAATTACATTTACATTTCATTTCATTTGCACCAAAATTTGAGATATTCTCAGTTAATTACATGAAATCATTAAGGAAAATGGAAGAGTAAAAGACCACATTCCATATTCCCTGAATGAAGATGTGCCAGCTCCTCAAAAGGCAGAGTTTGTTGCAACAGTGTTGAATCCTCATCCTTGTTGACCAAAGAAGATTCTCCAATAGCAGCTCCAACACAAACTTGTATATCGTCTGGAAACAACATACATGTCACCAAGGTCCTTTAGTCTAACACTTCTCCTACACACCAGCCTAGAAAATGTCCGCATCAGTGCTAGAAACAAGAAATCACATGAGTGTTGAATAGGACAATCCTAACAAAAGGGGCATGGTTTCATCAAAAACAAAAATAGGGCATAGTCATCACTCTGAGTCATCAATCTCAGAGGATATTCACCCACATTTTTCTCGTGGTAGGATTGGAATAATCGTCACCACCTCCTTGTCAGAATCCTTAGATGGTACCAGGGAGAGTGGATAATAATCACCCTCTGGATCAATGTCACCCTCACTATCTGAAGGGTTGTTAGAAAACTCAAATGGAGAATTACGCCTTCCAGATAAGCCTTACAATGCTTACCCTCCCTTTTTTCCTTCTTTTTATATTCCACCATCCTCTTCTCTTTGTGTTTGACTAATTCTTCCGAAACTATCTAACCTTGTAGACGGTAATTACTCTCAACACCATATTTCTTGAATTTCCCATGTCCCATTATACCATTTGGCGTATCAGGAGATTTTTGTGTTCCAATTTCATCGTCAGGAGCATCTTCCTCAAACTCAAGCAAACTTAGCTTCTCAGACTCATGAACCACCATGGAAGACCTACTCACCTAGGACAAGAATGTCTACTTCCTAACTCAGAAATAATTAATACGAACAATTCTTTACTAACCCATGCCTCTCATTCACTACATATTGAATTATGAAAAAGGTGAACAACAAGTAATCTATATTAAATAGGCAGTTCAAAGCATGCAAAATTAATGATTCAAGAGCTCCTCACGCGAGTGAGTTGATAACTTAACAACTCGGCTTTGAATCCAGGCCATTGATCTTAATGCAATAGAAACTTCATCCATGGTGATTTGAGCCTTGTTTTTTATTCCTTTAGCAACTTTCTCATAGAAAATAGTGATGCCAACTCAAACGTTGTGATCTATCAATCAGTATGTATCACCAGCCTAATCCATGATTTTTCATTAATATCGACGAAGTACATAAGATCAACTCTTCTTAGAGAGAAAATTTCCTTATACGCTTCATTTCTCCTTGTTGATCTTCCCCAAATTTTAGGGTACAATCAATGATGAAAGTATTCATGCTATGGTGTTTAGTCCATTGGATCATCCTATTTTAAAACTACATCAATGGTTCTCCATTCCTTTCGTTGCTTTCCTTTTTTCTTTATGCAAAATCCTCAGGATCCTGCCATGTTGCTTGTTTCATCAATAGTCATCACCTATTGTGGATGCATCTCGTCCTCAATTTTCCTTATCAGTGATGTAAACATCCCTACAATGAATTTCAACCCTTGGAGGTGCGACCTATCCTTTGATCACATTCTTTCCTATCGCTCCTCTCTAATCCAACTTTGAACTTTGGCTCCTATCAGCGATGGGAGATGTAGTGAAGAAATCAGATTTAGACATGTACACCTGTATGGACATAAATGGTACAAAAGATATCGCACATAAGATCTCATCATATTAGTGAATGAAACATTTCAAAGAATACCATCACTCGTCACTAATTTGGGACTCAAGCTTTGAAATGGATTCGTAATGAGCGATAAAACATAAGGCCGTCGCCCATCGCTAATTCTCCTCATACAGTTTGCAAGTAATTAGCGATGGGAAGATTTACAAAGTTTACAATGTGCATCATGAATCGCTAATGTGGAAATTAGCATTTAAAACATAACCACGATCACATGGTGTAAAGGAAATTTCATCATATTGCTCATCGATGATCCTAAATTTATCATCTTAGGACTATTCGTGATGAGTGATAAGAACACAAGAACATAAGGCCAAGGCATCGCTCATCGCTATTACAAATTTGAAGGCTCAAAAGCCATTAGCGATGAGTGATCCCTTAATAATACAAAGAACATCGCTCATCACACTTTGGATTTGAGAACTCTGGTAGCTATTTGCGATGAGTGATATTAAAGAAAAACCACTTCACTTATCGCTAATTCAAAATATGTACTTATGAAGAAATCAATGATAAGAGATAAAGTAAAATGACCATCAGGACTTAAGTGGAAACTTTAAGCACATGCATTTAAGTTGTTCTAATGAATGGGACCCCTAGGATGATATGAGAATAATAGGCTTGAAAACTCCTAAGTCACGAAGTGCGAAGGATGTAAAGGCCAAAAGGCCCCCTACATAACCTTATAAAGATATAAGACCCAAAATTAGGCTTGAGGGACCGGTTAGCAGATGACAGTAAATGACATAAGATGTTTTAAAATGACTGGCAATGGGAAATAAGGAGTCAACGACCAAATAGAATGTTATAAGCATTTTTAATGAAAAAGCCTAAATCCTCAAATAACAACCCTACATCCAAATATAACAAGGGTTTGAGATGAAACAAAAGTTTTTTTTTTTTGAGGGTTCCATCACACCCAATGAAAATCAAAAACATATTTTTCAATTTGGAAGAACTTTTGACTTATTCATAAGTCATGATGTCAATTAAGACATATATTTCCTGACCACAAGGATAAGGTATTAGAGTTTTCGAAGAAAAATAGTGGAAAGGTCAAGGATTGTGACCTATTATTGCACCATACCTTATATATATTTGATTGTAAAATCAATTTCTATTATCATTGATGCCTTAGAAAAGGATAGGCATATAAATTTCAATCATGAAAGGGAAGATCATTTCCTATGGGATTGGCAAGGGAAGATCTAGATTACTCATGATTTGGAAGGAAGTGTCTTTATACTCCTATATACCCTATATGGGGATTTAGATAATGATGTTATTTCTATACATAGGTAGTAATACTACATGTATATTGTGAAATGTATCCATGTTGTGAAGTGACTTGACACTGTAGCTTATTATGCTAAGGGAACCTTGGGAATGATAGGGTTAGCATTGAAAAAGTAAAGGTATGAAAGATACGATGTTACATTATGTGAACCACATCAATTATCTTTACTAGAATGATCACTTGATCATACTATACTCTTGAATGAAACCCTAGGTTTAGAATAACCTAATTGGGTTGAGAAGTTCATTTGATAAAAGAGTGAAACCTTAGGTTAAGATTTACCTACTAGGTTGGGATGTGTACTTGACTACTCATTGATACCTATAGGTTGGGTTGTACATTTGGTCTTGATTAGAACATATAGGGTTAGAATAACCCATATAATCAGACAAATCATTGGTTGGTGACTTTATCCTAAGATTAGGGTATACTGAGGTTGAGACTCACCTATGTGATTAAGTGAATCACTTGAGCTAATGAGAAATGTTCATGCTTGGTAATTAGG
The DNA here is from genome assembly GCA_007258455.2 of Sequoia sempervirens. Classification (NCBI taxonomy): domain Eukaryota; kingdom Viridiplantae; phylum Streptophyta; class Pinopsida; order Cupressales; family Cupressaceae; genus Sequoia; species Sequoia sempervirens. The sequence continues at coordinate 457,753,789 of VDFB02281492.1, read as the reverse complement.
TATGTAATTAAATTTGATATATTTTAGGAACCAACATGATTGAACAAGGATTATAACTCGAAATTGGTACCGATGCTCATCAAGAAAGATATATTGAGTTAAAAATCAAATTATAATTTTGGAAATGATTTAAGGATGGAAGAAATGTAACACCCCTCCATTTTGTGCTCTGTTGATTAGATAATGTTTTCCCCTTGTTACGTTTTGCTTCTAATAACTCTTGAATTAAGGTGTTTGGTTATTGTTTGATCGCTCTCTGTTAAGTGACGAGAATGTTATAGTTTGATGTGATTGTATTTTATTATGAGGTTATCATTATGGCATGTTTTGGATTAGCATAGTATGTACTTGAATTAATGATGCCTTGTGTTTTGATTATGTTAATGATGTAAGCTTTGTCAGTTAGTGATATTGTATTGGTGAAGGGGACGGGATCACATCACTCACCTACGAGCGCCCTGTGATTCTGTGATTTCCTCTTCACGGTGTGTTTTATTATTATGTTATATGCATGTTCGACACTCGTGTGGTTGCAGGATGCAGGTACAGGACATTGACTCCACCTGGTTCCATAGGTCTGAGTGTGTCCCTTGTTCTACAGAATTCGATTGGGAGATAGTAGCTAGGTTTTCCGTGTCAAGTCAGCACCCTAGTCTTAGTGTGTCGTCGGGTTGTAGTCGGGTTGGTGGTTTTGTTGTCCTTGTCATCGTGGTCCTTATTTAATTTCAAGTTTTAAATTTATTAAATGGCTTGCGTAGTTTAATTAATGATTAAATAAGTGTTTAGTTGCAATGTTGAAATGCGATTTATTTTATTGATTTATTTGATGAAATTAATAAAATAATTAGTGGGTTATTGATTGATTCGATTAATTAATGAAACTAGATTTAGTTTATTAATTAATTAGATTAATAGTGATATAATAAATGATAAGTGTGTTTTATTTTAACTTCTGAAAATCATAGAGGAAATAAATTCTTTGCAATTTGAAATGCCCTTTGTTTTAAATGAAATTTTGGAAAATGCACTTGGGTATAATGCTAGGAATGTTACTTACATTATTAATTAATTTAGTTTAATTAATAAAATAATCTAATACTGGATTAGATTTATTTTATTGATTAATTAAATTAATTGTGTGAATTAATTAAGTTATTCCTTTTGAATTAAAAGTGTTAAAAGATTTAATTCTTTTGTTGAAAAGAAAATGTTAAAATATATTGAATTCAATTTGGAATTGGAAATTGTTTTAAGTTATTAAAAATTCAAATGTTTTCATATGCAATGACTTTGGGGTAGAAAAGATATTTTCTGAAATAGTTGACTATTTTGGGGAAAGATATTTGTGAAGAGTTGAATTTGAAATTGATTTTAGTTTGAATTTGAATTTAATTAGAATTTGAAATTGAAATTGGAAACTGAATTAAATTTGGATTTGAATTTGAATTTGCAATTTAATTTGTATTGAATTTTAATGTGAATTTGAAGTGGATTTGAATTTGAATTTGGAAAATTTGGAAAAGAATATATTTTCATTTTAGGGTTTTCTTTCAAAAAGGGGGGGGGCTTTTGGATTTTTTTGGTATGGATTCTTGGTTTGATTTTGGTGGAGAGGCTTGGAGGAGGCTAAGATTGTGGAGTTGAAAGAGTGCTTGAAAATCTCCATTGTTGAAGCTTGCAAATTTTGGAGAAAACATAAGGTTCCATCTTTTCTCCCTTCATCTTCTTGCTCATTTTGAATGATTGAAAATATAGTTTTAGATTCAATGAAAATTCATGGAAAAGCTTTCAAATTTGCAAAATTGTAGATAGATTTGGAAATAGAAACCAAGCAAGAAATTTACACCATGAAATAGAAACAAAATCAAAGAAAACTCTATTTTAGAACTAGATTTTGAAAACCCATTTTGTTGTTTTTGAAAATAATTTTTGTTCTTGAAATGGGTTTGGATTATTTTCACAATTTGTCTATGAAATCAAAATCTGGGTATATATATGTGTAAATATACCCATGCATATCAATACATGAATATATTTACACATATATATACAAATATATATTTATTATATTTGAAAATTTGGATTTTGGGATAAACCCAGAAATCCCCTGTATTTTCGCCATGTTTAGACACAGGGATTATTTATTTATTTTTTAAATAATATAAATTTTGTTATTGCTGTGGGGTGGGAGGTCAAACCCCACTGCCACCACGCAGACCGCAGCCAAGGGCCACGGACTGTGTGAGGAACACATAGACCACGGCCGAAGGGTCATGGGTTGTGTGAACCCCACACAGACCGCGGCCGAACAGACCACAGGCTGTGTGAAGCCCACACAAACCGCGGCCATAAGGCCACGGATTGTGTGAAGCCCACACAGGCCGCGGCCGGAATGGCCACGGACTATGTGGAGCTCACACAATCCGCGCGGCCATTTAGGGCATCGCGGGATTTCCGCCGAATACCTCAGATTTCGTTTCATTATATTTTATATTATATGTAACTTTGGATATTTATTATTTAATAATATATTAATATTAATATATATAATAATATATGATATATATTATATATATATAATATTAATATAATATTT